>JAPMOQ010005464.1:1140784-1179862 GCA_026543055.1 Argiope trifasciata | reverse complement strand
ATATATATATATATATATATATATATATATATATATATATATATAATGACTAGTTTATCTTCAAGAAATCTCGGGGAATCTCAAACTTTGAATTTTCTGAATAATTATGAGTAATGTAAGACAAATTATTGGCATTTCATCATTTCACAAACCATGAAGAAAGTCTTAATGTACCTCATACTGCTGTTATAATTTCTATATTTTACAAGATGTTACCAAAAGGGTCGTCTCAATTGCCGATGCGTTTGTGTGTGTGTGTGTGTGTGCGTGTGTGAAAGATGTTGTTTTAGCATTTTGATAATTAGAGAAAATTTATTTATAATTTTTTTTTTAGATACTAAATACTCCTTGCAACAAGTAGAAAGTCGAAATAGAAATAATTTGTTAAAAATTTTAGAAAGCGGCATAATAATATTATTCTTATTATGTTATATTCTTCTTCGTTCGTTTTCTTCATAACAATATTCTGCTAAAATGTAGATTTTTTTTTTTTTTTCACTTTTTGATATGATAACATAGCTGTCGATGCGTGAAATATTTCTTGCGAATTAATGCTGATAGTGAACACTGAATTACTTTCTGTGTTGGAAGATCCAATAAATAAGAAAGGAGGTCTATTTTTGGGTCATAATCTCCCCTTGATTTGGGTGAGGTGTGTATCCACCCATATTTTCCCTCCTGATTGATTGGTCACACGGAACGGTTGGATTCCGTTGCCTAGCAACTGCCCATGCGTTATGCAGGAACTCAATCAGTATCTATTTCCTTTTCATCAGACCACAATTCGTGTTTCATTTCCTCTTCTAGTGTGGGTGGATTCTCTTCTTAATGCTGGGCTTGCAACACGAAATACGAACCCGAATATTAGTTTTTTTTATCCTCTGTATGTGTTGGCTAGTTTTCCTGAATTATCTATTTGCTATCTATCTATTAAGGTAAAAATAAGAAAAATCATGAAAGAATAGTGTTTTGCTTCTGTTTTTTTTTATTTTTTTATTTTTCGACCCAAATATCGATTTCGAATTCTAGCCTAAAGATTTACATTGAATCTTGCATAACGGGTTTGGACGGGATATTTAGATTCCTACTATTAGATCACACTCTTCCTATATATATATATATATATATATATATATATATATATTCGTTTATATTTTGTGTTCAAATTTTCAATTGTTAATAAAGCTCTTTTTATTCATCCATTCAATTTCAAATACATTTTTTTCAAAACTTGTAGTGGATGATACTCGATGTAAATACAGTTTTTTTTATTTCAAATATTAACTAATTAATTAGTTAATTTGAATTAAATTTTAATACTTTAAATAGAGTTTTAGTAACTGGTAAAGGAAATTGAAAGAAACTGACAGTAGCTTAATCGGTAACATGCAAAGATTTCTGTAATTTTCACATGAACGTGAAGAATGCAAGTTCAATTCTCCCGAAAATCAATTTTTTTTTGATAAATAATTAATTTTAGCTTTATATGGGTGAAAAAATCTCTCATATAAGATATTTAAGTGAATATAAATTTGGGAATAAATACTGTCAGGTTTTTTTTTTTTAAATATTAATTCATTAATTAAATTTTTCCAGTAATTTCTATTTGGTCGCCAAAATCTTTGCCGAGTCTTCAAATGCTCGCCAAGTTCTGTGATTATTTGAAGTGGATAACACTTGATGTTAATACATTTTTTTTTCAAATATTAATTCATTGATTAAATTGAATTTATTTTTACTATTTTAAATAGAGTTTTAGCAGTTTACATTGAAAATTGAAATTAACGGGCAATAACTCAGTCGGTAAAATTCAAGGATTTCGGTATTTTTCACAAGAATACGAGTTCAATCCTTGACAAAATCACTTTTTTTTTATAATTATTGAATAAAAAGTGATAAAAATAAAATTTTTCTTTGTTGGCCTAAGTAGGAATTGAATATATATATTTATATATATCAACTACTTTTTTGTAATAATGTTTTTTTTTTATTTCATTTATTTTCTTTCTGAATTCTCTCCCCGAGCATACTCGCATCAATGCACGTTATCTCATACGTGGTGTCTCTTCACAGTTTGAGATACAAGCATTAAAATATCAAATAATGCTTTAAATGTGAAAAAAAATTGAGCGAGTCTTTGCCATTTTCACTATAAGAAAGTCACGTCTTTCCAAAATGAATGACGTGTAAAACTTTATATCGCGGATTCTAATTATTTCCCTTGTTAAATTGTCTCTTATTTGACTCTTAATCTCCAACATTCAATCATTTTCATATTAAATTGCATGAATCCAATTTTTTTTTCAAAAAAAAAAATATCAATTTAATGATTTAATGTTTTTTTTAGAGAAATTGAAACAAATTCTTGAATCTTGAATGTAAATATTATGGGATATGGAGCGACAAGGGCTATAATCCCCTAAAACAAATTTCTAAGTTCGTTATAAGTAAAGAATTGGAAACATATTGAGTGTTGCCATCCCTGATAAAAAAAAAAGAAGTACAGCATTTTTATGAAAGAAATTTTTCTTGCTTTTCCCCTTCTATTTTTGAAAATATATTAAAGGTATTTTTTTAATATTCTTTAAATAATAAATTAACTAACTTAATAAATATTTTAGTTCATGTTAGTCGTTTACTTATTAAAAATATCATCGATAAAATTGTTGAAAAAGGCTTAGAATTTCATAGCTCATGCAGAAGATATTTATTATTTTTACCTGAAGTGAGTTGTTAAAAATTATTCAAAATTTTAACTAGATGTTGTCAAATTATATCAATGATTATACATTGTTTACTTGGATTTATTTACTGGATTTACCACTGTTGGAGGTTTATTTAAATGTCAGTTTACTAAAATGGTAGTTGATCAGGGTGAACGAACCAAAGAATTTCAGCAAATAATCTTAATTCTTAATCCTTCGTTCAGTCAACCATCTAAACTTGGTCATAAAACAAGTGCGTTGGATGACTTTTCTATTACTGTTAAAAGAATTCATGAAAATTGTGAAAAGATATCTCAAAATTTTAAAGAACTTCAACTGATACCAAGCGAAAAACTTTTTGTGAATAATTTCAACAAGTGTAATAGTTTAATTTCGCTGATTAAAGATAGACTGAGGATTGTGGATTGCAGTTTAACAAATCTAGATCCGCATCAGTACTCCTTTATTAATAAACAGCATAAACACCACTGCCAAATAATATCATTGATTCTCAAGCAAAAGCACGTAACGCTATCAAATGAGTTGAAACAGTATCTTGAACAATTTTGTGGTGTTTTAAAATCCCGTCATCAACGGTTAAAATTGTTCCATGATGAAAACATTCCAGTTTCTTTGTTTCCTGAAACCATGATTTCTACCAGCATTCTTATAGAAGACGAAACGAAGAATAGTTTGCAAACCGCTAATCAGCAACTACATTTTGACTTAATCGAAAATATCTCTCCATCTAATCAATTAACAAAAATTGAATCAACTGTCATCGATATTGGAGAAATGCTCAAAACTATAGCATTAGCTGTTGAAGAACAAGGACAAGCATTAAACAGAATTGATTCTAACCTTGACAATGCTTCATTAAATGTGGATTCGGCACATTCAGAATTGATGAAATATCTACAATCGGCAACTAAAAAACAGAATCTAATGTTAAAAGTTTTTGGTGTTCTTATAGTGACTGTTTTTCTCGTAGTTGTTATTATGTGATTAAAAGGCTCTCGTTAGTTTTATATATTTTAAACAAAAAGATGGAATTTATTATTATTATATTCATTAATGAATGCATTTCTTCAAGAAAAACAATCTTCTTTGAATTTTAGTTAACTTGCAAAATAAAGAACTAAAAATTCAGTAGTATATTCTAAAAAATTTTCTTGTGCTGAAAAAATTACATTTTCAAACTTAGGGGCAACATCTTTGTGATTGAGATTGCTTAGAAATTCAGGAAGGGCAAGGATTTAATGTTTGATTTGTCAAATATTTCTACAAGAACTCAAGATTGAAATGATGTGATGTGTTATATATCTTGTTACATAATTTGTTGAAATACTTCAACCCTTTCCAATTCATTTAAATTCTCATTCATAACATATTCATTTTTTCTCTATTACTATTGTAATCTGTTAATATCTTTAAAATTACAGAAAATTATTACTTACTAGGAAATTTTCATAATTAAATATATTTTTTTCCATATAAATTAAAATTTAGTTCCAATTTATATAATATTGTAATGGATATTGTTTACTTGTACGTGGAAATTAAGGATAATTCGGCAATCCTGATAACAATGAAGAATTGAATCCATTTCTTTGTACTCTTGTATTTATTTTAACTAATTTGAGTGTCAGCATACATTTTAGCAGCATACCCTTTTCATAATATAACTCAGATTAATCTGAATTATAAAGTTATATTATCTTAATATCTAAATTTGAAATAAATCCACAAAGATTGGTGTGTGTGTGTGTGTGTGTGTGTGTGTAACAAAGTGTGAGAATATAATTGAACTTCTGATATTTATAGGGAGTATAAGCATATATATTTGTACTAATAGTTGTATTTTTTATTTATTTGCTTGTTAATAACATTGAATTCCTTTTAACTAATTTAAACTAAATAGTCTTGTTTTAAAACACAAATTGAATTCTTCTAAGTATTTTGTCTATTTTGAGTCATTAATTTTTACTCAAAAATAAGAACTACAATAAAAAAAGTTCCCTTATACACTTTGAAATTAAACCATTTCTCTCTATTATTATTACTTGCATATATTTATTATTTTTAATCAGCAACTATTTATTTCATTTTTGTCGTGAAAACCATTATATTCATAGCTCATGTTAAAATGTTTCCTGTTTATCTTTTCAGATATTCGGCAACAGTTAAATGAACAATTGAAATGCCTGGATACACGAGTGGAGACTCAGGCAAGCCTTGTTGCAGAAATCCAAGACTACTTCCGGCGGAGAGCAGAAGTAGAGTTGGAGTACTCCAAGAATTTAGAGAAGTTGGCTAAAGGCTTACTTCTCAGGCACAAAGCGGAAAAACAAAAGTATGCATGTTTCTTTTTCCATTCATGAAATCAAAAAATATGTATACATTTAAAATTAGGGTAATTTATTTGAATTATTTTGATTAAGATTATAAAATTGATAGCTTTTTTATGAAACTATTTTTTTTTTAATTGTACGTACTTAAATAAATGTTTGACTTTCACTGGCAAAAAAAAAAAAAGTTTCTTTATGATTTAAAAAAACATTTTTTTAAAGACAATAAACAAATGTATAAAGATAGATAAAAAATTATTACTAAATATGATGTCAGTTTATAAATCAATCAGATATGATAGTACATCGTTGAACTTAGTAATAATGTGCAACAAATTTTATAAAGAATGAATTAAACTATGGATATATATATTCTGTTTCATTTATAACTATCAATGAATAAACCTTGACACAAAAATTTTTTAAACACATACACAGGAGTTTATGACTGTCAGGTTTGTATTATTAATGTAATCAATCAATATTCATTAGGTCCTCTCTGTCCATTTCTTTCCTGTCTAACTAGTTAGATATTTATATATTTAATATCATTATAAGTTATAATTTCGCATTAATTTTTTGGGAGGATGCTAGTTTAAACCTCTATTTGTAACTGAAAAGCTGAATTATCAATTTTAAATATAACGTCATTTAGTTTTTTAGTGATATCTTTTGAATTTTTTTGTGTGTTGTTATTAAAATTATTTTTTTGTGGATAACTAAAAATTGAAGGTGCTGCTAATTTTTTTTACAGAATAGATTAACAAATCTCATTAAGATATTAAATAATGCAACTGATATGTTTCAAGATTATTTTTGTAGTGCATTAATTTTTAAATAGGATATTTTTCAAACTAGTTATGCCGTTTGTCTTATTTATATGAACAGTTTGTCTTGTTTATATGAAACAGTTTGTCTTGTTTATATATTACTTGAAATTAAACATAACTGCTATTCTGTGCAAACCAGCTATTCTCTATGCCAACCAAATTCTCCAAAGACACTGGTGTACAATGCATATTTGTAATAAAAAGGGTTTTTTACAGGCGGGAACAATGGCATTTATTTTCCTCTTATAACTGTTGGCAACACTTGATTAATACTACTCGAAGGCAAAGCAGAGATCATGCTGCCATCAGCGAAATCTATGCCAATCACATAATCAGTCGAATGACCTGCATCATAGAAGATGTCCAGAGGATATACCGAAGAGTAAGATTTTTATTATTCTTATGAATATCATATATATTCTTAAATTTATTGCAAATGGTGTCTATACTCATCTTACATGCTTTCAAATTTTTTTTTTTTAAGCATTATGATTTTATAAATTTTTTATTATAAAAATTATTTAATTTAAAACTATACAACTATGTACTTATTATCCCATTTGTTATGTATCTGAACATCATTAATAATTATTAACTTATTCTGCATTTTTTTTTCAAAATTAGAAAATAATAACATGTTGATTTGTATAGATAAATTTATTAGATATTAAATGCATTTTTTTAAAATTATATATGTTTTGAAATTTATATGCATTTTAAGATTTGGAACTAGGAAAATATTAATCTCTTTGATCTGAAAATTATATATTTATATATTTTTACTCATGCATATTTTCTTACTTCTATAGTGCAGAGAAGTTGGCATAGAAATTCATGATGAACTTTTGAAGGTTTTACATGAATTACACACAGTAAGTTTTGCATTTTATATTCTATACAAGGTAAACTGTTTAGCTTATAACTATTAATTTATAATAACATGCATAATTATTCAGTTTTTTTAAATTATTGTTTTAAGCTTGACTCTTTTATGTGGCATTTTAAAATTGGAAACAGCTTACTTTACATCTGTAAAATATGCAAATTATGCAATGGTTTTAATTGGAGAACTATTTATTTTTCAGACAATGAAAACATATTACACTTATCATAATGAAGAAAAACAAGCTGAAGGTAAACTAAGTTATGTAGAAGCTCAGAAAAGTAAATTAGAACAAACAATTCCTAAGGAAAAACTGCAAAGATCCAAAAAATTTCGCCTCATTGAAAAGGAAATCCAAAAAGTAAGTTTTCCCATATTGCTTTCAAACTTCTGTATAAATATTAGAAAGAATTTTTTCATTATTATGATTATTCGATTTGCACCTTTTAAAACTATGCACAATTTTAATACATGTTTTCAAGCACAACTCATCATTACTTAGTAGTTGATATTGTTTACAGAAATAGCTGTTCCTTTCATTTTGTGCTTTCAAATCTGTGCTATGCGAAATTTTGCAAAAAACGAATGATAGAGCTTTAAATATAGAAAAAATAAATGCTAAACTATTTTTATAATTAAATGCAATGTCTATGAAATCAATTTTCAGTAAAAGTTTGACATATTAATATGTAATAATATTAAATATTTTCTCCATTTCCATCACTAATATACATCATAAGCTGGTGATATTTACATGTTAACAACTTAACTCTAAACTTTTTTATAGAATTTTTTAAATATTTCATTTTGTGTATCTGTGTTGTTCTGGATATCTTACTTTATACTGAGAAATAATATAATTATCTTATACTGAGAAATGAGAAATGTTATAACTTTCGATATGTTGTGATATATGGAGTCTCTCCTTTTTGTTATTCTTTCGGTAAAAAAGTCTTGTTTGATAAATACAGCTATAACTGTTCAGTGAAGGTTTTTTTTTTTTTTTTTTTTTTTTTTTTTTTGCAATAAAAGAGAATTTTGAAATTTTATTTTTTATTTTGCACTGTTATCTGCAATGGCATAATTATTAATTTCGAGGACCACTTTCTACAAGAAGAGCGACAATTAATCAATAAATCAAAAGTACTTTTTAATACTATTTATGATATAAATAAATTTTTGGAAGATATAAATTTTATGAATTATAAATTATCAATACTATAGTGTATATTTGCATTGAATTATTTATATAAACAAAGGTATAAGTTAATATTTTTAAAATCATACGAGCATATCAATTATTCATTTACTGGTAATATTTATATATTAGCTGACAAATTCTGTAAAATAATGTTATATTAATTTGAAATTTATTATTTATTCATAATATTTCATAATAATTCAATGGTTATATTCATAAGTAAAGAAATCATAATTAATAATTGAGGTTGATTTTTCAAGAATTTTATTATTTTTAAATAAATAAAGCAATATATTGTTACTGATTCACTGAGATAAAAAATAAAAAAATTATTGGCATATTAAATTAATTCATGTTAATGTGAAACTAAATTTACCTATTATTAGAAGAGGGCTGTGTTATACTTCCTGTCTAAAGATCTTACTCTATAATTTATTATCTATGGAAGTCTTCAAAATTGCTGCATTATATCTCTTTTTACTGTTAAAATTTTATAATTTTTAATGCTTCTACAGGCTTTCTTTGTCATGTGAAGATTTATGGGATTTTTGAACTTATAGAATGAGGCCTATTATACTTTACTAGGGATAAATTTTCTTTAATTTCTTAGATATATGTGGGCTATGTTTATTCGGTCTAAATGAGTTTTGCTTAGTATTAATTTGATAGATTTTGCAAGTACTTATCATGTTTTTTTATGTTATTATAATCTTGTACTTTTTATATTGTTGCTATTTTATCATAAATTGATATCTCAACTATATAAATGTACTAATTTATCTTCATATAATTTCAGCGTCGATTGAAGTACAATGATGCAAAACTGAAAGCTTTAAAAGCTAGGAATGATTATTTGCTTTGTATGGATGCAAGCAATGCTGCAATTCACAAATATTTTGTTGATGACTTATCAGATATCATTGATGTAAGTTATTAAGCATTTAAATTATATTTGTAGATTGTTCAAAAATTATCATATAATTAAATATTTGTCTTTGATATTTTTTAAAAAATATTTTATATTAAATAAGATTTCATCAGTTTTTGCTCAGATAGTAAGCAAATATTTTGTAAAACTGTGAATGAGCTTCATAAAGTACTTTTTCATTTGAAAGAACATCTTTAGTATATTTATAAATAACAAAAAATTATTAAAATATTTTTAATGATTTTTTTAAAATTTGTATTAAAATTGAATTTAATGTTCTGAAATAGTTTATTTTTAAATTGGAACATTTAATTTTATAAAACTTGCAATCCCATACAAAAAAAAAAAAAAAAATCACTCAAGATATTGGTACATTATTTATGATTATTTTATAAGTTTTTAGTATTTTTTAATTTTGTTTTAAAAATAGTAATTCAAACTTTTCTTGTTCAGACCCAAAAGAGGAGGCAATTAAGATATAGTTTGAAAAATACATTAACAAAAATTTAAATTTTAGTGTTATTTTTAGCCATTTAAATAATTTATAAAACAATACATTATTTTTGCAGTGCATGGATTTTGGCTTTCACACATCTATTGCTCATACTCTCATGGTTTCTATTAATGCTGAAGAGTGCCTTAAAAAGTCCCAGCAGGCCAGCATTGATGGGATGAATAAGTGCATTACTAATTTAGACTCTCGTGTTGATAAACAGCGTTTCTTGGAGTACAATAACTCTGCTTTCATGGTGCCAAAGAAGTTTGAATTCCAGCCACATAAAGGAGATGAAGTAAGTTTTTTCAAAATTCAATTCTCTTTATCTGGTCTAGTGATCTTTAAAATATTATAATTCAGTGAAGGAATTTAAAATGACAAAATAAATAAGGTTATATATATATTTCTGATTCCACCAAAAGTTGAATGTTATCATTCTACAAATATTCTTGTCCAGTTTCTTATATTCCTGGAATGCATCGATTTTTATTTGCAGATTTTAGATGTAAATGCAAAGATGAATTTTAGTTTTGTGGAAAGAATACTTTAATTTTGAGAATAACTTTTTTGAATGTCATTCTTATTTCTCTTGATTATCTCTTATGTATTTGAAATTTGTTGAAGGATGCATTTTCAATTATAAGAAAATTTAATAAGTATATTCATTTAGTTTGTATTTAATATTGTGTATATTGGATGAGTGAGATAAATTGTTGTTATTATTAGTAGTATTAATATTGCATTTAGTGTTAATAATAATTGATCTCATTGATTGTGACGTATTTTTAAACTTCTGTAAATTTTTAAAATCTTTCTAAGACAATCAAAAGGTAATTAATTTTTTTCATTATCTATAATAATGTTGAAACACTCCTGTTTTCCTAAATGTACTTTCTATCTTTGCCTTATGTTTTTTAAAATGCCATTATTGGTCATATGTGATATTTATTACTGTGATGTAATTTGTTTGTGGCAGTTTTTGTTTCATTCATTAAAACTTCTTTGTTTACATAAAATATTACTAATTATTTAAATTGCTTAAATTAAAGGTCACCCAGATAAGTGTGGAAAAGCCTATACAAGAAGAGTTGGAGCAAAGATTCAAACATGTAAATAATAGGCTTACAACCTTAAAAACAGAAAGTGAAGAGGTATTTCAGTTTTCCTTGTTCTCTTGCAACTTTTTTTTCCATGTTTATATCACTTATGTCTTTTTTCTCCTTATGAAATTTTTTACAAAAAGTTTTCCTTTAATTTATGAATTTGATTTTTATAATTGCAAACTCAGATAAAACATGATTATCTAATTGCTTACTGAAATTTTTTAAAGCTTTTTTTGTTGTTGTTGTTGTTTCTATTTATAGATTTGGAAAACCCTAGAGACAGCTGAGAAGACATTGTTAGAAATGCTGAGTGCTAAAGACTTTGATTGTGCTGTTCTGTTTGAAGAAGATGGGGCCAATAGGAATGGTCTGAAGCAACCCGAAACACTTGCCTTAAAACGTAGAGCTGATAAACAGGAAACTGAAGATTTCTATTTAAACGTAAGAAGATATTAATTTCTTTTTCATTAGATTTTTATTTTAAACTGTTTGGCATTTGTAATCTAGAACTATTTTTAAATCTAATTTTATTCACTTTGTTACAGAAATTTTCCGAATACATAATGACGAACAATTTGATTGCCCGCCTTCAAGCCAAATCTGACCAGATTGCTCGAGGTTTAGGTATAGAAGGTGAGCAATCTGCTGTATTACCTGGAGGAGCTTCCCCGCACATTGCTGCTCGACCGCACAATTTACCTCAAAGGCTTCGAAAGAAGCGCATTGGACGCACACCCATGGTTGGTCAACCAAAACTCTTTGGTGGCAGTTTAGAAGAATATTTAGAAGTGAGTTATTATAAAATGCATCCCTAATTCTTGATTTATAATCTGTTTAAGAGATTTGGTAGAAAAATTACATTGTACAGTTTGAAAATGATGGAGATTTATGTAATTCTAATCTCAGATTATATGAACATAGTTTTGGTAAACTATTTGAAATAATTTATCAAACCATCTTTAATATGATGTATATTTCATTTCACTAATATTATGTATAAATGTATTAGTCAACTAAGTGTATTTTTATTATGTGAAAATCGTAATGTATTTGTATCTTTTGGAATCAAATTAAGATTTTAAGGATTTTTTTTAAACTTAAAGAGGTTTGTATAAAATTTACAGCAAACTTTTTAACAAACGTTGTGAATTCAATAGCTACATTTCATAAGCTCTAAATTTCATGCAAGTTTGTAAATTTCATTAAAAATTTGATTAAAAAACTTTATGTTAAACATTCAGAAAAATACAAAAAAAATTTATGAGAATCCTGTTTTATCTTTAATGGTTAATCACTTGCCTATAATTAATATGAATGTATCTAAAATTTGGTACCTTCTTAAACAAATTTCATTGTAATATAACATGGATTACATATATGAAAATAACAGTTGATGTTTATTTCTTTTTTAAATCTATCAAAATTTCTTAAATTACTATTTTTAAATTAAACTGAAAGATGTCTTTATAGAGTTTACGATTTTTATAATTATTCATTTCGATTGCACGTGACTGATAGCGCAAAATAAATTTCCTTTTAACCATTTATTTGTATTTAACTTTAGAGATATTTAAAAAAATTATTTTATAATTCTTTTAAAGTTATTCAGTAGTTTTAAATCTTTTTTGCAACAAGGCATTAAATGCTGCAGTTCTTCACTTCACCAGTAGGAATAGAAATTTTATTCTTATTTTCATATTTTAATCATTTATTCTTATTCTTATATATTTGATTTTTTCTATAGACAACAAACCAAGAAATTCCTTTGATAATAAGAAGTTGCATAAGAGTGATCAATTTATATGGTGAGTTTTACTTTTGCTGAGAGTATTATATTATAATATTGTAACAATTATTCATTAATCCATAAATACTTCTTTCTTTTGAGATTTCATTTTAAAATATATATCTTTTACTTCATAACAAATATAATGTTTATCTGAATTTTTTGTAGCATCATAATTAATAAAAACGTTATTCAAATATTGTATAACAACTGAATGTCTTATTTATTTTATTGGTTAAAATCATCTGTATAAATTTTAATTATAAGCTTTGTTTTGAATGCCATTACATAAAATGGGATATGAATAGATATATTTTTGTACAAGAATTTTATTAGTATTATTACATACTATTTTCAAATATATTTAACTTATTTCAAACTAGCTGAATATTAAAGGTACCTATTAATTATCTTATTTAATTTCATTTAGGATTGCACCATCAAGGTATATTTAGAGTATCTGGTTCACAAGTTGAAATAAATAACTTCAAAGAAACATTCGAACGTGGCAAGTAACTTTTGAATAATTTATCATTTTCTTATCTATTTATTGCATGTTTTAGTATTTTAAACATTGTAATATATAATTGATTCTAGAAAAATGCAATGATTTTTTTAATTACTAAAAGTATCATTTAATTTGGTTAAAATAATTTCTTTGTGATTGTATTTTCTATTATTTCTTTGTTTATATGAACACTGAACATTTTCAATTTGCATATGCATATATAGAAATATAATAGTGTTCAAAGAATCAACAAAATATCAAATATTAAATCTTGGAATTTCGATAAACATTGTTTTTTTTATTGAAACTTCTTTAAAGTTTTTCTTCAGTTGAAAGTTCTAATCAGTAATATCTGTGTACTTAAAATATTCGTTTCAAATCTGTATACTTAAAAAAATTTATTTACCACGCATATTGCTATAATAGCTTTTTTAAAAATATTGAATGAAAATTTATTTCTTACTTTTGAATATTTTTATAATGACTTTGTTGATATAAGTAGTAAACTTAGTAAAACATAGTTTTATCAATTGATTTTTCCGTCATATTTTTATTTCTTGTACATGGCTATTTTTTATTTATACATGCATTAATATTATGTATCTGAATATTCAAAATTAAAAATAAGAACCATCATTTCTGATTATTCAAATGTAGTTTAATTATGGTAACATCACAAAATATTGAGATTCATTTCATAAATTTGTGATAAAGTTAAAATTACATTTTTGTAGGAGAAGATCCATTGGCTGATGTATCTGATGCTAGTGATATTAATTCAGTTGGTGGTGTGCTAAAGCTTTATTTGAGGGAATTACGTGAACCACTCTTTCCGATATTTTATTTTGACCAGCTTGTTGATATTTCTCGTAAGTAATGCCATTTTCTTTTTAATTATGATTAAAGTAATGTTAAAGATTTTGAAAAAAAAAGAGCATTAAATAATGTGTGAATGCAGATTAAATACCTTTCTTTCCTAGATTAATAGTGTCTATTTATTTTAAATTAATGTTTAATTTTCTCCTTTTTTATGATTTATGAAATATATGGACTCGTATATACACATATGTGACTCACCCTCATATGCTTTGTTTATTTCAGAAGTTGATTCTAAAAAGGAATTTATCTATAGAGTAAGAGAAGTTATCAACAACTTACCTAGAACTGTTGTTGTTGTATTGAGATATCTGTTTGCATTCCTGAACCAGTAGGTTTTTCTATTCAATTCATATTTTAATGCTGCTGTAAAAATGTTTTAAAGTGTTTAGTATTATTCCTATTATTAATATTCTAAATCAAAGGTGCAGATGCTTTTTGTTTCTTGTATTGTTATTACTTTATAAGATATTTTTATTGCATTAAAAATATCAGGAATCATATTTAATGTTAGATCATTAAGATAATAAGATCATTAGATAAGAAAATATGAATTAAAACAAAGGAGACATTAAATAATATTGAAATACTGATAAAATTAGAGGAATGTAATATTTTAATTTTACGAATAAATATTAGGTCAATAAAAATTTCAAATTTGTAAAATGAAATACTGGTTTCATGGATTATTTAGGAGATTTTACTTGCAAATTTATTCTTGTATATATAACATAATTAGTATTTGTATACTTGATTAAGTCAATCTATTGTGAATATGATAGTAAATGTTAATAATTTATAACAGATGCTTTATTATGGTAATTTTAAATTTATTAAATACTTTCAATAAATTTAAGTATTGAAAATATTATATCTTGGAAATTTATTATTTATTAATTTTATTTGTGCATATGTCTTTGATTGGCCGTATTGCATTAAATTATGTTTGACATTTATGTTTTGTTTTTTAGCTTGTCTGAATTTAGTGATGAAAATATGATGGACCCATACAATCTGGCCATCTGCTTTGGTCCAACCCTTCTTCCAATTCCTGAAGACAAAGACCAAGTTCAGTATCAGAATTTAGTAAATGAACTCATTAAGAACATCATCATTTACCAGGAGGAAATATTCCCTGATGATGGAGGAATGGTTTATGAAAAATATATCAGTACTCATGTTCCTGATGAAAAGTAAGAATGGTGTTTTGAAAAACTCTTTTAAAGTGATATAAAAAATGCCACATTTTCTTTTATCATGTCTCATTATTGTACAGTGTTAAGGATAAGGCTTTTTAGCAGTGGTCATCCTTAAGGGAAACCTTTTGAAAAAAAAAGGCAATTTGGATATTTGGTGGATTATTGGAGCAATTTTATTAAAAGAAATATGAAGTAATATATCTTTTTTAAGACAATTTAACCAATAATTTATAAAATAATTAGTATTATGGATATTTGCATTGTAACAGTAGTTATGAAGAAGAAAAAGGAAATAAAGAAATAATGACTTAAACAAAAATTCTCATTTATGGTAGTACTCAGTTAAGTAAGTTTTTGTTTAAATGGGTCCCATGGAATTTACTGATATTTTTTACACTTCAATTGTTATAATACTATGCACCATAATCCAATTATTATGCCATTTAATTGAGTTTTGTTGTTTGGTTGGAAGTTTCTTTAGTTTGCTTTATAAATTTTTAATAGAGTTTAGATAAGGATCCTTTTAGTTCAGAAATATGATTGTATTGAAACCAGTTTTTATATACAGTGGCAACATAATATGAAGATGATTGTAATTGAAATATTATTTATTCATTCTCTGGAAAAAATATCACATTCCATTGAGAAAACATCAAAAAATCACAAAGGTCCTAGTTTATGAATGTTTATTAATTTTTATTCCATATCTATCCATTTAACTTTAATCATGGATTTTACTTTCATGCAACTAAAAATTATAATATTAGCTGGTGTGACTCAATCATAAAGGAAATTTTATTTTATTTTTTCTTTGTATATTTTATAATGATCATTACCAGATAATGAAATTTCAGTTGCATCACTCCAAATCACACTGCTATATTATTCTGCTATGTAGTTAGTATGACCTTTTGTTCAATTTAAGTTGTTTCAAAATTGAAAAAGATTTTCTTTTCACATGGAATTCTAATATTTAGATCAGATTAAGCTAAATGGTCCTTGCTCTCAAAATTACATTGTGTTGTGCCATTTTATTTTATATATCTCCATAATTTAAATAGAATCTTTTAATTATTCTATCTTTATTTAGAGCTTTGTATCTTTTCCTGCTTTTAATTTTCTTGTGACTGAGTTTCTTTATGGTTTTAAAAATCTAGAAATATCATCTTTGCATAGAGTTCTACCAATTTTCTGGCTAATTTCATAATAACAGCACATAATTATGCAATGGTAAAAATTTGCATCATTTTTTAATTGACCAATTTTTTTAAATGTAATTTCTTTTAGTTTTTCATTTTGGCAACTCGCAAAAGAGATATTTTAATTTAAAAAAAAAACCTAGGAGCCAAACAAAATAGAAATTAAAAGAAAAGAGTACAGGCACAAATCCTCCTCTTGATTCCAAAACATGGCATCATTAGATAATTCAGCTTTTATTAGCTTTGTAAATACTCCGTTTTCTATTCAAATAACGAAAAAGTACTTTTAATTAGCTTATGGAAGGTGTTCTTCTTTGCTCAGGTTTATTAGTTATATTTAAAAAATAAAACCTAATTTGCGGCATTATATTGATAGTTAAATTATCTTAAATATTACATTTAGAGTATTTTTGCAAATGCTATTGCTGAATCTCCGAAATGCACTGTTTCCAAAAGATTCCTATAATTTTGACGACTGCATATGTTATTTATGATATAGAAAATTTTGGAATTAATAATCAATACTGAATCTCAAAAGGTGAAATCAGCCATTACAAGATATTTATCTTATTGTTTTATTTCTTGCCTAAAATACATTTTTTTTTTCTTTTTTAAATTTCAACCAGTAAAATTTTATATCCACTTTTATCCCACTATAAAATTATTAGATCAATATTTTTGCATGAAAAAGAGTTTATTATCCTTTTAACTAAGAGAGATAGACACTTTTTGTATTATGATTTGCATTTCTTTAAATTGATAAAACCTATTTTTGTATACAATTAAGAATCTTTCTTCACTTATCAGCAAATTCTAGATTAAAATTCTTTGCAACTTTGTACTATGTGTATGGTCTTTAAAAGATCAATGGAATTGAACTTGTAAAAGAAAAATTTTATATACATTAAACCATGAAGCTTAATTTGTTATTGATTTAGAATTGGAATTTGTATTTGAAAAATTGGTTTAGTTTAAATATATTGATGGTTTTAATATGAAAAGAAAATAACCAAATAATTTGCTTTTGACTTCTATTTGACTGATGGTTATTATCAAGGATTAACTTTATTTAACAATTCGAACAAGAAGTAATGTTGCAGCTTTTCACATTTTCAGAATTATTCTGAAAAGATTTTTTTAAAAATCATTCTAATGCATTATGTTGTCTTTATTAATCAAATTACTCTGTTTTAATTATTGAAGAGAAAAATAGATATGATGTTATTCACTTATTAAGAGAATATTAAAAAGAATTTGAATTAATTTTTCAGTGATGTTGGTGATTCTCCACCTGATCCAGTTTCAGATTTAGCAGATGATTCAGAAGTGGATACAGTGCAAAGTGAAGATGGTAAATTGTCGTTGATCTGTTTTTGATAAATTTTCTCTTTTAAGTGGACGGGATATTTTTCCTAGTTTTGATGAAATTGCAATTTCTAGTTATTAATTTTTTTTATTTCATTGCTTCTTATACTTGAATAATTATGCAATGTAGTATGAATAATAGCGCTACATGATAAACTATAAATATTCTTAAATTTAAAAATCTGCCTCATTTACTGCTTATAAATAAAGAAAAATTTATTTTAAGGTTTTAAAATCAAAAGAAAAATAAATATATCGACGATTATAAAATACATTTAACGAGATTATTTACATGGATGTTTTTGAAAATATTTTGGCATTAAGTTGTATTTTTAAAAGTACCTTCACTTAATATTGTAACTGCAATTGCATATCATATTTAATTCAGAGACTATATTATTGTTAAGATTAAAGTAATTCAGATTTAAGTTGTTGTAATTTACTGTTATCAGTTTCAGCATTGATAAGTATGTATGCATGTGCTAGAATGTTTGAGCTTCTATTTTATGTTTCAGCACTAAGCATGTTTTTCACTTTTTAGTTTCAAACATTTTTTCCCCTGCACATTTTCTTTAACAACTAATTTATTTTATTTGTAATAATTTGCAGATGCAGTATTTCCTGAACAGGAGATAGCCATCAATTTATTTGGCAGTATGTTTCTAATTTCAGTTTTATAATTTCCTTTTTTTTTTTTTTCTTTTAATGCAATTTAGTTTTGGTTGCTATTCTTTGTATGTGTGGTGTGTGTGTAATTTTGAATACAATGAATTATTCTTTCTTCTCGTCAAAATCTACTTCATTTCATTAATTTTTTTAAAAAAATCTTTAAATGCTTATTTATTATTAGCATATTTTTAAAAAGTGTTTGATGCTTTAACTTCAAAACAGGCTTAAGTAATATATATATATAGGAAATAACAAGTTTGCAAAATTTAAAGTGACTTAAACTGTTTATGCTTTTGCATGTGGATTGATTATAGTTTAATGTTCTCATAATATAATTTGCTCACCATAAATGCTTTCATATGTTGATATTCAATTGGCAGTGCATCAGTTTGATTTTTTTTTTGTATAAGAAATGCATTAAAATAGAAACTTTTTTAAAATTAAAAATATTTGTAATAATTCTTTTATGAAAAGCAATCTTTTCAACTTTTTTCATCAGTTTTACCTTACATATTCTTGAAGATTTTTTTTTTTTTTGGATAGATTAAATTTGATAAGCCTCATTTTAATTACTTTTTATTATATTATAATTAAATAAATAGGAAGAAAATAATATTCAGATGCTTTTATTAAATTCTTTTTTATTTCACTCATCTGTTGCTCAATAATTTTATAAAAATTAAATTGTACCCTTCTTCGAAGTTTGTTAGGAGTGTATGTAGGCATCCCTGTATTCCATGTTATAGAAAATGTTGCTAAAAATAGAATGCTTGCTGTCAAATAAATAATTTTAATATGAAGTTACAGACTACTTTCCAAATATAATTTCAGATAGTCTCATTTAAATAGAATTTTGTAACAGAAGAAATCTATTTATTCCTTTGCTGAGAAGCATATTTCTAAAAGTCATATTTATTAGTTAATTTGAAAAAAAAAAAGTTTTCAATGAAATCATGATTTTACTGAAATTTGTGGAGCTTAATTATATTCATTGTTTTTATTTAAGGATTTCCTATTGAAGTAAATTAAATAAATACATAAAAATGGCAGTAATTTTATAGTTTTTAAAGCACATATTTAATCAATTTTTAATAAAAAAGTATTTATCCTTTTTTAAAAAATATTGTCTAATATAATTAATCGAAGGATATTTTATTGTCTTTTTTAGAAACGGAAGTGCTTGAAGCTGTTGCCCAGTTTGATTTTAATGCCAGGTCACAAAGAGAGCTTTCCTTTAAAAAAGGAGATACTTTGCTGCTCCAGAACCAAGTATCTAATGACTGGTGGCGAGGGAGCTTCCTTGGAAAGGAAGGTCTCATTCCAGACAAATATATCCTCTTGAAAATTAGGTAAGTTGAGAAATGACTGGATATAAAAACAAATTATATAGAAATAAAACTCTTGTCATCTGTGTAGAATAATATAAATTACTTCCACTATTTTATGCTTCAAATCTTTTTTTGATTACATTTTATCAAGCTCTAAAAATAAGGTTTCATGTAATCTTAAAAAACTGAAGACATACAAACACTTGAATTCAATTACTAGCTTTGTCCTACCAAATGTGAATTATGTGCTAAATTTCTTATATTTTATTTATTTAAAAGAAACGTAATTGTATTATGTATTGCATTGCAAGGCATAGATTTCCAATGAATATGTTTTTTAATGAATAATTTTACTTTCAGAGATGAGGATAAAGATAAGAGTAGCATGGATGGCAGTGAGAAGAGACGTACTAGTAGCAGCAGCGATTCGCTATCTGGCATCAGTCATAGCCCCAAGTCTTTGTCTACTTCTGGTGCCCCTGAAGACTGTAGTTCTACATCTTCTTTGGACAGGCGAAGTCTTAACAGTCTTCATCCCCAAACTCCAGAATGGGAAGGCAGTCAGCCTCCATTTCCAACTAAAAGTGAACCTTTCGTGGAATCAGAACCCATCGAACTAGAAACTACCCAAGTTCTAGATCTTGGAACCACCAATGACAACCCTGAACCAGAAAAGTCTATTGTCAGTACACAGACAGCACAATTCTACGATGAAAACAACCGTAGACCAAAGAAATCCTGCAAGGATGCTCCTGATCTTGTGTTAGATCTTCCTATTAACTTACCTAGTCCAGTTTCTGGTTTAAAAAATGGCAAGAGTCCAGCAGATGACAGTTCTCTGACGAGCCCATCAAGCAGCACAGACAGTCCAGAGTTGACTGCAGCCGAAAGGTTTGCCAAATCGAACCAGTGCACCATGAAAAAGGGAACGATGTCCCGTAGCGCAAGCCACGTCACGGGACCTCCTTCTCTTGATGCACAAACACAAACTTTTTATGCTGTGAGACGCAGTGCTAGCACTGGGGACAACTTAGGACCTTCATCTCCAGATCTGACTGTTGATTCCAAAGATAAAATTGTGTCAGGAGACTCCCAATCTGAAACAGTATCTTTTCCTCAGTCAAATGGTAAAGCAAGTGTGAAAGTCGAAACTGTTGAACTCAATTGGAGTAAAACAGATAAGACAAATAGTGAAACTAAAAGCAAACCAGAAGTTGTTGAAGCAGAGAAAGTGGAAGTTGTCGGAGGTGGTGTGTCCTCTTTCAAACCACCTATTAAAAGCAAGCCACCTCCAGTCATGAAAAAACCAAATCGAGCTGAAATTAAAGCACAAGAAGTCTACCAGCAAACTGCATGCTGAATATACTTAAAAGTCATATGTTGGATTATGTGGTTACTTTTTATAAAAATGCTGATAGAACCTTTTATTTGTATGGAGTTGTTATTTCTATTAAAGTGGAGGAAAGCCAAAGGAAAATGATTCGTATAGTTTTTAAAATTGTATAGAACTCTTTTAAGAAACCTAATATTTTCCGCTTTTAGAAAGGTTTACTCGCTGACTGTTGGAAGCAAGATGTGTTTTTGTAATGCTTGCTGTAAAATATTCAGGGAGGATTTCCTTTTAGTATATCTTTATTGAAAATCACATGTGGGTGCACAGCTCATTTTTATTGTTGAGTGTTTAATTTTATTGGAATTCATTCGATTTAACTCTAAGTGAAATCTTGATGAGTCATAAAATTTGCTTCTTTTTGAAAAGAATTGTTCAAAATGTATTGTTAAAACTTCTCATATTTATGAATTTGTAATGCAAAAGGTTCCTATTTGTGTGCTTTCCAATTTTTTGTGGATGCATTTTCAAAGTTGCTGAGTCAGACATTTGTGTTTTTTTGCTGTAATTTGGTGAGTAGTTGACAGTTTTTTGAAAGAATGTATTTATTTACAATCAGTGAATATCTCAAAGTCAGGAAGCATTTTCAATTGAGGTTTTCTTTTCCTCAATATAAATGATAAAATGCAGACCTAAGCATTGTGACTTCAAATTTTCTAGACTGAAATGCAGTGGTTTACATGTATATTTTATAATGCTAGCTTTCAGGCATTATTCTGGAAAACTTGTCATGCTACGAATATATTATTTCTAAGAATGTGCTGTATGTTTAAGACGAAACTACCATTTTGAAACTTTTGGAAAGTGTTGTGCTGAATGGATTAATATTTATATATATAAGGTAAATGTGAAGTGTATTTGTATGCTGTTTTTTTTTAATGAGAAATGTTTTTATAAGAAAGTAGTTATAACAAATCATGTCATCCATTTAATTATATGTGCTGTGAAGTAAATTATAAGTTTGTATGCTGAATGCTAAAATCTGGCAATTGCTCTAAATATGATTGGGAGTAATTTTTGATTTAAATAAATTTTTCTTTATAAAATTCAATTTGAAATCGAAATTAATACTTGTGTATTCAAAAATGCACTATAAAATAATTTTCTGTTAGGTGATTTTTTATTACATTAAATACTTCAATTTTCACACGAAGTAGTTGGAAACAAGAGTTTTATAAATCATTAAATATTAAAACACTCTAGTTTCTTTCTTACTAAAGCACATAATTCGATAGCATTGCTAAATTTATTTTATCTGTACTTTTTTATCACTTTTCAACTCCATGTATGTCACAGCTTTCCATGACTCTGTGTTTTATTTGTAAAAAAGTGTTCTAGCTCATGTATAGTGCATTGAGTTTTGTTTGCATATGGGTGTACATTTAATTATACATTCATATACAAGCATTCATCCATGCATACTCCAAATGTCTGCCTTGTGTTTGACAAAATAAAGAGAACAAAACCCATCACCCTGTGACTTGTTTTACTGAATGTGCATTATGAATATACTCATTTTCAGTGCCTGTTTTATCAATACTAATTAATCTTTTCCTGCAGTGACTCAAAAAGAAGAAACTATTTTCTTGCAGAATTCCCCATTTTGAAAATTTAACAACTGTTACATTAAAACTAGATAACTAAAAAGATTTTTCTGATAAAATTCTTATCCATTATAATATATTTTAATACATTGGTTTAAAAATTTTCTTCAGTTATAATACTGAGTAGTAATTGAGGGAGAGAGATGCTACTTCATAAATAGGAAATTTCCTTCTCCCTTAAATTACAATCCAAATATTCCTTCTAATATAAAGTTTCAGAGTGATAAGGAAAGGTATTGAAATTATAATTTTTAGTTTCTGTGATTTAGCTGCCTTCAGTGACTTTTAGGTTTACCTATCTAAATAATGGTATTTGTAAATTAAAACAAAAAATGAACAGATTTAATGTTTGGTATACTAAATCAAGAAATAAACAGGTAAAAAGTGAAAAAATTAATAATTTTTTTTTAATTTAGGCTAAATTCTGATGTATATACAAAATTGAAATGTTTTGCAGTTATAAAATTAATTGCTCCAAATGTTTAACTGTGAAATTTTACAAAATTACTTTTTTATAAAAATGTGCAGTAAAATATGCAAAAAATAAATTAGCAAATTTTTAAAATTATCTAAATTAGTTCTTAAAAAAAGTATTGCATGCAAAATATTTTTCTGAAATACAAATTGTTCCTCCATGTATATATATATAGTAAGAGAAAAATAACTGAAATGTTTAAATTCTCAGTGAAGAAAAAATAACTTTTATTATGATTTTTTAACCATTAAAACTGCATTATTCTAATGTTTTTTTCATCAATTTTCATTTGATTATATAGTTATTAATCAACAAAAAATCTAACGATGCATGAATGAATAATGTTAATTAAATACTACATATATCTTATTATTAAATTATTTTTAAAGAGTTATTGGAAATGATATTTAAAATATGTTAATCTCCATATTAGTTCAAATGCACTTAATGAAAACTATTTTCTATTTGAAATCCATCAAAAGGATTTATTAATTTGATATAATCACTTATTGTGTTTTCACAATGAATTTTTTTTATCTATCTTTTCTTACAGAAAAAAAATTAAGAGATAGCTTTGATTCTAATTTGAACAAAGAGAATTACTGTTGCAAACCATATTTAAAATATTAACTGTCAAAATTCTTTAAATTTTAACGACTACATTTATGTTATTGAACATATGTTTTAAAACGGCACAAAAATTATATTTTTTGTGATAATATTTTCAGAATTCATTGGAAAACACCGAAAAGTACTTTTTAATTAATTAAAAGCTAGATTAAATTTAAAATAAGCTCTGTAATGGACAAATACTTATATTTACTCTTTAGTATTAAATGTAATTATACAATGTACAGAAAGTTTAGACTGTCATATAACAGGGGATTACATTGAAATAATGAAATTTAAAAAAAAATAACTTATGAAATCATTTTGAAAGTTTCTTTACGACATTTTCTCTGAAAGTTTGGCATATTATTATTAAGCTATTTAAATTATTTTAAGGCAAGAACTTAGAAAAGTTCGTGTAATAAATTTTATACTTAAGAAAAAAATAAATAGTTCATATGATAAAGATTATGCTTCTGGGGTCACCATTTTCTTTTTAAAATTTCTGCAACACACGTAATAGAGGACATTTGACCTACGACGCCAGTCTTAATGTGTATACTAAATAGATTTTTAGAAGAATTGAGTTTCAATATTCAATTTTTCAACCATTTTCCTTCAAAAATTCGACCGTTAGGATACTATCCGAAATCAAAGATCTTCTTTCATTATGATAAAATTCGATTAGTCGAAAATGGTTGACACTAAATATCATCAATATGTGTTAAATATAATAAAAATTCAAGCTCGAAAGCTTTTTTTTTTTTTTTTTTTTTTTTTTTTGAGAAGAAAGGAAACTTTTAAAGATAGAAAAGTATGCAAGAAAGAGTTGGAACAGCAAGCGTTTATGAAAATATTTTATTTAGGATATTCTTAGGAACATTGCAATTTAATTGTGGAGAGGTCACTGCATGGTGTATTTATTCCATTCAGCATTCTAAAAATAAAGAAAATAATATATAAGCAATTGCATTTATTTATATATTCTACCATAAACAAAATAAAACAAAGCGTTTCAAAAGTCATAAGCATTAATTTATGGAGTGAGAGGAAACACCTAAACAAGCAATTTTAACCATACAATACATGAGTGGAGAGCAGGCAATGAACCGCAAGGAGGTATCCGTTACTGTCACATGAAAGAACGCAATTCCAAGCAGATAGAGAAGGTACTGAATAATTTTACTGGCTACTTGTATGGCAAAATTACAAAAACCGCCTGTTATAATGCAGACGTTACACCCGCGACGTAGTGAGAGGTGCACTTTTTCAAACACATCCGGTATTTCCCGGACAGCGCCGGCAGAAACAGAAATCCTGGCAACTATGTCCCCGTCTAAGACGATAGGGCTTTCGTAGACGACACTTTTCAAATGGCTTCACAGAAAAATGACAAGAAAAATCGGGTGAACGTGACCAATCTTTACAATGGGTCATATCGGGGAACACTACCTGTACAGTCTTTCAGCTTCAAATGCATTCCCACTCGCCAGACCATGCATTTTATGTATGTCCCTCTTTTCCTGATTACTATACGTCGCCATACCTCCTAA
Organism: Argiope trifasciata; assembly: GCA_026543055.1. NCBI lineage: Eukaryota > Metazoa > Arthropoda > Arachnida > Araneae > Araneidae > Argiope > Argiope trifasciata. The sequence continues at coordinate 1,154,807 of JAPMOQ010005464.1, read as the reverse complement.
AATCCACTGTCGAAATTGCGATGTATAAAAAAAAAAAAAAAAAAAAAAAAAAAAAGCGCGCTTTGTGCTTTCCGTTACAACGCCATCTATACAGAGAACAAAACCTGATGTCGACGAAAGCGCCACCTATCGATGGGGGAAATGAGGCGTTTACCAAACTAACGAAGGAAGGTTTGATTGATTAGCCGAATAACACCTAACAAGAAAAGAATTCCTAGTCACCAGAAGATATTGCTGTGTAGGAGTGTGGCATTCAGAAGGTCAACCGACCCACCAAACTGCCCCCAATAAAACTTCCCCTTATTCTTTCAAGAGGTCTTCTGAAAACCGACACTGTCTTTGTACATCACGAGAGGGGTTTTTGAACCACCCAAACTCGTTTAGAAAATATACCCTTTGAGTTGCAGAGAAAAATCGTTCTGAGGGCCGCGTGAATAGGACTTTAGAACATGGAACACATCACTGATTAATTATTGAAGTACTTCGATTTTGAGACATTTAATTGCTCTTCATAATTCTGTTAATTAAGATTAGAGAATCCGGTAATTTAGAAGGAGTAATTGAATAATTTAATATTTATAGTATTTCGTTTAGCAAGACTTCATTTTTAGCAATAAATGTGATTGCTAATTTTTTAATCCAAGGGAATTGGGGAAGATCTATGTGCCTATGTAAATGTAAGACCTCAAACTCATCCCTAAACAATGGGCTCAATCCTTTCTCTCAATAGATTTAGTACTAACAGTGAATTTAAAGAAAAGATCCCTAATTTTCAAAATTTTATATTTTAAAATTATTTATTTAAAAATATTAAATAGGCTTAAATAAAAAAGGAAGCGAATAAAAGTGAATTTTCCAACCCATGCTACGCATTTGATACTAGCCACCTTTGGCGACCAGCTGGTTCACCATTAGTAATGCGTTCTAAAATTTTCAATTAAATCACATATTCATTAGCCTTGAAGTAATTCCGAGCATTGATTGGCCTGAAATTAATATTTTCTTTAAGATGATGGACGGAAAGGTCTAAAAGAATACGTTTTCCTAATAATATTCTTTAATTTTATAAATCAGTTAGTTTTAACCATCGATTATGCTTCCAAAATATTAAAAAAAAAATCGGTGATGTTGCCAAAATATTAAATATGTTTTTTTTAAAAAGCGAAAAAGGGAAAAAATTATTGAATTAATGATACAGATATTGCAAACGATTATAGAAATATGCCATTAAATTCGAATTTCAATTCATATCCTGTCTATATTCAATCAGGTTTACAGTAAATAAAGAAGATTTGTTGAATTAAATATTTAGATATTGCAAATGATCATAGAAACCTTTTCTTTGCATTTATTTTTTTAGAAAATGTCGCATCTTATATCTTTTATTTTGTCCAGTCACGTGCTAAAAGTTGCATTTCTTTAAATTTATTTTGCGATGATCGTTTATTTTTTAATTGAACTTCTGTCATTATTTTCTTTCATTTTATCCAGTCACATAGTAAAAAAAAACATAGTTAAAACATTTCTTTAAAAATTCGTTAAAAATAAAAGTTTAAGTTATAACATTAAAACACTGATACCATTAGAAAGCTAATTTTTTAATCTTTAAATTGATGTCAAAATCATGTTTGAGCACTAATATTTTCGGAAGTTATAGCGGAAAAACCTCGAAATTTCGCTTAAATTTTAATTAATTCAAATTCTAATTAAAAATTCGAAAAAGAGCACCGAGGTGCACATTCCCGACCTCCAAGGTATACATGTACCAAATTTGGTAGCTGTAGGTCCAACGGTCTGGCCTGTGGAGCGCCAACACACAAAAACACACATTGAGCTTTATTATAAGTATAGATATAGATAGATGACCTGGTATTTCTATGCAGCTAGGATACTGATTTCTCCCTAATTTTCGCAAAAAAGAGAATGCCCTAAATTTTAATTAAATGAGTCATTTGAAACACATTGAAAAGAAAAAATAACTATTTTGAAAATAATGTTAGAAAAAGTAAGTAATAACATTTATCCTATGTGGAATACAACCAACTGAATATGATAATAAGCATAAATTGGAAGAAAAAATTAATGAAATTGCATATATTAGATTAAATGTCTCCTGGTTTTGAAATGTTCCAAAATGAAAATTCATCTTGGCTTTGTAATAATATATATAATACGGTCACGTATAATTAACAAAGAAAAGAATAAAAAAACAGCAAACTTTTCTTTCTCTGATATCCGGAATTAGTCAAAACTTATCCGCATTTCTGAAGACTCAGATTTTTTTTTTTTTTTAAATTTGTAAGTAACTAAAATTTAAAAAGAAAATTGTTTAATGAGATTCAATTAAATAACTTGGTAGGAATGTTGCTTCGCTCAAAATAGAAATTATGATTATCCATATATAATCCTGAATTGGAAGAAAAATAGTAAAATATATTGTTACATGAATGCCAATGCACATTAAAAAACCTTATACCTCTGTCAAATAAGAAAAAGTTTTTATGAAAGAAGTGATCAACTTATTTTTAGTTAATTTTTATAATCCAGATTTATGTTTGCTAAAATCAGCTTGCTTTGGATCACTTACTCATAAGAGTATATTTAACTTCAAATTCTATAGATATGCAACATTTACTACTAGATTAAAAAAAGGCTTATACTGTTCCACATTCTGTCCTAGGCATCTTTTTAATTTTCAATAATCTCACAAAAATGGGAACTTGGAAAAACGAAAGTATTTAAAGTTTAATTAATACAAAAACTTTCTCATTCAGCATTGTTTATGCGCATTACAGATTATATTCTCATCTAATATAATTAATTTCACTAACATTGATTCGTATACATCCAATAATTTATTACATTAAAATGTCACAGGATTTAAAAATGGATACACTTTATAAAAATTTCACTGTTGCATATTTACGAGACCTGAATTGTAAGTATAAGTTTAAAAAAGTATATTAAAATTATATTTTTATATCGAAGCCTACGCATTATGTAAAAATAAACCGTTTTTTCATAATTTCACCATAAAAAAGTTTAAAAGAAATATTGGTCGCAACAATGAAAGAGAATTGGATTTCATTTCAGCAATTAAATATATATTAAAGAAAAATACGTTTGCAATATTTTTTTAATATAGATTAAAAATATGAAAAAAAAAATGTGCAGCAAAAAAGTGACATTATTAATTGGGTTATTCTTTGAATTTAAAAATGTTGAAAAACCTTTTTGTGCTGTAAACTTTTAGGAAATTATCACGTAAAACGCCAAAATTTCACTTCATTTTTAATTAATCAAAATTATCATTTTTCAGTCACTTGGTAGCTGCTCGTAATACTTGGTTTTTACTTGTTCTGTTAAACAATTATTTTCTCAAAGCCCAAATATAACCAATGTAAATACACGAATAGATCGAAAGATCAAAAGTAAAATATATGGGTACAGAAATGCTAATATACATTTTTTAAAAAAAATATATTGCTTTGTTGTCATTTTGCTGTTGAAATTTTAATTTAATGATAACGATGCAAGAAAATTTCTCTAAAAGCGTTATTTAAGATTTCTAAAATAGCTCTCAAATCACTAATGTAATTAGCAGATTTTGCACGAAGTTGCCCGTAACTTGATAAATATTAGCAAAATCAGAATTATAAAATAAAGCTATTAAATTGTGTTGATCCTTAAAAAGTCAAGAAATAATCATTTTAGACGGGTTTAAAAAATTTTTTTAGAACGAAATTGCTTAGGGAACTAATGTAATTTAGATACAGATGAGTATAGATCACCGCGATTTTGAAGAAAACGTATTCAGGAATGTGAGAATATTCAAATATTAGTAAATTAAAGAGGATATAGAACTTCTTATATCTTACCTCCCTTTAAATTAATTTAATTCCAGTAATTATTTTTCCGATAAATGTAATATAATTTTTCCATTAAGAATAAAATTTATTATCCTTTATTGCAAAATATATAAATAAGATGAGCGTTAAGTACAAGATCAAATGTATGAAACATTGATAAAAATCGTAGACAAAGTAGCAACGAATTATAAAAAAGAAAACAAATTATAGTTATAAAAGTGTGCGGAGAACAAAAAATTTTGGAAACACTCTTATTTGTTTGAAAGTGTTTTATTTAAAGGTGTTTTGTCGTTTTTTTTTCTTTTGCGCCTCTATAATAGTTGATGGGTCCCGAATTTTCATCGATCGTGGATATCTTGGATTAACAAGTTCTGGCAATAAACAGTCAAAATAAAAGAAGCTCAATTTTTTCTCCATTTTTTGTTGCCAAAATATAGCATCACGAGTTATTTTTTCTGTTTTTTGCCCCTTCTCCTTCCACATTGAACATATACAAAAGCACCTTTGCGTTATATGCAGTTGACCCTGCACTTGAAAATAATACTTGTGGTTCTTATTCACAGTTGTTTTCCCATCTTTGTTTAATTTCCAAAATTTATTTTTTTTTCTTTTATTGCCTCATCTGGAGAAATATTTCTATAGGATGTTGGGTATTTTACTTCAACAATCTCATCATTACCAATCAGCCCATTCCCTGCGCAGATGACCACAGCTGTGATGGTAAACAAAATAAAAAATAAAAAAAGACAGAAGGAAAATGTTGAGGGGAAGACGTAGTGAAAACCAGATAAGAAAAGTCATAAACAATCAGAGGGTAAAGGGAGGGGTTATAGTGTATTCCTCCGCGAAAGGGTGGAGTTAAAGGAGCATTGGGGGGAAAGTGTAATCGATTTTTCCAATTTAAGTCTAAAATACTGTTTTTATACATTAAAAAATTTTTTTTTAATATGCATCGGAAAGAAGATACCCAAACGAATGCATCATAGAAGCTACTTTTATTTTATTTATGATAGATTTTTTAATAAAAATGTTTAAATGGGGCAGTCGAAATTATGTATTTTAATAAATATTTAAAAAATACTTTGAAAAGTTCGAGAAAAAATTCCTTTCATAGAAACCTGTGTTTTTATTCCTTGTATCAATTGCAGTTGATTTCATAAAACAGAAACCTTAATATCTAACGGAAAAAGAGCTTAGCATTTTCTCCATAGGATAACATTATGCTTGAAAATTGTAGGTGGCGTGTATACGGCACCCTTACCCTTAAGGTGGGTTCACACGAGGCTTTTTATTGTCCGCAAACATTGTCTCTCTGCTGTTGTCCCGGCATTGTCCCCGTGTGAACACTTGAGACAACGCGGACAACGTTTGTCCCGACGGGACAATCATTTGCCATTGTCCCGTTGTGGTCACGTGATTTTCCAAAAGTAGGCATGATCTTTTATTGCGGACAATAATAAGCCTCGTCTGAACCCACCTTTATGCATTGTATGAAGAAAATTGCTTGCTTAGATGTTTTCTCTCACCCCTCCTTAATGTTTTTTGCCTATGAGTTTCGAAAAATCTTGTATAAGAATATAAAAAAATTTATAAATTAGAATTAAAAGAATCAATCGAATAGTCTTCATTGTTAAAATATTGATTTGCAAATTCAGCTATTTATAAACTCTCTATTTAATCTGAGCAAGTATCTTTAAAGTTCCTCTATGGCTTTTAAAAAGTTCTTCGAATTTTCAGTCTAAAATTATTTTAATGAACGAGGGGATTTACTTCTGCACATGCACATATGAAATCTCTTCCGTTTCTTGAATAAATGGTATCAAAGCTAATAAATAGTACACTAAGTTAAAAATGGCAAAGACCTTAGCAGCCGTTCTGTCTTTTTAAGGTCAAATGTCGGAAGATTGGCTATTTTTACTTTTCCCATTAAGAAGTATACAAAGGGGAAATAATCGCCAAGTAAATCGAACCCAAGATTCAGATTTGGTGTGAGAGAAGCCATTTACAAAATTCATCATTTTGATTCCGCCAGAAAATGAAGAGTCCGTGCAACTTCGAAGTTATATTGAAGACTTCAATAAGGGAAAAATAATAACCAATAATTAAAAACCCCTCCTACCTTTAAAATGTTCAGATTAATAAATGAAGAAAAGCAGAAATGTTTTTAAAACGATAAAATTTATTCTTACCAAAGTTCTTCATCTAAAAAACAAACAAACAATAATACATTAAAAATTAAGGAATAAATCAAAAGAAACATTTAAATTCTCATTAATTTCAAATTATTTTTTATTTCATTTTTTAATTTTAATTATTATTTATTTATTACATTTTTAGATTTATTTTACATTTTTCATTGCAGCATTTTTAAATTAAGATTTAACTTATTAATTCGCTTTCAGCAATGTCCAGCCTTTTGCAATAAATTCGATTGAAGTTCGTTCTTCGCAGAATCTCTAAAAACGACTACTTATCTTCTTTCGACAATATACCTGTTGAAACATTCCACTTTTATAATATTTATATATTCCGTAAAATATGTTCTTCTATTTAAACTAGAATATAGACAATTTATTTAAATTTTTTCGAATACTGATAATTAAAAAATTTACTGTCATCTCATTAGTTTAGCTTCCATTAATGTTCCCTTTTAAAAACAACACTAGGGTTATTTTGGGACGGATTTCGTAATGAGTATGTAACCCCCCCCCCCCTACTTGCTTTTCTCAAAGTTCCAGCTCGATTGAATTGTTGCAGAGTTGAATTTAATAATTAGGAATCAAATATGGCAAGAAATAGATTTCCGATCCGATTTTAAAGCATAATATATGAAGCACGCTTTGAATGCATCAAATATTTTGAACTTTCCTCTATTTTGTTATGTGACTGATATCTACTACTGTGACTTATATATATCTATTATCTTTAATTGGGAATAAATATTTCAGATCTGTTCGTCCTTTTTTAATAATCCTTTATTTGAAATTTAAACTTCATAAATCATTATACTGAATTATCAAACTCTACTGGATGGGCATATTAGAAGTTGCTTGTGAGACCAAACGAAATCACATAGAGAAATTGTTTTGATAAAAAAGAACTTGTGGTGACATCTTAATAAACCACTAAACACTAGCGTTTGCTTTTGTCGAATGGATAAGTAACTAAACTTCAAACCAAACATCGGTGATCACTTTTGTATAGGGGATATATTACTCGGCTGCAAATCGGAAGATAGTGAGTTCCATCCTTGGCGGAATTCAGCCTCCATATTGGTACAATTCCAGCCAACGCCATCGCCACATTTGGTGACCCCAGGCGATGAACCTTTAAACAGCTATAGTGGCTTCATCTATCCGCAGCATCACACAAACTCTTTAAGCTGCCTTCTGTATCGCTTTCTAATACTTTCATCACACCGTTGTTGACAAGTATGAAGTAATAACCCACTTGCAATAGATGCACTTTTTTGAACAGTTTTTTTTTCTTCAAATATTACATAGCATAACGAAGTCAACAGAATTAATAAAGTACAAAACTAATTAATAATCAGCAATAATTTACTTACTCATATATTCCTTTATTTTATCCTTCATTATTCCTTATAAAGAAATATACAGTTAGTTTTCATAAAAAATACAAAATAAATGAAATCAATTCATGATCATGTGATACATATTGTCGTGATTTAATTTTTAAACGCATTCCTGCCTTTTTTTCAATACTTACTTTTATTATCATGCAATTTGCTTAAGACAATATGCAATATGATGATATGCGTATTAAAATTTCTTACGTGAATTGATTTCATTGACAAATAGCACAATTTCTGCATATGAGAATTGTATATGCAGTTACATATTTATAAATATTAATGAAAGTAAAAATACACAAATGCAAAGATTCAAATTAATGAGCAATTTTTCTTAAAATTTGTTCTAAAAAAAGCTATTAAGTGCAAAGAATGCTTTAGTGAAAGTTTTAGGGAAAATAATAAGTAGTAATACAGAAATGAACCATTTTTCTATTTATACAAAATGCGATTTTTTTAAGTTTGCGTAATAACAATATTTTTTTAAAAATTAAAAACATTTTATTTGTTTATCTCCAATTGCAATTTTTGCTTTGATTTTGCATTATTCATTAAAAATAATTAAAATTTTAAAAGTATTTTTCTGATGATTTAAAAATTAACCATTCGACATACGAATTTACTTAACTTCCTAATTAAATGACGAATTTAATAGCTTCCTAATTGGAATATTTACTGTTATTTTAATTCCTTTTGTAATAATACGTTTCAAGTGACTTTTTTCATTTTAAATTATTTAATACTTTTCACTTAATTGCAGATTAAACATTAAAAATTCAATAATTCGATGCGCATCTCAGACACGTCATTGTATGCAAAGTGGTTAATTTCGTAATTTCTCGTAATTTTTTTGAGAGTATAACATTCGTTAAAAATAATCTAGCATTATTGATTATACATTTTATTTAAACATAACATTTCATGCAATATCAGACTTTAACACTAATTATACCATAACGGGTCAAATGACCCATTTTGAACTTTTGCATTGATAATGCACGTATTATCTTATTACTTCTCCAAATTTAACTTACTGACTTTTTCTGACTAATTAAGTCTACTGTTCTTATACTATTTTTATAATTTTTTGTTTTGTTTATTTTGAGTAATAACTGTCGAATACTGTTTTCTACCACATCGGGTCATTTGACCCGGAGAACATTTTTTTTGTTTTATAAGTTTATCAATATATATTGCTTATCTTATTATATTCAGTAAACTGCAAATGTATGCAAAGACTGTTACGTAAAGTAGTTCAATCAAAATAGCTGAGAATAATTCAAGAAAATATAAAAATTTTACTCAAGCTAGCAGTAGAACTTGCCGACGATTTTCGAGTTGCCCGTGAGAAACCAAAAGAAAAAGCAAATACTAAACGATCGTTGCCTAACCCTGTTACAGATTCTAATAAACGTAAGAGGTGTCAAATAGGATACTGCAAAGAGAATAAAACTAATAAAATTTGCTCCAATCGTAAAAAATTTGTTTGCGGGAAATGTGCGACGGAAACACTTATGTGTAAAAAATGTGATGTATAAGAACAACTGACATGGGAGATTTCCTGCATATTTCCAAAGATTTGGAAGAACGCGGGAAAATAAATGCATTTGTGGAGAAATCGGTATGGTTTACCACTATTTAATGGAATGTATGGAGATCTAAGAGTTAAAGATGGATCTGAAGATTGTCAATAATGATTTAAGTACAGTACTGATGGTACCAGGTAATCTCAAAACCCTGAAGGATATGATGTTAAAGATGGATAGTTTCATTCCTACTGTTTGAGAGAGTGGAGAGGGGAGAAAGACAGCTATTTACTACCCCGAAAGGAATGTTAGTTTGACTGTTCGGTCAATGTAAGGTTGGACAACACTTATTCAGCAGTCGAGCACAACAAATCCTGTTGATACTGCTACGTTCAGTGGTGACCGAGTGGTCGACTGTATGCAAGAAGAAGTCATGTATAACTATGAATAGTTGAATCAATCCAGCTAAGGGCAAGTATTATGTTTAGCTCAAGCGATTGCTAAATTCAGCTGTGCCACTTTCTGGTATTTAATGTGGAAGCAGCATCGAGTTTTGCTTGGAATAGCCAGTCATGTAGTAGTGAATCGGCAGGTGGACACAGCTAAAGCGAGGTGATATTGGAGATTTGTAATCATTTGGAGAGACAGTAGGGTGAATCTACGCAGACTTCCTTAAATTTTGTCTTGCCGCTTTGTGTGCTGTGGTTATTTTTACTTACGATAGCTACTTGTAGGCTACTGTTTGTTGTAGTGTGCAGTTGTGAGTTTCCTGTGTTCGTCTCGACTGTATATTTGTCTTCTGTGTTAATAAAAATCGTCGTCTGTCCCTAAAGGACAGTTTATTTCATCGACTAACAAATCGAAAAGAACATGCAGAATCAATAACAATATTTTCAAAGGAAACCATTAAAATTTTGTCAAATAAACTAACAACATTCAACACATTTTGAAAAATTGAAAGAAAAAAAAAAGAACCAATCAATTATAAGGGCAAACATGCTGTAATATACTTACCCAGAGTATCAGAAGCTTTGCCTATGAAAGAATATATAAGAAGTAATTAAAGAAGGTTGGAACGAAAATAAAAAAAAAATCTCATTTGTTTAAATATTCTGTTATTCGTGTTATTTTTCAGAAATGGATATTCAAAACTATTTTCAATTACCACCATAAAATTGTGATTGCAGCGTTTAAAATTAGATAAACATCTCTTAAAAAAGGAAATTTAAATTTTTTTCAGTTCACAATTCCTTTTGTGGTAGATAAATATTTGTACTCATTTCAGATACCAAGTCCAATTATTTTTATATTTAGAAGTAATTATTCAAATTTGGAATCGATAGAAAAATTGCTAAATAAACAAGAAAATAAAGTATTAATTAATGAAAAATAAAATTCAAAAAGTTATAATTTTTTAAAAATTTTGATTATAAAAACATTCTTTTGATGATTTAAATCATGTTTGTGTTTTTATTTCATTCGTGTTGATGTAAAATTCATATGCATTTCATCTTTCTCTCTCCTTTATATTTTATTTCGTATATAATTTCAATTTAGATTTTATTTTGGTTTTATATTAGCTCTGAAATTACCTTTCACTAACTTAGTATCTATTTATGCTTGTATTACTACAATTTATTTAGTTCGCAAAATCTAACCTAAATTGTACTGATTTTTTACTCAATTTGTAACATATTTAGCAAACTTTATTTCGTACTTTATTATATTTTAAAAAAATAAATTTTAAGACTTTGATATTGCTAACTCTAAAATTATATAAATTAACAACACATTAAGATAGTCAAATATTGGTTTATATTTTTATCATCGCACAGTATATTCTCTGCATACTTTTGATTATAAAATAGAATGAATTTGAAATATTCTTTCAATGAAAAATTTCCTTTCAGTTTCATTTTGTAACAGAGAAAAATCGAAATGATTTTCAAATAATAAATCATTTTTTTCGAAATAAATCATTTTTTTTTTTCAAGAATGGTGCATCAAGTGTTAAAGAGTATGATGTTAACAGACAAATCTACATTGAAAAATGCTGATTTATAGACGGTAAAAGCAAATGCATTTGTTACCCAACTTAAACATTGCATTAATTGAAATGCTGCACTTTTCCGTTATACAGGCTCAACGAAAAAATCGCCAAATAATCTTTAATCGAAAAAAGTGAAAAATCGCCAAAAATATAAAATAAATTTCCCGTAGTTACACTTGCGACTTTGTTCGCGTTTTGAATAGATGGCAAAACATATTGGCGACATTTGTTTTCTCATTCGCTTCACTTGGCGACTTTACGCGTTTGGCTCACATTGGCGACATTACGGAAAAGTACCTGAAATAATTTTTTTAAAGTTATTTTACTTGCAGTGCTTGTTTACAAATAATTAGTAACTCAAGACAAAGATGATGCAATCGTTTAACAAACGGTATTTGGAGAATGAATGTTCATCATTTAAAAAAGCCTGTATCATAAAATGGCTGTAACATTTCTAGACGAATAGGCAGTGTTCACTTTTAAATAACTGTTTAGATTAACCTTTTCTGAGAGTATTATTTATTGATGAAAAACAAAATTCAATATTGTGCTTAAAACAAATTTTATTTATGCCTTAATTGTTTTGTTTTCTATGTGAACCAATTACATAAAATTTTCGGTCTCAGGATTATCCTTATCTTGCTGAAATTACGAAGAATCTGTTGAAATCTTTCGTCTGCTAATTACACAGCAGAATTACAGCGTCTATAAAATATTTGATTCGATATTCCATTATACGGGCGCAAGATGTCGTCAATGTGAGCCAAACGCTAGTTCAGTCGCCAAGTGAAGCGAATGATAAAACTAATGTCGCCAATGGGAACAAAGCGCAAAGTTGCCAAGTGCGGGCGTTGTGAAAACGTGCTTAAACGTGAAATTTGACGTTTTTTTCCATTTTTTGTGATTTTTCATTTTTTCCAACTAAAGGTGGATTCGTTCGAGGCTTATTATTGCTCACAATAGGAGATCACTCCTACTTCCGGAAAATCACGTGACCGGAACGGGACAATGGCAAATAATTGTCCTGTCGAAACAAATGTTGTCCACGTTGTCTCAATTGTTTACAATGCCGGGACAACAGCAGAGAGGTAACGATTGCGCGCAATAATAAGCCTCGCGTGAACCCACCTTAAAAATTATTTGGCGAACTTTTTTGGCGATTTTCTTATTGCGCCCGTATACAGAAAAGTACCTTTGATTTTAGCTTACAAGTTAAGAAGTAACAGTTGGATGTTACACTGGCTCAACAATTATGAGAACAAATTGCGATTGCATTTTATAAGATATATTATGGAATTTTGAATTTTCGATTATTTTTTTTCAAATAATTCCTTTTAAAATAGTATCGCGTTAAATATTATTTTACAATTTCTGGATTGTACTTATCTGATTGGTGAAGTTATGATATTTTACTAGAGCTCATAGAAAACCGCGGTAGATTATTAATCAACGATTTTATTTCAGAAACTATGATGTATAAACACTTTTCTGATAAAAATTTCTAACGACATTATTTTGAAATATATGATGAAGAAAAATAAAAACTGCAAAAATTAAAATTATAAATTTAATAATTGGAAAAAGATTTTCGAATATGGAAATAATATCTACACGGCAAAACAAATTAAAACGATAAATACAAAATTTACACTCACTTTTGATGCTGTCTACCATTTCTAAAAGCCGGAAAAGGAGAGAAAGTTAATTATTTATAAAAATGCAATAAATAATAAGTAAAGAAAAGATTAAAATTAGTACATTTATTTTTTCATAAAAAAAAAAAACTTCGCATTCTTTCACTTGGGAATGAAACACAACTATTCGAAATTTCACGACAGAGAGTTATTGTATATGAATCTCTTAAGGCATTTTGTAGGAAATAAACAAAATAAAAATATTTTTCAAATAATGTCCGAATTGTGGCACCAATAATGCATAAAAGTAAAAGATTCGAAAAAATTCGGAGTGTTCAAATATATTAAAAAAAACATTTATAAATTTTTTTATGAAATGCCTTGAATTATTCATTTATGACTTTCAAATATTGAAAGATTTCAAAATAAAAATACATTACACAAGATTTCGCAGTATCAACTTATTCTACGCCTATCCTCAAAGGCTTAAAAAAGCACCCTTAAATTATATTATTAGGAAAGTAATTCTTACCTAATGTACCTGGTTGTAGTTCATCTAAAAAATGAGAAAATATTTTGTTTTTACTGTCATTCAAGTAGTAGTAGTTTTTTAAACATGATTGAAAAAATTAAAACTTTTAAACAGAATCCTTTAATAAAAAGTAATTGGAGTGTTATTATTTAAGTTGCTTATATAATTCCTTTTATGCTTCATTAATCAGTGAAAAAAACCTACCGAGTATTATTTTCAGCTGTCTTACAAATGGTTGACAGCTGACAAAATCAGAAATGGATATGATTTATCGATGATTGTGGTTGTAAAACAGTCTTTCCTATTTCATGCATCAATCGGGTATTATTTTTGAATTATCTGTCATGTGCATACAGATTTACAAGTTAATGCTTGTTTATATTTAATAGCAGTATATGCAGTGCTAGTTATTATTACTATTTAGTAGGCAGCGTATGCGTAAAAAAATGCTGTTCTGCAGATGGCAAGTAATTTGCCCCGACGAAACAAGAGTTTGGCGTAGGTGTTGGCGGAATTGTGCCAATACGTAGGTTGAATTCCGCCAAGGATCGAACCTGGGACCTTTGGGTTTGAAAGCCAGTAACTTATCCACTATACAAAGATGGCCACCAATGTTTAGTGGTAGGTACTGGCTTTTTAAGATGTCACCACAATACTCCCCTACCAGTGAGTTCGGTTGAGAGACAAACGATTTTATTGCGCCAAGCGTTATGGCTAGTATATGAGGGTTGCTGTTGCGTCAAGTGAGTCTGACGGCTTTTGCGTTGGTGCGTCAAGTGAGTCTGACGACTTTGCGTTGGTGCGTCAAGTGAGTCTGACG
>JAPMOQ010005464.1:1107352-1140774 GCA_026543055.1 Argiope trifasciata | reverse complement strand
CAAGTGAGTCTGACGACTTTGCGTTGGTGCGTCAAGTGAGTCTGACGGCTTTGCGTTGGTGCGTCAAGTGAGTCTGACGGCTTTACATTGCTGATGGAGAGATGGCGCCAAGAGAGCTGTTGAAAATTCATCACGTCCGGGTCATCAATTTGGCGTATGTGTTGGCGGAATTGTGCCAATACGTAGGTTGAATTCCGCCAAGGATCGAACCTGGGACCTTCGTATTTGAAAGCCAGTAACTTATCCACTATACAAAAATGGCCACCGATGTTTAGTGGTAGGTACTGGCTTATTAAGATGTCACCACAAAGATCATGCCACTATATTGCATTTTCAACTGACTGCGCATGCGTTTGTAAAATTCGACTTTCCTTTTTTCTCTGTGTGTGTGAAAAAACTTAGCACTTATCATATTCATTCCGACATGTTTTGCTCTTTGTTCTTTCCGATTCAAGTTTGTGTGCGTGTTTTCATTTTATTTGCCCATTTTTTTTCTATAATTTTCAAAATTTAAGTATGTTGACCTTTTTTTATATTACGTTTACTTTGTTTCGTTGTGTAAATATAAATCATTTTAATACGATACACAGTGAAACAAAACTCATGGATGCCAAAACGGCAATTTATGGCCAAACAAGGAGTACCTACTTCTTGTATACAGTCGACCACCCAACCACCACTGAACGTAACAGCATCGATAGGATTTGTTGTGGTCGACTGCTGAATAAGTATTGCCCAACCTTACATGAACCGAACAGTCAAACTAACATTCCTTTCAGGGTTGTAAATAGCTGTCTTTCTTCCCATCTGCACACTCTCAAACATTTGGAATGAAACTGTCGATCTTTAAAATCATATCCTTCAGAGTTTTGTGATTACCTGGTACCATCAGTACTGTACTTAAATCATTATTTACTATCTTCAGGTTTTTCCTTAACTCGGAGACCTCTGCACATTCCATTAAATAGGGGTAAGCCATGCCGATTTCTCCACAATTGCATTTATTTTCCTGCGTTCTGCCAAATCTATGAAAATAGGCAGGAAATCTCCCATGTCCAGATATTATTTGGATTATAAGTGGATGGTATCTTCTTATATTTATTTCCGGATTAGGAAAAAAAAAACAAGGAATACCTGAATCCATCAAAGAAAATTGTGGCAAAATCAGTCCCTTTCTGCGCATGCGCTGCCTACTGGCCATTTTATAAATGACTGAGTGTAACCCGGCATCAATCTGGTTTTGTTTTTTAATTATCTGTCCCGCTCATGCAAACTTTCAATTTACTATAGACCCACTTAGGTCGAAAGCAGAAAGAAAACTTATCTCGATGTTAAAATTACTTATAAAATTTTATTCATATAACTCCTTGAAATTTTTAGTTATGATATTAACGGACAGAAAAAATGCCTAAAATGTCAATAGTATCATTGTCTGAAATATGTTACTACATTCTTTATTGACTAAAATAAGATATCATAAATACATTCATTAGTTTTTGCTTACTATTTTCCCCGACCATCTTATATTTGATAGAAGTTCAAACAATTTTACAAATAATTAAATGACAATCGAAAAATACAAACTCCATGACCGTGCAGTCGATCTCATACGGAATTAGGTCGCTTTTATGTATTTCAGAACATTAAAATATATAAGTTTATATCAGTTCACCTAAAAAGAAAATAATGATTCAAGTTATATTATTTAATATAAAAAGTTTAAAAAATTACTTACCTATCTTTTTTATGTAAGGTTCTGAAAGCAAAGCAATTACAATTAAAAATTGTACAACAAATTATAAATGAAACGATTTTATTTCGTTCAACTGAATAAATATAACTTGGCAAGGTAAGAAACTTTTAATACCATTTACAAGAAAGACATATTCGATTAAAAGTGCAATACGATTTAAAAAAATTTATGTTTACATTTTTCTTCAATGTTATATGTAGGTGAATTCAAGATTCCATAAATTCATCATTAGATTTATTCTTAAAGATGAAATTATATTTGTTCCTTTACGAATAAATTCTAGATTCTGCTTCATGCATTTAATATATAAAAAATTATAATTATTAAAAAAATCCTGATAAAATATTTCTTCATTATTTTTCATATAGTACTTCTTAAAGATTTAAAACTATGTATAGAAAGAATATTTATAGGAAATATTTAGATGAAATACAATTATAATATTCAAGGATAAATCTTTTATTTATAGTTTCATGATCTTATGCATTGGAAAAAACTGGTGAAAATAAGATACTTACCAATTACAACTGCAGTCCTTTCTGTAAAGAAAAGCCTAAATTTCATTTTGTATTCGATCATTTATTGGAAAAATAATTTTTCTTTTTATAGATAAAACCTTCCTTCTTTGCGTTTGGTCTATCTTTGTTCCAAACGCAAGTTATAGTAATTGGAAAAACATTTTAAACAAAAGAAACTTTAATCAAAGCTTTTGCCATGATAAAAAAAAGTTCGTATATTCGAAACTATTTATAATTTCAGAACTAGATATTTCATAGGATGTATATAGCGTGCTTTTTCAGAGTATTCTGAGTTTTTATTGAAAACAAATGTGCTTGAAATTAATATTTAAAATGTACAAAATTCAACTTTTGTTGCGATATTCGGAAAAGTTGATGAAAAATATTCGAGAGAATGTCATTTTTTTTCTTTCAAATATTTGCAATTTTTAAATGTATTCAAGTTGCAACACTATTGAAAATCAAATTATATTCATGCATTTACAAAACAGGATTTTTAAAATAAAAATTCTTGATTGTTTTTGGCTTTATCATTATTATTAGAATCTAAAAATTCTGCAAATTTTATTTTCAAATGTAATTGATACTTTATTCAAAATAATGAAAATGTGATTTAAAAAATTGATAGGATAGTTTAAAAAAATTGAGCTTTTTAATAATATTATTTACAGTTTTTTTTTTCGTTTAGTAAAAATATCTTTCTTTAGCATGGGATGTTTAAAAAGAATTCAGCTATTTTTTCTGTTTTATTGAATCAATTAGAAATTAATATTTATTCATTTAAAAACAAAACAAAAATAATTTTCTAGGAAGCAAAAGCTTACTACTACAAACTTAGTTCATTAGAGAAAATTTATATGAGTTAAAGAAAATAATTTTGAACAAAATGTATTTCATTGAGCCATCATTCAACTATTCTTTAAGAATACATTCTAATGCTAATTCTGAAAATTTTCATCCTGTTTTGAATGAAATAAAACACAATTTACCTGATGTTTATGAATGAAATAATTATGTATTTTGAATAATTAAAAAATCAACTTACCAATTATAATTTTAGATTGATCTGAAAATTGAATATTAAAATTCCATTAATAACGTTAAACTTATTAAGACGACTGACGAAAACAATTCAGTTTGTAGAATGAATTTTATCTACTTCTAATACAATACAATACATATTTTTTCATTTCTTATTCAGTATCAATAATATTATATTTTTTATATTATATCTATGTATATATATATATTGGAAAAAAATTAGAGGACACACCGGAGTATTTAGTCTAATGTGGTGGAAAGAAAGGATGGATAATAACAACAAAAAAAAAAGTCAGATAAGCCGGATTTCTGTGAATTCATTTCTTTGCCCACCAATTTCAAAAGACACAATTTTATACCAACATTCTTTTTTTATAATACTTGTCTTTTTAATTCTTATCGAGTTCTAAGCCCTCTATATATGTCAAGCTACGTAAAATATGATGTTGCTCGCTACCTGAGGAATCATAGAAACTGTTGCCGGTAACGAGCTGGTTGAGATAAAAAGCTCTGTACTTATGTATGTTTTTATATTGCATTGCACACTTTTCAAGAATTTACTAGAGAAAAAGTAAGTAAAAGGATATATTACTGTTCACATTGTTACAAAATCTGTAATCTTCACTGTGGTACACTTAAAAAAAAAACTAACTCAGCGTATCCCAAGAACCATTTACGAATACTGTACGTACTGTGTAGTTATAATCCGGGACAACAATAAAAATTGAGGTTCGTTACGTGATGACGAAACAATGAACGAGCAGAACGCTGCTCTTTTCTAATCGCAACGTATTTTACACATGACACGCAGGAGGATTGTAGCAGACGCCCACCCACAATGACTTAGTAATGTTGCCAATGTCTTGCTTTTCTTTTCTTATTTTATTACGATGAAAGAAAACGAAGTCGGATAGTATACGGATGCCGGTTAGTCGCTTTAATTTGAGTTTAGTTTTTAATTATGTTAACTCCCCGTTGCAAAGCAACACTAGGCCTATTTTGGAACGGACCTCGTCATTTTGTCCGTGATCAGATGACGAGGACGACATTTGAGCTGGTACCCCATCTGCACACCACACCAGCGGGAGCAGGCGTTTGTCCTGATGGATTTAACTTACAACAGGCCCCCTTACACAGCGGCTCTTTGTTGGATTTGGGTTTCGAACCTGATACCCTCCGGTTCCGAAGCCTAAACCTTACCACCGGCCACCGAATACTTGAGAGTGTACTGTATATACAATAGCCACCACTTTAGTGATCAGGAGTGAACAATCAATCAGTATTATTGATCAAAATAGCTATTTGTTTTGTCGTATGTAGGAAATCTAGGTCGGGATAGCCTGGTTGATAGGGCGTTGGACTCTCGTCCGTTAGGTTACGAGTTCAAATCCGCAAGCCGGAGATTCCTCGTGTGTGGTGGTGACTGACGCTCGGATAAATCTGTCGTGGTCACAAAGGTACTGGTTCATAGGTGGTCGTTCTCTGATTCAGGGCTAAATTATGATCTGTCCGCCCCGTAAAAAGTGGTTGAGACGCGTGAATGGCAAAATCGTAGTCTTGGCCCAAGATGGTACCACTGAGAAAATCAAGAGAAGCACCCTATTGGCTCACATCGGGCTTGTCCAATGGCAAGTGCCATTCAAAACAACAGAAAATCAACCGATTATAATGATCAATAGTTCGCTTGCAATGATCTGTTTCGATCTCCAGGTAATTTGGCATGGATGTTTTACTAAATTAGAAAATAACTATAGAAACAGAGGAAGGGTTGATTTGTTATGCATGAATGAATCGAAGATATGACAGCATATGTCAAGAGAACGATGACAATGAAGAGGAAGTAGATGAAAGAACACTATTAGTCCAATCCAAAAAACTCTGCAACCCCTTTGACCCTAAAGAAGATCGGTCCAATAGAAAATTAAATATAGATTATTTTTTAAATACAAATTTCCTTTTAAGTAATTATTAAGTATTATATTATTGGGAGAAAAATTCTTGTAAACATTCACAAATATAGAATGAAATATATCAGAAATTTAAAGAAAAACTTAAGGAATTTTCAAGAATATTTTTATAAAATTTAATATTATTTAAGGAAAAATCTAAATAAACAACCACAAAGATAGGAGAGAGGATGAAAGAAATGTGATCAATTTTGGTAGATATTTTCGATACTTGTTTATTTTTGCAATCCCAGATTCAGTTGGCGATTTTTAGATTACGCCAAGATCCCTTACTCATAATAAAAGTATATTAGTTATGCACCTCGGTTTCTTGGCGATAAATCGCTGGGACTCTAAAAAGGAACCGATTCCCTATTTTCATTTAAAAATAACGTTGCAGGGTAAAACCTTGGTTAAAAAGAAACCTATCAGTCGCTGATAATTTGCATTGAATTTTTCAAAAGGTTTCATATTACAAATATTCAACAAGATTTTACGAATATCAGAAATCAAAGCATACATACCCAATACTTTATCTGTAAGAAAAAGTCATCAAAACTTTGTCAAAATGAATTTTAAAAAGTTTGAAATATCATTTTTTTAACCAGTTGTAAATTTTTCTTAGCACAAATCATTCTTCAAAGAAACGATAATTGAAAATTATGAATAAGAACATAAATAAAATAATGGAATTAATCTTGAAATTAATGAACTTAACAACTGTTAAACAAGTTTTTGATATCTGCATAGGAATTGGACAACTGATCAAAAAAGGCACTCTGCATCGAGTGAAACAAATTGTAGTCCGAAGGAACATCTAATGAATACAGAGGATAGGACAACGCATTCCTGCAAAGTGATTGAACAGTTACTTTCCCTCTTCTAGCACATATAAGCTAGTACAGTTGTGTCTAAAAATCTTTTCCTGTCTTTCGCCATATTCTGGATTTAATGCTTCGTTCAAACTGATTAACTGTCATTTTTATGTTCCACTATTAACATTTCATTGAACAGTGATATTTTATTATAAACTCCTACGCTTTGTCATATGCATTGAAATAATGATTTTTAAATCGTCGAAATCATTTTTTGTAATATAAATCATTTTTGTAAATCATATGCTTTATTCAATAAAGCATATTCATCATAAATATCCATCAGCAATCGATACACTTTTATTATACTGTTTCTTCCCCCAATAAAATAATATAACATAATTTTTCACAAATACTATTTGTCTAGAATAAAAGCTAAATATGCCTTCTAAGCTCCAAAACTTCTCCCTCTCTCTCTTTTTAATTTTAAGCAGATATCGTGAAAGTTTTCAAAGGTTTTTTTAAATACATTTCCCTTTTCCAAGATTTATTTACAAGTAAACAGTACTATTAACGCCATCTTTTAAAAATGGTCGGAGTCATATTTATTATATTATTTATCTATTTTTTTTGTATTGATGATCGCTTACATAAAGAATATTTCTATGGGCAATGATTTATTACGTATTTTAGATTTTAAAAAGTCATTACAACATTAAGTAAGACAAGAGATAAAGCTTTAAAATATTTCGTTTTTTAATGAACGTAGTCTAACTACACTACTCTTATCCATTCAATGTATTTCAATTACAACATTGATAAGAACTTATTTATACTCTTATTTATTTCCTAAACTAAATTCATTATTTTAAATTTAATTTCCAATATTCATAAATCAGTTTTGGTTATTCTACTCTACAGATAATTAAAATTTTATTTACGTACCCATCATATCCGAAGTCTTATCTGCGAAATATTTATTGAAAAAAATTAATAATTTATAAAATTGCAAACTATTAATTCTAACACTAACTAAAAATTGTTCGACATTATTAATCAGAAATAAATTTGAAAGGCTATTAGTAGAAATATTTTTTTGGATATTAAGGAGAATGATTCTTAAAAGTTGAAACTTTATAACGCTTCCTTATTTTAAACGTTTTCTAGGATATAAAAAATAATACCAACATCTTGTTGTGGTTGCATAATTCTTCTATCTTCCCTTTTGATACAACAGATGGCGTTACCGTATTAACACCAAGGTATATTTACCATCTTTCTTGAGAGAGCGTTATTAGATTGTATTCTAAGTGAATGCCGAGTATTTTCGCGTTTATTTTGCCTTGTTCAATATGGAACTTAGAAGACTGTTCCTAAACTCGTCTATCAATTTCATCTATTTCATAATGAAATTACAAGAAGTCTCATCACTCTACAGTCTTTAGAAATAAACTGATAAAATACAACAAAACTTTAAAAAAATTACAAATAATTATCTTTCAAATGAATTATTCAATAAATATTATTCGTTCAAAACTTGAACGAATATCTCTTGGGGAGAACGAAAATGAAAGAGAAGAGAAAGAAACTTGTATACATATAAAAATGTTTGTTAATAAAGGGAACAATTTAGAATTTGAAAATATTTTTAAAAGATGCAAATAAAAAATAAGGTTAGAATTTAGTTCAAGATTATATATATATATATATTTGAAATCTCCTACCTCGAAATTGCAAGTTATCATTTGAGTACAGTTTTTTTTATCACGTGATTATACTGATGCGCATGCGTCAACTTTTAAAGAATACGATGCTTTTTTTTTTCTTTCGAGTTTGACGAGAGCTCCACAATTTTTTCGCCAATCAAGAAAAACTTGAAAAGCTAGAATCCGGTTTAAATTGGTTTAAAATTCATGACGTAATGCGCATGCGTCAACTTATAAAAAAAACTATGCTTTTTTTCTTGCGAGATTGAGATAGTTCCAAAACATTTTGTCAGCCAAAAACAAAATTGAAAATGAAAATCGTCATTTATGCTTTATTCATTGTCAACGCCATTTTGAACTTCAAACCACTCTAACCAAAACAAACATGTTCTCACATGATAAAAATAGTCATTTTACTAAGCTTAAGAAAACAATAAAAATAATTTTTTAAATTTTATTAAAATCATTATTTATATTATTTTCATTAGACTAATGATCTTGATAGAATGCTCAAAATTTAACATTTGTACACATATACAAGAAAGTCAAACAATGTTTTAAAGTACTTTTCAAAACGTATAAGAAATTATTTACCTGACATTGGTCCTGCAATTTTAAAATATTTATTAAGCTTGTAAAATCATTATTTACATTTTTGCTACCTTTCAATTAAAAAAGGAAAAAAAAATCATATTGTAAAGCTGAAGTATAAGCTATTATTTCAATATTATTTTTTATTTCAAAAAGTTATTATTCATTAAATTTAAATATTTTATTTCCATTATGGTGAAAGGAAAAATAATATATACCTAACTCACCAAGCATTTCCATTATTTTTCCTGTAAAATAATTATTTCAAAATTTAAATATGACATTGAAGATAATTCTATAATAATCTACAAAATAATCATAAAATGGATACTTGACAACGCGAAGAAAAAAATATTTTACATATGAATTATATTATTTACTGAGTTCGAATACAAATGGTATAAATTTTTTGTTGTTGTTGAAATTCCAAAATTGCAAACAAAATGTTGTTTTTCCAATCGTTTTTTTTTTTTTTTTGAAGAATTTAAAATTGATACCATTTCGCTTTCGAATTATTTTTCTTTGATTTATATATTATAATATTAACGATTAAATAAAATTTTAGGCTTTATTTAAAGGAATTATCAATGTAATAATAGAATTTTGTTATAGGATGTTTTATATTTTGATACATCAGTACAATCAATACGAACATTGTTTTTTGTGTAACTATTTTGCCTTTTATATTTTATTAATAAATTAAAGAAACAGATAAAATGAACAAAATGATTACAATGTAATTGGTTTTGTTATATAAAATTCACATTTCATTGCACTTTTTAAAATACTCTTTTGAAGTAGATGTAATAGATGCAGAAAGCGGTTTTATGTTTTTATTTAGTGCACAACAAGCGATTACATAAAACCATAACAAACGAATCTAGTTCATAAAAACATTAAATCTAAGATGCATGTGTTTACCCTTAACTTCTTAGCTGGGTTTTATTATTATTTTTTATTTGAAACTTTGGCATTCGAACTTTGAATCCCAAAATAAATAATTCCTTGTTTTAACTAGTCTTCCATGTCGAATCTACATAACCACATTCTACTATGAAATAACGAATGTAAATTAGAGAACAAGAACCTCTAGTCCCAGAATACATTTTTTCTTAGTCATGAAGGCAATGAACTGAAATAATGTATACAATGCAGAATGAAATATTCTTAATGATCATTCAATAACGTGATACAATATTTCCTTGACTACAAGCCAAACAGTCAGTCGATTTAATAACAATTTTTTGCACAGTAAACTGAATCGTATTTCGAAAAAAATGTTTTTTTAGTCCGTTGAAATAAACAATAGTCTTCCTTGTAGTCATTCTGAAAAGGAAAAGGAAATGAAAATTAAAAAAAAAAGGGTTTACCAGGCACCGCATCTGAAAAAATATACAGTGGAATAAAAACAAATCACATACTTAAAAAGCGTGGTATAAAATAATTAAATCATAAATCATTATTTTAAAAACGTTAATAGAATGTAATATGTATGTTAGATATAAATATGAGAAAGTGTTTTAATATCACTACTATATCTTTCTCTTTTTATAAAAATAAATGCGATACTGCATTTCCTGCAGGATATGAGATACTATATCATTATTCTCAAATTATGCAATAATAATCCATAAATGAAATAAAGTTTTATTGAATAATCATAATTTATTTGAAAGTAATTCTTAATGTCGAAATTTCGAGTTTTCAAAATAAACATAAAACGCCATGAAACTTATCCAACCTCATAAATGTCATTAAAAATTATTTATGATTTTAAAATCGCAATTCCATACAAAATTTCAACCTCTCTTGTGCCTTTTATGAATGATTAATATTTTGTTTAAACACTTTTGAATGGAGAAAAAATATTTATTTATAAAATATTATTTAGAAAATTTACTTAAAGAATTATTTATTAAAATTTTTATTTAGAATATTTATTAAAAGAATTATTCGATAAATATTTTATTTAAAATATATAATAAAAGAATTATTCATTAGAATATTTTATTTAGAATATTTATCAAATGAATGATTTTTTAGAGCTCTTATTTAGAATATTTATTAAAAGAATTATTTATGAGAATATTTTATTACTCAAATAAGATAATTCTTTAGGATATTTTATTTAAGCACTTAGAGCATTTAGGAAATATTTCGTAATTCTTACACATCTTACAGTTTAAGAAAATCTGAGCATAGTTTTGGAAATGGAAAAAATCTATAAATCATTGAATTTAAACTCAGAGAAAAAAATCTTTTAATAGAATAAAAGACATTTAAAATTAAGGAAATTCCAGAATGAAACAATGAGGGCAATAAGAACTTTTAAATTTTCAAATTAAAAGATAAATCATTATGAATTAAGCAGATTCTGAACTAAGCCTTAGTTAAAAAAGTTACGGGAAGTAATTATTTTAAGAGAATCATACACAAATTATTTTGAAACTAAACACCTCTAAATAACAAAATATTAAAGAAATATTCTGTTTTTAAAGGATTATTCTCATGGTGGAATATTTAAGAGGAATATTCTATTTTTAAAGAAATATTCTGTTTTAAAGAAGAAATTATTTTAAAAGGAATATATTAACTATTTTAAAAGGAATATTCTAACTGCTTTTAAAAGAATATTCTAACTGTTTGAAAGAAAAAACTATTAAAAACTAAACAAAGAGGGAATAATGAAAATTCAATTGTCAGTTGAATTACTGGATTTATACTTCTTATAGCCCCCCCCCCCACCCTCTCTCCCATAGATCGCTTTCTCTACACTCATGGGCTGACCGAGGAGAAATTTTTTTGTTTATTTTTTTTTACCTAAGGTAAATTCTTCATTAAGGAAAATTCGGTGAATAGGTAAATTGATTGAATCTAAAATCTTAAATTCTTGTTTAACAATAAAGCGATTGATCAATAATGACAGATAAATATTTCAAATTTAATAAATTTAAATATAAAAAAGCAGTATTTGACACTTCTTCTGACATTTTTCTAATGTCATTTAATAATAATATTTTATTAAAACAAAAAAATTATTGTTCGCGGCTTATTTCAATTTTTATTGTGGGTTTCGACAACTGTTTTCTACCTGATAATTTTTTTAAAATTTTTACTGTATGCGTTTCTATAATTGTTTTCCTCAATATTTAATTATTTACAATATTCTAAGAATATTTTTTAAATATTTAATTAGAGATATTAGAAATAAAGTATATAATTATTTTAAGCGTTATAATTCCTATTTCTTGAGTTAAAACTTTAGCTAATATTGTGACTTACCAATTGCGTCTTTAGCTTTGGCTGCAAAAAAAGAATTCTAAATCAATGCAGGCTTGAATATAATTTTTTTTATTGTTTTTTTCTCTCAAATATTCCTTGAATAATGCTGAAACTTTAAAAACAGATATTTGGATCAACAATTTAAATTTTTTGAAAAGCGAAACTTATCAGCCACTCAATAATAGTATTTAATAATTTAATAATTTTTATTTATTGCTTTATAAAACGGAAATTGATTATTTCACGATGTGGAAGCACATTTGGAGTCACGAAACAGCATATTCTTATTTTTGGTTGATATGGATTCAACTGTAACTTCCTTTATTTTTTATCCAGTTGCCAAACGTAAAATTCATTAAAAATTATTGAGAAATTCACAAGCTAAATACCACATTATTTATATAAGAATAACTAAGAAACATAAACCTGTAACATACTGAATGTGATGTCAATAAGTTATAAATGGCTAATATTTTCTCAACGGTAACATTTTGAATGCTACATCATTCATTTATGAATGGCATGAATACTCCCTTAGTTACAAATTAGTAATAATAGGAATAATTCATCTTTCATACATGAATAACATTAATGTTATTTTATTTATAAATCGGTTATAAAATGAAAGCCCCATCATTCATATATAAATGACACTCATACTCTTCTAGTTACAAATAGGTAATGAAACGAATGTCCTTTTATTCCTATATGAATGATATTAATGCTTCCTTAGTAACAAATTGGTAAAAAAATGAATGCCACATCACTCGTATATGAAAGAAATTAATGCCCCTTCAGTTATAAATTGGTAAGAAAATAAATGTCACATTATTTATAAATGAATGATATTAATGCTCCTTTAGTTACAAATTGGTAACAAAAGGAATGCCACACATTTTTCATATATGAATGCTAATACTTAAAAGTTTGTAAACACCTTGAACTAATGATGCATACATATCAAAATTGCCTGTTTTTTTAATATGAAACATCGCCCGCTTACTTATATTTTTAATTAATACAGATTCGATTATAACTGACTTTTTTCTATCCTACATACAAAAATTATTAAAACTATTAACTCAGAAACGTTTTAACACGTTAAACGCTACGTTATTATTTATTATTATATATTAAATATCATATTAGTTATATATGAATGATGATATATATATATATACCAATCAGCAACTTAATAAAAAATTTTAAATCAGCATTTTGGACCTTCAAACACTGATTTTTTAAAAATAAACATTATGCAAGGTTTCGGGACAAATCTAAAGGGTTCAGGAAGTCTTCTTTTAGAGTTCAAGAAGCCCTGTTTTACATTATTAGGAATGCAACTCTTACCTGATAAGCCTGGGCTTATCGCATCTAAAAGGTAAAAAAATATTTTTTTCATTAAAGTTCTATTTTTACAATATGTATTATGAATTTAAAAATACTATACACAAATTTAAGAAGAAAGTGAAGAGTCACTCGTTTTATGATTCGTTAATTAGCGGAGAAATTCAATTCAGCATGCATTTTCAACTAACATACACGCTACCAATACGCACTGGTCCGAGGTTCAATCCTCTTGCTAAGCAAAGTCGACTCTTCAGCGGGTCGATAAACGGAGGACCAGAAATCTTATGAACTGAACATTGGGGATTCCGCATTAGATTAACCACTTAACCGGGTTTAGTTTAGTTATATTAACGTGCCGTTTAAAGTAAGACGAGGGCTATTTTGGGACGGACTCGTACTTTTGAATTGCAGACAGACGACAAGAACGACACCAGAGCTGGTAGCTCCCTCTCCACACCACACCAGGAGATGGACGTTTAACATGCACCAGACCCGCTTGCACGATGGTTCTTCGTTGGAATCAGGTCTTAAACTAAAAACCCTCCGAAACCGAGATCTTACAACCAGGCCACCGCGACACGACCACCTAACTGCTTCATATGCCTAACCTAATATATGCCTCGCATCCCTGGGTCCTCGGTCAAGAAAACAGTTATGGGCACTGTAGCATTTGCCCACATGGGCTGTCATGAACCTGAGTTTAGTTTTACAATCTACCAATCAGCTGAAATATGGGTAAGGCTAATTTATGTGAGATAAACTTAGATTTCATGCCTTTATCGCATAAAGTTTTTGAGTTATCATTGTCGCGTACAAGTGATCGACTGATAGTTAGGTTTCCCAAAGAAGTACTTAATTCAAAAACTGCATTTTTTGATTTTAATGTAGTTAATCAAATTTTAATCATTGCACTCTTGGAATTTATTATAATATTGACAGACAGATCGACTGAAAGACAAACATCCTGAAAATGTCAATGATTTCACAGTCAAAAATATTTTTTTTTTAAGTTGATTCATTCTTTATTGAACAAAACTTTTCAAAAAAAGCTTTACAGTTTAAGTGCATGTTTTAGTTCTTATTCACTACTTTTTGTAAATTTAAAAATATTTTTCGGCAATATTGTAACTGATAATTTATGTTTTACAAATATTTCTATGACAATCATTGAGTTTAAATTCAATGACCTTGCCACCGATGTCATCAAATTAAGTTGCTTGCATATTTTTGGCAGACCACGGTAGCCTCGGTTCTCGGCTTCGGAACCACAGGGTTTCAAGTTGGAGACCCAAATTTACTAAAGAATCGTCTTGTAAACTGGTATGGTGAACGTCAAATTCGTCAGGTCTAAGCATCCTCCCGCTAATGTGGCATGCAAATTTGAAGAGGGTGATGCCAGATTAGGTGTCATCCTAGTCAACTCACAGTGGTTCAAGATGACGAGATCCGTCCCCAAACAGCCCTAGTGTTGCTTTGAAAACGGGACGTTAATATAACTAAATTAATCTTCATGTTTTTGGCAACATTGAAACGTGGAAAAATAACAATTTTGGAAAGAACCAATTAAAGTTAAGATATCCTATTTAATAAATAAAGTAAAAATTTCCTTACCCATTTTCTTTAAATAAGGATCTGAAAACAATGTAAAAGTTAGAAAAAAAAATATACAACAAATTATAAATTGAACTATTTTTATCAAGAAGTGTTCACCTGTATAAATATTGCTTGGAAAGATCAGAAAAACAGATTCGATATCGTTTAAAAGACATACAATATGGTTGAAAAATAATTTATTTTCGAATTCTCCTTTAATTTTACGCACCAGAAAAAAATTCTATAAATCCATCCCTAAATTTGACTGTAAAATTAATATTAATATTTATTCATTCATGAATCAATTCTAGTTTCTGCCTCAGTAAATAAATATATATAAAAATCAAAGTATTAATAGTTATAAAAAATTCTATCAAACTATTTTTTCATTCTTTTTCAAACAGACTTTACTAAAACCTTTTGAATCTAATATTAATATATAAAAGTGAATTTTTGTTTGTTCGTACCTAATGTGCTGCCGTACCGTTTTTATGAAACTTTACTAAACTCATTACTTTGAACCTAGATAATCATGGATTTTTACAGGGCCAGTTCTATGTTGGATGCTTCTGAGTTCGGCAACTAAGAAATGTATATGTTTTTGCTGAAGACGGAAAAACAAACAAAACTAAAAGTATAAAAATGAAATCTACAATCATAAAATTCCAATTATTATGTGAGAACATTGTTATTTTTAAATTGTTATTTGTCTTAATTTAAGTCATTAGTCAGTTTAAGCTGGTTTTAGACAATCACGGGACTTCTCTCTCCACCGCCCCTCTCTCTCTGTCTCTATATAATTATAATTTTTTTAAATTTTCATTTAAAAATTTTCTGGTTATCAAACAAAGTTTTGGAGCTCGATCGATTCGCCATCATTTTCCTACATAACGACGCATGCGTAATCTGATAGTCTCGAGATTGATTCAAACCAGTTTAAATTGGCTAATGACTTAAATTATTTATAGAAAATTCGTAAGAATTCAGAGAATAGATAATTTGGAAATTAAGTGGCAATTTAGTTGGAGATAAATCTCCAAATGTGACACCTTCTGCATTATTTTCTAATAACCTTAAAAGTGAAAAATTATGCTTCAAAAGCGATAAATCACCAATTTGTTGATAACACATTTTGAGGCTTCAAAAACCTCAAACTAGTACAACATGATGTTTCCACATGATAATATTGTCTACCCTAAAGTATATTTGTATAATAAAGTTTGAAAAATTGAATAATATTATTTATACTAATTTATATATCATTCAAATTCAATGAATGTATTGATCATCGACAAGAAAATAAATATCATTATTTCTATCATTCCTAATTAAGCAAGATAGTTATTCTAAATTTCAGACGATATTTCCAAAATTTTTTCTCATGCGACAGCAATGAGCCGGGTACCAGCTAGTTATTTATAAAAATATTTGTGTGAAATATTGAGGTGAAGTGTAATTAACAATAGACAAATCTTTGATTCATAATTTCCAGAACTTATCCACCCCAAAAGACTGCAAAAAATAATATACTCACTTATCATATCTGCAGTCTTATCTATCAAGATAAAACAAACTTTAATTCTCTATTCAATCCTTAAATGGAAAAATAATTTTCATTCTTATAAATAAAACCTCTTTTCTAATCATTGATCTATTTTTATTACAAACAAGCTATAAAAACAGAGGAAACGTTTTAAAAGGATGAAATTTGATGAAAACATCCGATACGATTTAAAAACCCAACATTCTAACTGTATATAATTTAAGAGATAGACGTTTCTTAGAATGTATGCAAATTATTTTCAAACATATTTTGGGTTATTTCATGGGATGGATGCTAAAAAATTCAAAATTTTGCTTTTCTCTCGTTACTTAAGTTTTTAAAATTAGAATTGTTTGTTTCTTAGTTAATAAGTTCTAAATGTATGTTATAAACTAATATGCAAATTCAAGTTTACAATTTGTATAAATAACACAAAACAAAATTCAGAAGAATTTGGAATAGAGTTTGAATTATAACATACATTTAGAACTTGGATATTATTGTAATCTAAATGTATGTTATATTTCAACCTCTATTCCGTGTTATATGAATTATTTTTTATGTTCCTACTCAATTCAAAGGATTTTTACACGCCTTTAGGATGAAAGAAAATGGCAAAAATTTGAAAAATGAATGATATCTATTTAATTAGTTTTTGTCTAAAAATATAAAAAAGTATTAAATAATATTTATTGACATTTTCAGTTTTTTCTGAAGTTAGTCATATTATTATACATTTTATGCTATTGGGTTGTTCGGAAAGTCATTTCGTATTTTTTTGTCAAAATGAAAAGAAATTTTCGTTTAATGAATAAATTATTTATTAAATTATAAAATTGCCATTCTGGTCTAATACCTTTTGCCATATTTTTGGTAGTAACATGATTACACGCTCATAAAAGTTTTGGTCTTTGCTGTAAAAAAAAAAAACTGATCGAGGTGGTTTTTGGCCTCCTCATTTGAAGGAAAAATTTTGCAAATCAGTTCTGGTACTGATGTACTGTTAACACATCTTCTCCACACATATTGGCTAATTTATTTCTGGCTTGAACAGCATTTTTACCTTTTATAGCAAAAAAGAAAAAAATGACGAAAATGCTGTTTATTGCTCTCCATATTTAAAAGGGCACCATCCAAAAACTACTGCGAAGAATCATCTGCACTTTTTCACACTCAAGCCTTGCTATATCAGCTCTTAAAACATAAAATGATTTTGCGGTTTAAGTATGAAATTGGGTGCGAAAAATGCAATTAAATCCTTTGTCAGGAAAAAGCGAAATTACTTTCCGAACAACCTAATACATTTATTACACCAGTAGATTAAGCTTTAGGATATTTTATGCTCAATTTTTAAATTTTTATAGTGTTTAATATCATTAAAGAAACTTTTCAAATAATTATCCTCAATGACAGAGAAAGAATATGAAAAATATGAACTATTTGGGAGGAAGAGTCATCATTATTTAATAGTTTACTTTTAAGGCCCCGCATTTATTTGGCGATTCCCACATTACGCCAAGATTCCTTATACATGGTGCAAGCATCTTGGCGATATATCTTGGTTGTTTCACCGCAAAACCAGGAAGCCATAAAAATATTTTTACGAATTCGTGGTTCTTTCTATTGTTAGTTGAAGATGGAACATTCCTTAGTAACGAATGACGACTATATTACACAAAGAAACAAATATACAGACCAACACAAGCAATATACAGCAGCAAACAACAGCCCACAAGTATTCATTGTAATAACAACCACAGCAGGTTGGTAATTCTTTACTGTCTCCTCTTTTTAGCTATATTAAACTGCCGACTTACTATTACACGATTGACTACTTCACACATGATGCTGACTTTATAATAAACACACAACTCAATTCAACAATAGCTTGATCCCCATTTAACACCTACACTTCGCTGGACTAATCCAACTATTCCGCCATTTTCTAGTTATGCGACTCTAAACCTCTCGATGACTCTGTACACGATAGTTTTCAGCTTAGATTGTCAGCCTTTTCCAGGTCCCGAAATTGGGAATAGAATGCCCTGGAACAATCAGGTATATATCGGTTCTCTATTGGCTCCATCACCAAAATTCAAGAAGATTCAAGTATTATCTATCTCATTATCGAAGTCACCAAATGAGCGTCAAATGAGCCCCGAGATTACTCACCCGGTATCGAATCAGCATCCAACAGAGCTAGCTGATCGGAAAGATGGTTTTTCCGGTGATTGAACTTAACAAGCTCGATAGCAACATTATATATTTGTAATGATATACAAGTTCTACGTTTTCGTTTGGAAGCAACGTTGCTTTGTAAAAGATTAGTTAAAAAGAAATATATTAAGTACTGAAACTTTAAACTGAAATTTCATGGAGTTCAAATATTATATATACTATACAAAATTTTTTGAATATCAGAAAACAAAAATTACATACCAAATGCATTGCCTGCAAAAAAAAAGTTATAAGAAATTAATCAGAATGAATTTGTAAAAATTTTGAAGCATAATTTCTTTTTCAATCTGTTGGGAATTTTTAATTTGTGTAAATCAGCTTTAAAGTTACCTATTTGAAGCAAGAAAGCAAAGAAAGGAAAAGAAAAATATTGAAATACAAATTATAAAAGAAAGAATTAGAAATAAAGGAATTAGAAAAAGTTCATAGTAATTATTGAATAAGAATTTTTATCTAATCAGTGGTGGCTTTTTGATGTTAAAAAAAATCAAAATATAAATAATAATCATTTGATTCCATCTTTTTTCAATTTAAAGAAAGACTCTTTATTGTTAAAAAAATCAACAATTGGTTTATTTAAAATATTTTCCCTCCAAAAATGTAACATTTTTTTTTGTCTCGGCTGAATTCGAAAGAATTCCGAGAAGAAAGGAAATCTGGTTGTTTAGACACAATATAATTATCAAGCCAGTTTTTGATATCTGCGGAAAAAGTGAACATCTCACCAGATAATATCTCTATAAAGCAAAACAAAATGTAGTCTGAAGAAGCAGCATCTGGTGAATGCAGCGGGAAAGGCATCACTTCTCAACAAAATAATGCGAAATTTTGTTTTCATTAGTTAGGCAATATGTGGCGAGTGAGAAAATAATCTTTTCATGTCTTTAGCCATCCCAAGCGTTTCGCTTTAATTCTTCGTCTAAACCGTTGCTAGTATTTTTCGCAACTGATGATTTAATTGAGTTGTAACAGCTGTTATAAACTTATATGCTTCTTGTCATGTGTATTGAAATCATGATTTTAAAAACGTGATTCAGTCTACTAAAGTTGAATTCGATGAAACACGTTCATCATAAAAGTCCAACTGGACGTAATGTGTTTCCGCTGCAAGTTTTCTTCTTTTTTTCTTTTCCCTTTTTTGTAGTTAAATGTTTTTGTTTACTGTTTACACTGTTTCTTTGCATAAAACTAGACACTTATTTTAAGTTAAAAAAACTATTTATGTAAATGCTACTCTGAGATCACAAAATAATTTTGAAATTGCTGTTAATCTCCCTATACAACCTTCTCAATTTATTTAAGATAAGAAATAATACAAACGTCATGTATTAAAAACGAGCAGAGTGTTTTATATAAATCCAATATGTTATATTTTCGTATTTGTTGATTGCATACGTTATGTATAAAGTATATATTTTTGTAGATCGTGTATGCCATCAACAAATACGAAAATATGAATTAGATTTATATAAACGATTAGTGTATTACATTATTTTTTATTACATGTAATGATTAATTACGTATAATGGATTTAAAGAATTGGTTACGGCATTAAGGTATGGCATGGTATACCGCCTTCAGATTTTTGACTTCCCTTTTCATCAGAGATTAGATTCTAAAGTAGCTGAATCATGTCCATTATAATGCTAATCAAAAACATAATGTAATATTTGCCATGTTAAAAATGTATATTTTTAAATATTAATCAGAGACCACCCAATAATTTTTAACCCTTTCACTCCTAATTTAGCCTTTCTAGTATTCTACTAAGAAGCATTTCTAGCACCGATTTCATTTATAAACGAGAAATTCAGATAATAAAGCGAGAACAACCATAGAATTTTGAATCACCCCTTACTTGAAACATAAGCCATTCCATACATATGGAACTTCCATGACTCGGTTCTCCCGAGAAAATAGGTTTAGTTTAGTTTGGTTATTTTAACGTCCCATTGTAAAGCAGCACTAGGGGCTATTTTGGGACGGTCGACGCGACTTTGAACCACAATCAGATGTTGAGGACGAAACCAGAGCTTACACCTCCTCTCCACCAGCGGGAGGACGTTTGGCCTCGGTGACGGCTCTTCTGTGGAATCGAGTCTCGAACCTGAGACCTTCAATTTCCAAAGCTCCGAGTAAATAGGAGAG
This sequence comes from Argiope trifasciata, assembly GCA_026543055.1. NCBI lineage: Eukaryota > Metazoa > Arthropoda > Arachnida > Araneae > Araneidae > Argiope > Argiope trifasciata. The sequence goes on along the minus strand of JAPMOQ010005464.1, from coordinate 1,120,250 downwards.
GATCGAATGTTTTTTTCCCTTTCAATTTTTCGGAATGAAACTGAGCAATTATTTGCTGTTATACGATAACTAACGTTATCTATCACAAATGGGTCAGATCATATTTATATACTCAATTTATAATTTTCTTTTTCAATAATAATAATCGTAAACATGATATGCAAAGAGGGTTTTGCAGTTAATATTATTAATTACGAAGTCAAGTATTAAAAAAACGGGAATGCAATAAGTAAATCGAGGATTAAAATGAAGAGACAGTTTTATTTTGCCTTTTAACATACTTAGTCTAGGAGAATTATTTCACAAGCTTCAATGTATTTCCGTTGAAGCTTTAACAAGCCCATATTTATAATTGTATTTATCTTTCATTTAAATACTATATAATTTTTTTTCATTATTTATTAACGAATTTGAATTAGTCTATGCTACAGATAATTGAAAAGATATTTACTTACCCATCATTTCTAAAGTTTGATCTGAAAAAAAATGTATTAAAAAGATTGAAATAATTTCTAATATTAGAAAATATGAGTTCTATCAAAAGCAAAAAAAAAAAAAATCGTTCTATATTATCTTTCCGAATTAAATTCAAAAGATTTAGTAATTTAAATATTGTTTTAAGTATTAGTCCAATTAATTCATGAATGTGAAAAAATTATAATTAATCCGAATATAGCAAACACTTTTTCGTCTGTAAAATGTATCATAGTTAAAAATGGAAATGTTAAATACAATAACCTTTTTATCTCAAAAATGTTTATAAATAGTAAATGAACTATTCAAATTATTCAGCCAAAAATTATTCGTTAAAAATTTTACTTTCAAAATCGGGAGAGGGATTAAACTATTTTGCTTGTAATATGATGTTTTTAAAAGGTAAAGCAGTTAAAAATCAACAAATAATTAATTATAAAATCAGTATTTGGTTCAAAAGTATTTATTAAATTGCAATGTGCCATAGAATGACTTCATCAATTAAGAGAAATGCTTAATTAAATTTGTAATTATATTGAGTCTATTAAGAATTATTACTATTTTCATTTTGCTAAGATTAGTAACAAAATGTTTTAAACTTCATCTATTCACGTGACACGCATATTCAAGAAAGTTAAGCATTGAATGTTTCTAAGTAACTCAAACTTTAATTTTTGCAATTTAGTATTTAAAAATATGTAAAAGAAATTACTTACCTGACATGGGACCTGTAAATTTAAAATGTTTGTTAGTCATGTTAAACCATTATTTATATTTTTACTATCTTTTAGTTAAAAAAAGGAAAAAAATATTCAAGCAAAAACATATTAAGTTATTTCATTGAAATCTCATATTTATCTATTGTAGTATACGAAAAGAAATAATGTATACCTAAATCACTGAGCATTTCCATTGCTTTGGCTACAAAATAATAATTTCAAAATTTAAATATGATGAAGAAAATCACTTTACTAAGTAATCATGAAACAAACAGTTGAAGATGGGCAAAAAATAAAAATACATGATTAATGTATGAAATATACTTACTGAGATTCGAATACAAACGGTGTAAATAACTGGAAGATTTTTTCTTCGAATTCTTAAATTTCAAAGAGAATGCTCTTTTTTTCCACTCTTTGGAAGTATTTAAAATTGATGTGCATTCCTTTTGAATTATTTTCTTTTACTTGTATATTATATTTACGATTAAACAGATGTTAAGTATAGCTTAACAGATCAATATTGTTATACAATTTTAACACAGAAAATCTATTTTTTTCACATCAGTGTGAGAATAAGAGAAATATTTTTAGTATGTTTCTTATTTTTTATGCCTTTTAACTAACTTAACTTTTATAAAACTAAAAAAAGAAAGATTATAATTAAAAAATTTTTTTCACTTATAATTATCGTGAAAGAAAGGTGGAAAAAATCGAAACTTAAAAAACCAGAATACTGTGAAATTAAAGCTGTAAAAAGCTTGTTCTACGAATATATTCTAATTTGCGGTGTGAATTATGTTAGAAAGAAATAAGTAGATTGAAGTATATGTCTAATCCTCATGCTACCTTTTACATTTTCTTTCTTAAACAAAACATTATTATTGTTGTTGTTGTTCATCCCTCTTGGATTGAACTCTAATTCAAATCAAGTCAGAGATCTGAGAAAGAGGAGTACAGTAGCTTCTGAGGATAATGACAGAGCACCCGAGGACAGAAGTCAGACTTCTAGCCCGTATGAAGAAGACATACACACACTTGCTTGCAAACCTCTTTTTACAGGGTGGCTCTTCCACACACCTCACTGATAGAACACAGAGTAAACCATGAGTGAACCGGGATTCGAACCTGGGTTGCTCGGATCACGAGGAAGACGTGTTACCCCTAGGCCAGGCTCACGGCAAACACTATTATTGTAAAGCCTGTTATTGAATGATTAGTAAGAATATTTCATTTTGTATTGCATAGAATCTTTTTCAGTTCATTGCCTTCAAATTTAAGAAAGACTGCATTCTGGGTTCACAGCTTCATGTTCAGCAATTTTTATTTGCATTCACTCGTGCATAGTAATGGTTATACAAATTTATATAATAATGGTTATACAAATTTATATAATAATGGTTATACAAATTTATATAATAATGGTTATACAAATTTGTAAAATAATGGTTATACAAATTCGGCATCATAAGCAAGCTTAAACAAAAAAAAAAAAATGTTTTAGAGGGCAAGTTGATATGATTAAAACAACCCATATAAGAGGTTTAGCGTAAGCATATGCAAGTTTTTATGTATTAAGGTGGGTTCACACGAGGCTAATTATTGAGCGCATAGTTAGATCACGCCTACTTCCAGAAAATCACATGATCAGATCGGGACAATGCCAAATGATTGTCCCGTCGGGACAAATGTTGTCCATTGTCCCAGCGTTGTTGTCTTAACTGTTCACACTAGGATAGTGCTGGGACAAAAGTAGAGAGGCAACGATTGCGCGCAATAGTTGGCCTCGTGTGAACCCATTAGATTCATTTGTTAAAATTTTATGTGATCATTTGCAACATTCCTAGCCCAAGTAAAAACTTCAAACCGCTTTCTGCACTTCTAAGATTTGATTTTGAAAATTCTTTAAATTAATGTTTAGCAATAAGGAGCGCTTCGACACAGTAAAAAAAATCTCATTTCGAAAAAAGGGCCATTTTTCAGGCCATTGAAAATACGCACAATTTTCATAAAAGTTATTCTGGAAAGAAATGAAATGAAATAATAAATAAAAGTTTTACCAGGCATAGCATCTGAAAAAAAGTGTACATTTGCATTAAACTAAAACAATATTTAAAAGCGCAGTATTCTAAATAAATTAAATATCATTAAATATTTTTTTAATTTCACAGAATGCAAAATAAATTTAACAAATAAACTTGATAAAATTTTTAGTATTATGGCTTTATATTTCTCTCTCCGTATAAATAAAGTTAATATTTCATTTCCTGTGGGGTATGGAACATTACATCATTATTCCGAAATAACAAAATAAGAATCCATAGATGATAAAATGAAAGTTTTATTAAACGCTAAACGGTTTAATTGAAAACAATTTTTAATATCTTAATTTTTAATATTTTTAATAAACAATGGACCTCACTAATATTTATTACATTCTTAACAATGTAACTTAAAAAATATATGTTGGAATTTAAAGATAACATTTTTAAGAGCTTTAATTTAAAATTAAGAGAATCCTAGAATAATACTAAGTGCGTTAAGAACTTTCAAATCATTACAAATTTGGTAAATTCCGAAATAAGGCATTGCATTAAACAGTTATAGAAATTAAGAGCAGGAGTAAATAAATTATTTTTAAAAGACCAAAGAATGCTGTTCAGTCAGTTGAATCATAGAATTTCCTAAGATTTCTTCGTTTTCCCTTGAGAATGGAACTCAAGGAATATAGAATTCCAGTACATCCCTTTAATGGGTTGCCAAGGAGAAAAGAAATGTTAATGATTTTATATAGTTCCTTTGTACGAAAATTTGATGATATAGTGGATTAGTTTTTTACAAGCTTTAAATTCTAGTTTAAAGGGAAAAATAATTAATGAAGAATGATAAATAAAACTAGAAATATTTCCAAAGATTTAAGAATAAAAAATAGCATATGACTAAGCTTTTCACACAATTTTTATGTTAATTAGCCCTAATATTCCATTGTAATAGTAAAGGAAAAAACCGGTCTGTCTGTCAATTGTTTTAGTTTTTTACAATTAGTTTCAATAAGTACATTCGACATAACATTTCAATATTTCTGATATTTTGAGCCTGCACTTTTCTGAATATTCAAGCGATTTGCTTAGAAATAGCAAACATTAGGACAACAATTATTTTAAAAATGATAAATATGACATATTTTCTAGCAAAAGCTCTTAGATATATTCACGAAAGAAAAATGAATTCAATTTTTTTAAAAAGAATTAACAAATTTAAGTAATACTTGAAATAGCGACTTACCAAGTACATCCTTAGCTTTAGCTGCAAAAAAAAAGTTTGTGAATGAAAGCATTCTTGAATATTTAAGAACAAAAGATATAGATTTTTTATGAGCTCTCTTTTTGTGTTTCTTTCAATTATTTCTTGATAGAAGCCTGTACTCTAAAAGAAGATTTTAGAATCTATAACTCATCTCTAATGGAAAATGAAAACTTTCAGTTAGAAAACAACAATGTTAAAATTTTTTAAATTATTTTTATTTATTGCGTTTTAAAAATTTAAATTATTTCTTGAAATAATACTCTATTTGCTTTAAAGAAGTAGCATATTCTTATTTGTGGTCAATATGGATACGTCTTTTGACTGTATTCGTTTTCTACTGAATATGTGTAAAATTTCTTAAAATAGTTGCGAAATATTTTTTACATGTTAAATATCTTGTCATCTATGCAAAAATAACTAATATTATAATAACTAACAGTAACATACTGCAGGGTACTTCAATCGAACATAAATTTCTCTAATGTTTCCGCAATGGTTAAAGTAATAACATTTTGATAATTATGTCATTCATATATGAATGAAATTAATGTTTGCAGTTTTACAAATTGAAAATAAAATGAATGTTACTTCCTTGATCTATGGAATGTACTAACATTTTGAACAATACGATTATAATACATAGATTGCCATACTTGAAAAAAATTGAATGCATTTTCAACTGAAACGTTAACAAGTAAAATTTAATACACAAAATAGAATCAATGTTTGAAAAGAAAGGAAAAAAAAATTAAAACATGTACTATTCTTTAATCTTATAACTTTTAAAAGAATTCTCGAAGTATTGTGCAAAATCAAAACAGAAAAAATATTCATTAAGGCAAAAAAAAAAAAAAAAAAAAAAAAAAATTCGTTTTAGATAATGTGAAACAGAGCAGAGTTCTCAAAATGATTTTCGGCGTGATTAACCAATAAAGATCATAAAACAATTTTCACAGACAGCATGATTCATATTTATTCACAAGCATATTCGAAAGTAGCAAAACAAAATAAAATAAAAAACGGCAGTCTCATTCATAAAATGTGACGCCAACACATCTGCGTTTACGATTCTATTTTTAGAACTGAGAGGAGGGGGAAATAATTCCGTTCTGAGAGTGAGAATCGAAACTCACATATTTAAATGTATCAATTTGTTCAACATACATTATATAAAATAGATACTTAGTGAAAAAACTATGAAGGATGTAATAATGAAGTTAAAATACACACAAACAAAAAAAATCAAATTTGCAACTCTTGATTAAGGAAGCCGTTGCTTTTTCTAAAATGATTTATGTAAATTATAATTACTTTGACTGTAATAAGTGAAAAGTATTTAAAAATCAAAATAAACAATAACATAAAAGATACTTATCAAATTCTTTTTGCGATGATTAGCGGTATGCTAGCAGTACACGACAATATTCCAGAACATGGGAATCACTTTGACCGGTAGTCAATCTGAAAACAAAAGTGAGCCGATCTCCATCTCCAGCAACTAAACTTAAACTCGGGGTAAAAGCTTTTTTAAATCCAAATTGGGATTCCTAACATATTTCACTAGTCCAAAACGTTGGGCGCCAGAAATTATCTAACCATTCGTCTTCAATAATTACCACGGCTAGCTTTTAACATATTTATTGGTAGACTTCACTAAACATAAACATATATACGAACAGTTATATAACAAAAAGGGACAACACTTACACGACTAACTTAACGAAACAATTAAGACATTTACGACGAACAAAGACATTTACGAAATATAAAAAGATAGTCCTCAACCGAGATGTTTTCTCTACGATGGCTGGAGGTCGACTGACGTATCATCTAGGTGACGTTGCACACAGTTCCGTTATAATACCATTTATATATGAACTATAGTTTTTTAATAATTTATCTATAATTTTGCAAGATATTATAACAAAATAAGAAAATTCTTCTTTTACCTTGAATTTGATCTGAAAATAAAATGTAAAAAATAAATTTAAAATTGTAAAATATTTAGCTTGAAATATAGACCATTTAAATTCAATCAAAGATTTAAGTTTGGAAAAAAATGAAAGCTAGAAAAAATTCGAAACATTCTCATAAATCGAGCTCAGATTCATGATCTAGTTTATTTCGAATACTTTTACGCAATCGTGCATCACATTTAAAGTATCGATGGTATCATTCCTTTGAAATACTATTTAAGAAATTTTCATGCAGTATTTTCCCAAAATGATTCTTTCATTTCAAGTAAGCTGTGGTATAGTGGATAAAAGTTCATTTAATTTCAAGCAATGGATTTTATACTCCTCAATATCGTTTGCAACATTGACCACATGTTTAATAAAAATAGTAATTGATACTGAAGTTTAAAAGAGCGTTGAATTACACAACGAGATTTACTTCTTAAACAAATAAATAAATTTTTGATCTTAATTCGAAGAAATTTACACTAAAAAAATTAAAAGATATTACAAAATAAAATGAAATCTACATTCTCAAATTTAAAGCTATTATGCGAGAACATTAAAAATAATAAAGTCATTATTTTTCTTACTTTAAGTTATTAACCAGTTTAAATCGATTTGAAACAATCGCAAGGTATTCTCTATCTGTCTCTCTCCCTATATTATATTATATAAATCCCGAACCTGACAATCTCGTGATTGTTTCAAACCGATTTAAGCTGGTTAATGACTTAAATTAAGAAAATTCGTAAGAATTCAGAGAATGAACAATTTTGAAATCAAGTTGTATCCCTTTGATTGGCGATAAATCACCAAATGTGACTACTGACTACCTTTTGCATTATTTTCTAAGAACTCTAAAAAAGAAAAATGAATGCCTCAAAAGCGATAATTCACCTATTTGTTGCCTGCACATTTTGAGGCTTCAAAATCCTCAAACCAAAACAACATTATGTACTCGCATGATAAAAATGCTATACCTTAATTTTACAAAATTACTGGGAAAGTATAAAATTATTTTAACATCCATTTGAAAGTTTTATTTTAAATAATTCAACTATTATTTAATGAAAATGATGTAGTCATTTTTATGATTTTAAATACGCTTTCCTAACAAAAACTCCGAATATAATTTAATTAACAATGTAATTATTCGCGATCTGTTTTTAGATTAAATAATTTGAAATTCATTTCTTCATTTACGTTAAATGCTTTTTGGGAGGATATTTTTCCGAATTATAAAAATTACATTCCAAGAAATATTCTTTATTACTAAATTTTATGGATGCATTCATTCAAAGTATTCAGTATATTACCAGTAAATTAAGTTGGAGTTAAAATTGTAAAGTTTGTAAATGAATACTCGAAAAACATAATTGATACAACTTTAATATTTTCCTCAAATTTTGTATTCTGTAAAGTTGAAAAATCAAGCATATAAGAAAATTTCAAAATAAATTAAACATTTTCATATTGTTCTATAACTAGCCGCCTTTGGTGACCAGTCAGTTCTCGAGTATTGATACTAGCTAAAATCTGCAATTAACATTTTATATAAATTGTTCTCATAATAGGATTTCCTGAAAAATATTTTTAAGCTGGAAATTTTAATAACCTTGTTATTCATTCATTTAGACCTTAAGCCGTTCTGTTTATTGCATTACACGTCTCACTAATTTTATGTAATGCCCATTAACTCAATATTAAATTAAAGTGAAAAAAATGAAACTGCAATTAATATAAAAACGCATATTAGTGAATCTCAGCATATCTTTAAAAAGAAAACTACGAGAATTGAAAGCAGAGTGTTTCGGTATTGAAATCTTATATGAACTACAGAATAATTTTCATAATTTATAATATCTCAAAGAATTATTCAACAAAAACTTAACGTATTCAACTGAAAATTCAGTTTTTAGTTTCATTTCTACAGGGATATAAAGGCTATCACAAATATATATGTGTGTGTGTGTGTGTGTGCGCGCGCGCGTGTGTGCATTCGTTTTATAAATATATTTCAAAATGTTTTGAAGTTTAAAATTTAAACTGTTTTTCGTTGTTAAGGAATCATATTCTGCAAACTACTCTTGACTCTCCAATTATCCAATAAATCTATTTTCTGAGTTGCAATATGAACGGATTTAGTTAGTTTTGAATATTGCAATATTCGAACAATCAACATTTTCATAATCTAGGCCAATCGCATTTAAGAAACTTTGGGAGATGATTGACTCCCTTGAAACGGTCAAGGAAGTTATCTATCATCAGTTTTTATAAAATAATGATGTTGAAATTTTCGTAAGTCGATCAGCTTTAGTGGTTGATTTAAATGTCTGGAGTGCAACCCTTTTTATTTAAAATATTAGGGCCTTAAGAATATTTTATTAAGTATGAGTCCCAGGGTACAGAATATATATATATATATATATATATATATATATATATATATATAAAGTTTTAATTCATAATTCATCAGCATTTATTGCTTCAAATTATATAAAATATAATTATTTCCTTTAGACCATTTGCTATCATAAGTACAACTATTACTAAAGGCTTACAAATTAGCTGTTCGTCCTTGATTAGAATAGAAATCTTCTACACCTTAAGCCATAAATAAAAATGTTTAATTGAAGTAGTTATACAGGTATTGGTGAAGATAATAGAAAACGTGTCCTTGCATTTACTTAAAAAAAACCCTGTTCCATATTTATTTAATTCCATACAAATAGGTGCTGAAAATTACAATTGTGTATATTTAATTTAGAAAGATAGTTATTTTTTTTTTAATTTTGACTTCAGCTTTTGTTAATGTGATTAAAGTGCCTTGATAAAAGTTCATTTTTTTTCTCCTTAACATGCGACGTGCTCCAATAGCTTATTATCTTTTTATTTTGCCCGAATAAATTGTTGAAAAATATGATTAAATTATTTAATAGAATTTAATTAAAAATATAAATTTAATTTGCTCGTATCATTGAAAGGATTATTTTTGGAATTTTAATAAGATATAAAAATCAATTTCATGCTCTTATATTTTCGGAAGTTATAGCTGAAAAAGGTCAAAATTTGGCTTAATTTTTAATTAATTAGAAATTTTAAGAAATCGCATATTCCCGCCTGTAGAGCGTTAACACACACACACAATAAAATTCAATGTGTGTGTATGTGAATACAAATAGAATTAGAAATTAATATGTGAATACAAATAGAATATTAAAAGAATAATTTGCTTTATTTTTTGACGAGTGCAATAGTGTATTAAAATGTACTGTTACATTGTATTATTATATGCATTGTTTGTTACTTTGTTGAATACATAATTTATTGTATTGCGATAATACAGTAAACAATGCATTTTTAAACACAGAGAATCAGTTTAGCTATATCATTGTTAATCTCTGTTAAGTTCAATCAGCTTGATTGAGGTGTTGCGTTTAATTTTGAGCGCTTTCATATACTGATTTATCTTGGAGGAAAAAACTTTCGCTGTTCAAAATGGATATACTGCAGTTTACTCCTTTGGACTTACTTTCGGGTCTTCTGGTTAAACGACTGGGTTTCGTGCGTGTTTTTCTTGCCATTTATTTTGATGATTAAAAACGCTATTGTGGAGGAATTGAACAGGAATCAGGTTGGATGCCAGGCATCAATGGACCATGAACAGCGCATTGAGAAAGCAGATGCAGCCACTTCTGTCGACGAGACGACTATGGCTCAACTTAACGAGCAAGATTCCGAATATGATTCCACTCTCGACGAGGCTGCTAACCTTCTGCAACCCGATCCGCCTGTTACTTCACTTCGCATCAACCCTTTCACGAACCCATTCTTCGAATTTATTACATTCGAAGACCCTCTGGCTGGTCTTCAATCTGCTGAGCCAGATGGGATCTCTGCATGCGCAGAATGGGTTTTGAAACATCAGGACTTTTTCAACTAAAAGCAACTATAAAAACACCAGTCAATCTCCTGCAATAGTAACCTATAAAAGAATCTGATATCACTTCAAATCTATTGCCTGTTCTGTTATAAAGACTATAGACATTTTTCAGCATTATTGTTGGCAACTTCAGCCAGAAGATCATTGAACTTGAAAAGCGTCAAGAGAGTAACATCATTTGAAATCCTCCATAACTGCAGACTGCAAACATTTATCAATATTAATTAAATTCTGCAAAAACAAATATTTGCCAATCATCTGCAATAGCAACATCTACCTTGCAATTATTTGAAAATTCCCAGTTTTTTTCATAAACACCACTTTTACTCTCCATGTCAATTCCTCCAGATTTAGAAACGGAATGTGGATCGCTCAGACAACGAAAGAAATGAAGTCATGAACTTCTAATTTGTATATAGTGTATATAGATTTTTTTGTATGTATTTTATTGTTTGTATTTATATTTTTTCACCCTGCGGACTTATTTGATTTGTAAATATTTTTGCTTATTTTTCCTGATTATGGATTTTTCTGTTCCCGGATTTGACTTGAATGACCGCATGCGGTTACCCGAATTGTGACTTACACATTTCTTTAAGAAATGAAATGAATTTGACTGAACTTTGAAGACATTGCTGAAAACTGCATGGAGCATCTTCGAACTTCTTTACAAGATTATATCTCCTTTCGGACACTATCAATAGGCGAATTCAATCGCATTTAATGTTAATATCATTTTAATCCATCAACCCTCAAAATAAAATAGACTCAACACCAAAATTGTCTGTCTTATTGTTTTTATTTTCTTTTTGTAATTTATAATTATGTCAGTCATTATTTAATAGTAGAATTTTTCTTCAAGTAACGAACAGTATCACAATTATTTGGTATATATACTACCCTTCTTTGGCTACCAGCTGATTCACCAATCTTATTTTTCGTTAAAATTTCAAGTTGCATATAAATATTTTTTGTGCCTCTGATTGCTTCTTCATCCAAATATTTTAAGCTTCACATTTTGATAGCACGTAATTCATTCACGCTATTAAAACGATCTTAAGCAATAATGTAATATAAATCTAATTTTCTGTCAGCGCCTACAAAATTTCAATTTTAATTTAAAGTGAAAATGATTAAACTGCAGACAATATAGATAATATTTTTTTACTCAAACTAAGCCTTACGTGCTCCACATAAGATACTAGATAAATTATGAAAAATATTAAGTATTATTCTACAAAAATTTCTCAGATTCCTCGACAAATTCAGTTTTTATTTTTACTTCCAAAAGGATTTAAATGACCATAAATATATTTTTTTCTTTTGTTTTTGTTCTTAAATAGTCTTTAAAAAATTATGAAATCTAAATTTCTTACAGTTCTTTGGTCTTAAGAAGTCAAATTCTGAGAAATATTCTAGCAAATTTTAAATAAGTAAATGAAATAGATTATTTTTTGCTATCAAACATATTCGATTTATGAATAATTTTGGAAGTCAGCTTTTTCATAATCCTTGGAAAATCATTCTTGAGAAATTCTGGGTGCGGATTGTGGTATCTAAGAGGCGGCCGATAAAAATGTTCTAAAATCTCCCGTTTTTACTGAATAGTGATATTAAATATTCATAAATCAGACAGTTTTAGAGACTAATTTAGTTTATTGGAGTTCAACATTTTTTTTATTTAAAATAGTGGTGCCTCAAGAATATTTTGTTAAAAAGTATTCACATGTCAGAGTACCTATGAAAAATTTTAAAATTCATAATTCATTGAGCATTTGCTTTACTCATGTTACATTAATTGATGTTATTTATTTCTTTTAGATTCATTTCTTGTCAGATATGTACACCAATCAATAATGTTTTAGAAATTAAGGGTTGGTCTGGATATTTTGTATATATTAAACTATGTATGCCTTAAATGAGACTGAATTATTAAATTATGCAATTTTAAAAACGGCGCTTCGTGTTTTTAGTTTCTTATAATAGACATCACATTTCATATTCCTTTCATTTCATACAGGTACGTTCTGTAAATAACACTTTCCTAAGTTCAATTTGCTGTAAAATTTGTCGTTTGCTGTGTTTGTTAAAAACTTAATTTAAAATGGAAATTTAATTTCTTGGCTGTAACATTCGTATTATGAAATTTTTTTAAAATCTTCAATATGATGTAAAAATCCATTTTATGCAGTAATATTTTCGGAAGTTATAGTGGAAAAACGTAATAATTTATCTTTATTTTTCATTAAATAAATTCTAATTAAAAATTAAAAAAAAAGACTTTGAAATGCACAATCCCAACCTCTAAAGTATATACTTTCCAAATTTGGCGGTTATAGGGCGAACGGTTTTGCCTTGTAGAGCGCTAGCGCGCGCACACACACACACACACACACACACACACACACACACACACACACACACACACACACACACACACACACACACACGCACACACACACACACACACACACACACACACACACACACACACACAC
>JAPMOQ010005464.1:1032794-1107342 GCA_026543055.1 Argiope trifasciata | reverse complement strand
CACACACACACACACACACACACACACACACACACACACACACACACGCGCGCGCGTTTATAAATATAGATAAAAATCGCAAACCGAAGTATGTGTTTTAAATATCTCAATTATTACTTTATGCATACAAAAAATAATAACTTACCGACGACATTGATCCTTTTCTCTGAAAAAAATTTATTGAACTATTATTCCTTTTATTCTCGCGTATTTCCATTTAAATTATATAAAAAATAAAAAATTTATTACTGAATTAATGTAGTATTTTTCATTCAGCTTTTTTTTGACAAATATTTCATGAAATCTATAAGTTAGCTCATTAATGTATGAATTGCCCATTTTGCTAAAACTCTCTTTTTTTAATTTAATTTCAGAATTTTAACTTGTTATAAATTACTTTTTTAAAATTAATGAATGCGTGCATTAAGGTGCAATGAACATTATTTCTTACCTGCACTGGGATCTGTAAAATAAACAAGCCATTAGTTAACGTTCATATATATTTAGTGAAATAATTATCAAATATTACCACCTTAAATTCAAGAACAATATTTTAAAACTGTTAAATTTTGACCTTTTAACAAGGTCGATTTTGAATACTTGCTATCTTGTTATGCCATTCCGTGCTTTGACAACAAACGAAGATTATGTTTCAAAATTTCAAGTTAAAATCAATGAATCTTGGCTGAAATATGTACAATTTTCTGCTTTCTTTCCAAGCAAATCCTTCCAAAAAATTCCTAAAAATATTTTTTTTTTGAAATTATTTTTCATACTGAAGTATAAAGTCTTAATTTTTTAAAAATTTGCCGCACATATATTTTAAAGAAACACTTTTTTAGAAAACCTATAGGAAATAGATAACACTAATGACATCATCAAGGACTCTTTAAAGTGATGATAAATGTTTCAAATAAATAAAAATATTCTTTATATGCAAAGCGGAACCGTTTCTTGTAATGCAATGTTTTCAATTATACAGCTATATAATTCATATATTGTTTTCAATTTATGCTCGTATTAATACTGCTGATTTGTGCCTCCAAACTTCACATGTCCATCAACGATGCCTGACACCATACTTCCTATTCGAATTGTGTTAATGATAAGTGCCTTACAACATACTTTCCATTTGGACCATGTTGTTTGCTGGAGCCAAATTACTTTTCAGCTGGAACATGTCGATCATAGATACCAGTCTGCATGAATCCCATTTGGATAGTGCTAGTCGCAGGCGACTAATAATTTACTTCATGTTTAGACCTTGTCAGTCATGGTAGCTAATAGTACAATTCTCGTTCAAACCGCGTAGTCTCTGGTAACTGACAGCATAATCTTTTCTTTTTCAAGTTATTTAACCGTCGATGACTGTTAGTATACTTTCAATCCAAACCTGTAAGTCTCAAATGATAGATTGTATATATCCCATTCAAACATTAATTATCAGAAAACTGATAATATATTTTATATTTTGACCATATTAGTTACAAGTGATAGATAGTAAGCTCGCCTATGAAGTCATTTTTTACTAGAAGAAAAGTTCATTTCAGGATACTTAATCACTAACAATATTATATCTGTTCCGATCGTTCTACCGCGGGTGAAGGACAATACGTTTACTTTGCGGACTGCGTTAATGGTAAACTCGTGCAGGCTACTATGTGATCATCAGTATAGCTCAACGATATTCATGTAGTCAAAACGCTCAATCTTTCAGACTGCTGCCGTAATTGATAGCAAACTTTATGTTTAGATTGAGTTAGATATAGCGACTCACTCTCGGTCAAAATTTGATATATATCTACAGATGTAAAAAAGCATGCAAATATCATGTAATTACGAATAGTCAGATTTATTCCTCATAAATGATTTTCGTTCAAAATTTGATAGATGGCAAGAGTTTTAGTGATAAACCACATACCAAATTAAATATATTTAGCTTATTTAATTTTTGAATAACCTTCTTCACAGACAAACGGACTAGCAAACAAACAAAATCTGAAAAAAGTAAATAAACTAATTAATTAAAAATCTAAAAAGTGGGAATTTCCACTTTTTTGAGCGGTATCAATAGATTTTTTTTCTGCTTGTCACATCGTACACAAGAAAATAACAAAAAGGCCTTTTTTTACAAAATTTTATATTTTTAACGTTTTTCGTTTGGCATCATTCAGTTGATCGTAGTTAAAAAAAATCTATCCCTGCTATCTAATATCGCTCATATCAATATAGTTTATTCCGTAAACAATAAACTAAATAAAAAAAATTTTGAAAAGAATTTTTCTTTTTAAGGAGACTTTAATTTTAATCATCCTATTAGTTTCAAATTTTTGGAATGCTCATTTATAGACCAGTATTGGTTATGATTCGCAGTGCATGTTCACATTCTTTCAACGGATTATCTCTCTTCGATTTCAAATGCAGCTGTGTGTACTTAAGAAGGAACAAAATTCCACCTCCCCATCTCTTATACAGGTTGAGCTTTCATCTGTGATATTAATCCGTAACTTTGAAAAATAAGAGTAAGAATAATGCCTGTCTCCTTACTCTTTCTATATTTTCGATGGTAACAAATAGATCATGTTATTCAAGAGATGAATTCCTCAGAATTATTATGTTGTCATTTTATTTTTCTGATTATATTTCACAAATAGTAACTTTTACAATTGTTTATATTTATTTTATTGCTGTATTGCATATCATGAAGTTAAAAGTTATAGTATCGTCATCATCATGTCAATTAGATTACAAAGATCAATTTAGATAATTTTGTACATGATTCATTTACGAGCAGAATCATTTCCCTCATTTTTTAATTCATAGTCCCACTATGAGGCCATGATTCATAGTCCCACATTAGTTCCACTATGAGAACCATAAAATCATAATAATCATTGCATCATTTTCTTTATCACTTTATCCCTTTTCGGCCTTTTTAAATGCATTTGATCTTCCTCATGAAATTATATCCCATGATGTCAAATCTTTTTTTTAAACGAGCAGCCCAGAGGATGTCAAAATCAACGCATCTGTATCACATGAACATGAATGGATTCCATGAATTATAAAATTAAGAGTGTAAAAGAATCCATAATAATTTAATGATTCAAAAAATTAGCGTATGCATAGCGCAATGAAAACCTTACTGCTATGATTTTTTTTTGGATATTCATACATTAATTCAATAAGTTTATTTCAAAAGGGAAATAGGAGTTTTCAAACAGGTAATTTATTGAATATTTTTTACCCACAGTATTTTTTGAATATTTTTATAGGGTTTCTAGTACTTTTACATTACCTTGAGTTATTGCACAAATCATATCTATTGTAATATATTAATGTATACTTTCTTGATTCAGTGAAAAAGGCTATATTAATATTCTAAAATTCGTTGAATATAAAATAATTATTTTGATATAAATAATTTTCTAAAGAATATCCTTTCTCGCAAAACTATACCTAATGTAATATATTAATATATAAATTTTTTATTCCATGAAAAAGACGTAGTTCCATATTTCAAAACTTGTTCACTAGAAAATAATTTTATATAAATAATTTTCAAAAGAATTTCCTTTACTATCATTTTTTAAACATTTATACATTGTGATTCAAAATTCAGAACATAAATGAAGGGAAAAAGCACAAAAACTAACAAAAATCTTATTGGAATTAATGAATATATTAGAAAAGTTATTATATATATATTATAGGAATTCAAGAATTATTGCAAATTACTAGCGATGAAAAGCATAACATATCAAGCTATAATGAGTTTAATTATACACTTAGTCTATATCTAAGAATACATATAGGCCAAGCTTCAAAATAATTATTCAAAATTTTAACCAATTTATTTAAGTATCGTGACAGCGACATTGCACAGAAAGGAATCTCTTCGAAAATATTCGGTATTTCGATGACAAAGATTTCTAGATTCTGAGAACGAATTTGGTATATCAGTTATCTCAACATTTGTAAATTGTATCTTGTTTTCTATACTAGTTTAGTTAATGCTCCGTTTTAACGCGACACTAGGGCTGTTTTGGGACGAACCTTTTAAATTAAAGCTGCTGCCAGTTTAGATTAATTTAGTTATATTAACGTCCCGCTTTAAAGCAACAATAAGGCTATTTTGAAACGTACATCGTCATTTTGAACCGTGATCAGATGACGTGGACAACACCTGGGTTGGTAGCCTCTCTCCAAACTTCCACACCACACCAGCGGGAGGACGTTTGGCCCCAACGAATTTAGCGTGCATCAGAATCCCTTACAAGGCGATTTTTCGGTGGAATCCGGCATCAAACCTGCAACCCTCCGGTTCCGAAGTCGAAACTTTACCATCAAGCCACCGTCTCTCTAAAAACGCTGTCAGATGACTAGAACAACATTTGAGCTGATACGTATCTCTTCGAGCTTCCACACCACAAAAGTAGAATTTTTCTGTCGCATTCAGCAAGGAATTTTGTCTGCATCAAACTGCCACATGCACACATATACCATAAATAAGTACATGAAAATCTAAAGCAAATACCGTGTGATCTTTAGGCGAGACTGTTAATCCGATTTCGAATCGTAGGTGTAAAGTCTACTTCAGAAATGCCTCATTAGAAATTCAAATGAAACGCCAGCAGACTATTGTTTACCAACGGATTCTAAACCCTTCCCAGCTTTTGAGAATCCGTTAGAATTGCCTCAATTTGACAATATAGGGGTGAGAGAAAAAAGGAACTATCTATAAAGCACATTCTGGAAATGCGCACATCCGTCCACACCTCATCCCTTAGTTAAATACAATAGTAGAAAAGTGGTTTCTGAGGATGATAAAGCAAATCTTTCTATGATCCCAATATTTTTATGATTAAAATTAAACATATGAAAGTATTTGAATATGACATAAAAATAGCAAAACGGATTGTCTAAATGTTTTACATAAATAATTTATTTAAAACATTTATGAAATCAATTTTTATTTCTTTAAGAATACTTATAAAATGTTCAAAGTTTGAAATTACAAGTTTTTTGTAAATCAAATTATGCAATTATGAGAAAGAAAGCATTTCTATTAAAATTTATTGCAGGAATTAAAATATTGTTCTTTTCTTATTGCTTGATAAATTAACTTTTACATTAATCCAGAATTAATTGCAACTTTCATCAAAGAGATTTTCTCATTATCTAGCTTGATTGATGTTTTTTCTAGTACCAAAATTTTTTCTGGAACAGTATTTTTCAGAGAGAAAATGTTCAACAATTATTCATTTTACACCATTTCATATATCATGAAATTCACGCTTAAATATATTCATACTAATTTGTTTTAACAGTATAATTGCTGTCAAGATTAATGAAATTTTACTCACCCTGGCCTTGGTCTATAAAAAGATGAGCTGCTATTAGTTATAAGAATAAATTTAACGATATAAATGAAATGTCAGATCGAAACATTAAAAGAGAATTATTTCAAATTATTTGTCTATTTTTAGTACAATTCTTTCTTATTAATTATATTAAAATCAATCAATAATTAAAAAATATTGTTTAATCAATGGGGTGTGTGGCTCTTCCTAAAACTGTTTTGCATAATCTCTAATATGCTATTCTTCATTCCCCTCAATAAATCATGGACTTACGGTAAGGCAACGAATATATTGCTTGGAATTAGTGTACAATAGTAACGAAATATTACAATTTGGCGAGAATTTAGCATTTGTTCTAAATCGTATGTGTCACTCTTGACGAGTTTTTTTGGCAATTAATCCCTGACACGTCATTAATACTCTCTGAAAATCAAATTTATGCTTTAGATACGTTTTTCTCAACCGATTGAAACCAAGATTTGATTCAAATCTGCACTTGCAGTCATACAATCTCATACCAAGTTTGATATGTTTAAGTCATAGTGCTTTTGAATCATCGTGTTCACATGTTTTTGAAACTGAGAAACAATCAACAGTATCCACTTAGTCTATTTCAATGAAATTATACTTGCTCTATTTGGCTTAATCGAATTTCAATCTCTCACAAAATTTGGCTCAAAATTAGATAGGTATCTACACTATTGATGTTAAATCTGTGCACTGAATCTAATCTATCTAGTGCTTTTCATTTTGTAGTTAAAGAACAAAGGAAAATTCCTGTGAACAGATTTTACTGAAATTTCGATAGGAATCTGCAATTTTGGTATAAATATCGTATGCCAAATTTCAAGGCGTTTTTGAATTATTTTTGCGACAGACAAACAGGTGGATATTCTCCAAGAAATGTGTATTTCGATCCCAGGGAGATTTAAAACGTGGAGATTCATCAAAATCTCGAGTTCGTATTTTTAAATGGTTACTGTACTTTCTCTATTCTATTTATAAGATAGAAACAGGAGCCTGGTAGATACTTTGATAGCAACTAAACATGAACAAAGCACGTTTTTTGGTAGATTGAGTAAGCTAATTTAGTTATACTTGCGTCGCTTTTTGGTAATGTTAAGTGACGTAATTTTTGATAAAGTAAATCAACTAAAAGCAATAATTTCTTTTCTTACCAAATCTTAATTATATATGAAAGCCAACTATGAATAAAAATTCTCAAAGATTTTCCCTTTAAAATTATGTTCCTTTCATGATCATTTTGAGAATTATCCTCGATTTCTACACAGTATCTCGGATAATCAGAAATTTATTATATGCCTTTTCAGAGCATTAGAGAGAGAGATTCATGAGAAAGACCGCAATATCCGTTTTCGAATGACAAATAAAGGACTAAAAAATAAAACAGAAAATTAAAGACAGAAAATAAAGCTAAAAGGGAAGAAAAAATCCTTGTGTATAGTAATGAGCTTGTATATAATGTTAAAAGCATTGTGCCTTAAAAAAATTTAAACTATTCATATTACTTTGCTTTATATGAATTATTCTAATTGATATTGAATAGTTACGACAATTTTTAGAATTTGTTGTACTATTATTTATGTATGCAGATCAGAACATCGGACATAAACTTGGCGCATATATACTTTGATACAAAAATTCCTTCTCATCTTCCTAACATCAAATGGTAGCCAAAAGAGTGGTTGGTGCATTATTACCAAGACTGAATTTCCGTAGCGAGGCTTTGAGAAGTTTGCAGGTGCAATATAAGAATTGCGTAATATTAGATGAGTCTATTTTTATGGGTCAGGAGAGGGAATCGAATCTAAGATTACTAAATCGGATTGCCTTTTATTCCTTCATTATTGCATTCCTCGATGTATGATAATGAATGATAAGAAGCTGGGGAAAAAATGCGGCTACTTTAGGAATATTCATTACAATCTGATCATTTCTTCACATTCCACTCTCTCATTCATTATTCCCCCCTTCTCCTCAAATGTATTAGCCTGTTTGACGTAAAAAGTGACCGCCAACTAGTTAGAGCCACGTTACTCGAAATTCATTGAAATATTTTAACACCAAGGAAATATTTCATGCTGGTCCATACTGTTTATTTTAGAAACATTTATTCCGTCTTTCCTCCTTTTAACTTGAAATGTTTGCATTTGAGATTCGGCGCTTATATTGAAGCAAATTTTGGTCGTCTTTAAGTTGCTTTAAAAATAGTTATTTAATAATGACCCATTGCCTCTGACTTGGAAAGAGTAAATAAGAAACATACTATATACATTATCTTTAACTGTAGGAAATTAATATAGGTTTCTGATAAAATTTTGAATAATTCAATTTTGGATACTTTGCTTGAGATTAAGTGAAGCATTTTATGTCGAAACGAGACATTAAAACCTTTTTAAACACCAGTGGGAGTGATCTCCCAAAAACTTTCTCTCATACTCTCTAATAAAAGCGTTACGTCAAAGAACGGCTGACATGGCACTGACGTACAATAGTTACAAAATGACCTTTGGGGTGAATTTAGCATTTTTATCTAATCTATCGCCTCAACTTTAGCAAGTTAGCTGGTTATTATCCTTGCATGCGGTTAATGACATTAGAAAATTAGTTTTCCAATTTAGATGCTTTTTTCCCAACTTATAAAAAAAAAAAAACACCAAACTCGTGGTTACAAAATTCTCATTACAAATTTAATCGATTTAATTTATTACGTTTTTGAGCTATCGCGTTTATAGATTTCTGGAAGTACAGACTAATACCGTGAACTCCTCATTGGATATGGTTCAAAATTTGAATCGTTCTACACTATAGATGTTAAATTTTTACCGATTTGTACCGAATATTATTTCGTTTGTAGTTATCACTTTTCATTTTGTAGTTATTTTATTAACTTATATTCAGACGGACAGACTTTATCAGATTTTTAAAAACTTTAGAAAAATTTTGGTGTAAAGATCGCATACTAAATTTCATCCACAAAGCGTTTTTGAGTTATTGATACAGGCAAATGAACACTTTCCAAAAATTCTTTGTTTTTTGAACTTCAGAAAGGGCTTAAACGTGGAGATTCGATAGAACGTCAAGTTCAAATTATTCGCTATTATTATACTTTCTCTATGCCATATATTCAAAAAAGTATTTATGTAATATTTTTTTATAAAGTTTAAAAAACTATGTACTGTTAGATTATGATTTGGATTCTACTCTTATGAATTTAGTCATTCATTCGTATACTATGCAAGAAATTTTAAAAATCAAGGAATAAAATAACCCTTACCAACTGTGTTTCCACTATTATTTTCTAAAATAAAATAAATTAATTAAAGAATATAATAATGTTATATTTTAACATTATTTCTACAAGTATTAAAAATACTTTCACAGAAAGTATTTTTGCTTGAAGCTATTAAAAAAGTAAAACGAAGATTAGTAAAACATTAGCTAAAATGTGTTTTTTTTATTTACAATAAAATAAATAAAAAAAACATATTTTAGCTAAGGAGTTATTTTTAGAACGTTCTAAAAGGAAATAATGAAAAGCAAACAATATTTAGATATAAACTTTACATTTGAAAATTTTTTGAATACAAATATTCTATATAACATATATCACACAGCAAACTTTTAAATGAAGCAATGAACTTCATAGTTAACACAATACATACAGTTACATAATTCATAGTTATCAAATATAACGCTGGTATCTAGAAACTAGTTTATGAACAAAACGCACGATCTTTAAAACAAAAAAAATCAAATTATTGAAATATAATTTCAAACACACATGCCCAACGCTATGTGACATCTAGCTATAAAATAATTATAAAGTGTCAAACAATTTTTTATATATTTAAACGCAACTAAGAATGCTCAAAACGAGAAAAAATAATTTCAGAATCATCTGATTGACAAATAGTGTTGCCAACCAGAGCAACTTCGCGAGTCTTTCAGCATTCATGAACTTCATTTTTAAATGGTTATTTTTTTTATTTAACTAGCGGCAATAAATCCCATGCTTCTACCAGCATGATTTTTTAAAATATAAACTTGTGTCAACAAATTCTATACTTTTACAAGTATGATTTTTTTAAAATCTGAACTTGTGGCAGAAAATCACATGCTTCTACCGGCATGATTTACTATCTAAATTTGTGGCAACAAATCCTGTTCATCTAACAGTAAAATTATTTAACATTTACATGCATATAGTCACAACAAATCCTATGCTTCTAACAGCATGACTTTATATGTAAACTTGTGGCAACAAATCCTAGGCTTCTAATAGCATTCTTTTAAAGGTGGAGGAAGGAAGTTGATGATCATTGAATTTTTCCAGGGAAATCTAAGCATATTTTATCGGATTGTGATCAACTGATCTATGTGGCCATATTCTTCGGCGGATACTCTTTGTCACCAGAAAATCCACTACAATCTGATCTCTGTACGGTGTCGGGCTCCATGAATAAAATTAAAATCATCACCAATATCTCGTTGGAAAATTTCACGTAAGATAAAATCCTTATGCCCTTACATTCTTACTGTGGTCAAGATTTACAATTTAATGCATTGACGGAGAGACGAGAATTATGTAAAAAAAATTCAGGAAACTATCGGTTAAAGATGTCTAATGAAGATGAGATGCTTATGTAGGCTTTAATTCTTTTCCAAACTATATTTTTGTTTTAAATAATTACAAATAATGCTAATGTAATGTCATATGTTGATAATTTAAAGTTTAGGAGTCGATGTTTTACATTAGAATGTTAAAATTATTTAAATAACATTATAAATTATAAAAATATAAGTAAAATACTTTTTTACATACCATTCTGCATACATTGCACCCCTAAAAGAAAATTCATTCGATTAATATAAAAAGTACCAAAAATGTAAAACATAAAAATAAGGAATTATTTTAAATTACCTATCCCTTAATAAAAAATAAATAAAATTACATGATAGTTTATTATATGCATATTGACATTAATATGCATCACACACAAAAAAAATTTCTTATCAATTTCCATGTTTTTACTTGGCTTAAAAAGTTGTGGGGTTTATTGGCACAGTAATCATATTTACCTATGATGCACCAAATAAATGATAAAAGTTTAAAAGAATTAAAAAAGCCACAATTTATTAAAATACAAAAGCAGTGGTAAAAGATGAAAACACAAAGTGCGTAGATGTAAATAAAAAAGGATTTTAGAATCTTAAAAATTAATACAATGATTCCTGAAAATTTGGAACAATAAAATAATGCACGAAAACTTAAAAAGAAACTTTCAACCGACACAGAAGAAAAAAAGTACTAAATTCAAATAAAAAAGCTGATATATTTTAAGAACTTAAAAATATTTGGGTGGTACTTTTACACCATTGTAATGTTAAAACAAGTTAAAACAAAGAGCATGTTAAGTGTAAAAATATGAACAAGAAATTGAGCTTGGTAACTGTTGCAAATAGCCGCATTTTAGCCAAATATTAGTTGCCCGTTGTTGAAAAATGTTTGTTCTATACGGAGACGTATCATATATTTAGTTGGTTAAAATTAAAATGACAAAATTCATGGAGTTGAAAGCATTTATGAATTAAAATTAAATTAAAATAGAGAATTGCCTGAAAACCTGAACTTGTCTTTTCTTAATGAAGGATTATAGAATTATTTTTCTATAAAACTAAGGCCATTTTCAGTTGCAATAGTACTTCAAAATTTCATTTTTATATGATTTTTTGTATCTAAATTTTGGAACGATAAAACAGAAAACTCTGAAAAATAACAATAAGTTTTACAATTCACAATTCTTGAAAAAAATATAACAGTAAAAATTGATTCGCAGTTTTAAATAGAGTTTGTTTTCACACGAAATCTACTTACTTGGTGCAAAGAAAACAGAAATCAAGAACGTCGTTAAAATCAAAATTTTCATGATGTTCCTTGTCGTATAGCTCTTACTGATCTGAAACACAACACCCAGCTTTTCACTTACAGAGGTAAATCGATAATGATCTGCTTTGACACCTGTTGAAACGTTCTCGAGTTTTCATGTCATCAGCATTCATCCTTAAGTCACGATGAATTTAGTCGATGATGAAAGGGAAGGAATCAGAGCCAACGAGAATTGTAAAATATCTTATTTGAAGTCACAGAGATCTAGTGGTGAAGGATTCATGGGATAACAATTTATAATTAAGTTCGGAAGTGTTTCTTGACCACTGTGAGTCATTTTTTAGAAATCATATCTTCATCTATCCACTTCATCCTTGTCCCATTGAATTTTTTTCAGAAATAGAACACATTTTTTTCGAAACAGAATTTATTAGCCAAAAAAGATTCTGATTTTATTAGCTAATTCCAATATTTCAATAACTGCGTCAACAAAGATCCGCCAATCAACACACAACTCTTCCCCCAGAGATCTTTAACTGCTTTAAAATTATAAAATTGCAAGTTTCATGATTTGGACAACCTTGGTCCAAGAAGAATGGAACATTCTTTATTTTCTTCTGAAATTTTAGTGAGCCTTGGCTAATTTGCTCTTGATGACTAGTAGGATTAGGGCCTATATAAAAATTTAGAGTTCGTAATACTTTTAAAATTGAATGTATTGACTCAAAACATAAAATGGAATTCTTACATAATATTAACAATTTTTCATTTATAATATTGATAATGCGTATTATGATACAGATAAATCCTTTTTAAACTAATTATTTAAAAAAGCGTGTTAAATTTTTTCGATAAATCGATATCTTCGCAATTGTTTAAAAAATATTTGATTATAATGCAAATATTTTTAAAAAAAAATCAAACTAATGATGGTTAAAGATTTTTCGAAAAAAATGTGAAAACAGAAATGGCGATTAAAGATACCGATTCTTTAGTTAGAATTTTTAACCCCATTTTTAGTTATTAGCTTTAAATTTAAAACTGCTGTTAAAATCTTTTTAT
Source organism: Argiope trifasciata (assembly GCA_026543055.1). Taxonomy (NCBI): domain Eukaryota; kingdom Metazoa; phylum Arthropoda; class Arachnida; order Araneae; family Araneidae; genus Argiope; species Argiope trifasciata. The sequence goes on along the minus strand of JAPMOQ010005464.1, from coordinate 1,095,006 downwards.
TTCAATGGGGATATAATCAATGAAGATAATTCGACTAATTTCTTGTTTTCTTCAGTAAATAAATTTCTACAGATCTTTAATTGAATTTTTTTTAAAAGTAATGATTTAAACTCATTATTTTTATGAAGAGAATTTATTGGATGTGAAATATTTCGAATGTAAAAGTAAAAACAAAAATTCCATTGAAATCAAATATTTCTTAACACATTCTTTTATATTCCTGTAATCTACACGAAACAGAGACTGTATTTCGGAGATTAAAATAAGTACGACAGCGTAGAAAAACAAGCAAAAGCATATTACTTTCAGATTCCTTAGTTTAAAACCTTCTTAATCACATCATTAGAATCCCAAAATATGTGTACTTCACGATTTTGGAAGGTAAGTAGAAACAGGTGTCAATACAAAATGTAGGAAGCAAGTTTTGAAAAATAGGAAGAATCACCAAAGGCTTAATAACATAATCAGTCATACTTCATCGGATCTTGATTCTATGAAAAAAAAACATGACAAAATGATTATTATTTAAATTTTTATAAGAGAAATGACTTCAATGAGATTAACCTATGACGTCATCACAAGCTTTATCATTTGGCAATAAGAAGTTAATGAACAGAAATGCATATTAATGTATTTTACATTTCTAACTATGAAAATAGGTTTTCACATGAAAACAACTGCAAATATGTTTTCACAGAGTAAGATTTCTTACACTTTTACATAAATTATACAATTTTTGAATAGCGAAAAATTCAATCTTTATATTAATAATTAGAAAGAATATGCTTCAATCTATCTGAACTCAACATTAAAGACCGTTAGATTTAGAAAAACCAAATTTGGTAGAAATACATTACAGAATTTAAAAATGTTCACTTAAAAACATTTTTTCAGAATTCGAAATAATCATTCGAATTTCATTTAATTTTATTAAAAAATTAAATAAAAGGGATTTAAAAATTAAATAAAATTGCTTTTTAGTGTCTATTTTTGAAAAAAATTTCGAATCAAGATCTCTTTTTACTTTCTTAATACATATATAGACTTTCACGACATCGATTGAACGGTCGTACAATTTATAAAGAGCATTTTTATGCATTATTTTCAACAGTATTTCCGTCGCACAGTGAAATTAAAACAATTTTACTGCGCGTGTAAATATTTAATTATATAGCTCACTTCTATTTTTTAAACTTGTGGAATGAAGACATTGCTTATTTTCTTTCATGTAAAATAATAATAATAAAAAAATTATTTTAGACAATGTCTTTTGAGAATCTGCGAATAAAACTGTTTAAGATATCAGCTATATTAGCAGTTACAATTTCTTCTTTATAATTATTCTTATCAACATTTTAAATCAATCTAGTGTACATAAAATAAAATATACTGAATCATTTTAATATTGAAATCAATAGCATTTTATGCGCAGAGGAAAAAATGTGAATATCAAAAACTAGCAATTAGACATGAGGACACGCGAATAATTAACTATAACAGGAAGTTTACCTATATAATGGAAAGGACAAATATGGATAGAATTGGCACTAGAGGGGAATGGGGGTGGGGATGAACGGTGTCACTTCAGAAGGCCCCGTGGCAACAACTTTTAATTTTGCGAAAGAAAAATGCTTTTGTTAACTAGTTCTCTATTTCGTATAAAAACTTTTAAAGCGAATTTATTGCAATCGATAAAAATTCCATCTTGCGGTTTCGAAAGACCACCACATTTCAATGATCTCCCACTCCATACAAAAAAAGAATACATTTTTAAAATTATGTCTGTCTGTCAATAAATAAACATGATAAGTAAAAAATATTTTGAGCTAAACTAATGAAATTTAGAATGTAGTCGTGAAAAAATAATAGATAAAATTCTGTCACATTATGACCGAATACAGGTGAGTAAAGTTCAGAAAAACAAATTTTGAACTTTTTTTTTATAATAATAAACGAAGATTTTGATACATGCCGCAAATAAAGTTAGATCTGTATTAAATTTTGAGCCAAATTAATCAGTTGGCAGTCGGATTATTTGTATGTATGTAAACGCGGTAACACTCTAAAAAATTACTGACACAAATGTAATTTGTATGTAAATGTAAATATAAATAAATATCCAGATATTATACTACATATAAAACGTTTGGTTTCAAATCTGATCAGGGTCAATTCAATCCTTATTTCAAATCATTATTTTCATAAAGTAATAATTTTGTTGATTTTTTGAGCAGTAGTATTGAGCACGAACCAAGTCCTCTAAATTATTGTAAAGATTGTAATTTTTGTATGAAAATTCAGATTCATATTCAAGAAATCAAACATATTACTAAAAGAAAGGAATTCAACTATAGATGACATTACAGCGTTCTGCCTTTAAAATTCAATATCCCCAATATATGATGCATTATTAAAGGTCACGGGTTCTGTCCTCGACTCTGTCAAAGACCGCCGTGTTGACTAATGGCAGTTGGGGCACGTTAAATATGTCGTGACTGCAAAGTCCTCCATGTTCCCATAACAAACGATACCTCTGGGGGTACTGAATCAGGGATGAGTCGGTCTCTGATTTGGATCACAATTCTGACTTGCAGATGGATGAATGAGTGCATGAAGGAATTCGACAGCCCCTAAAAAGGGTGGTGTTGTGTGTATTCGAGCAAAGTCGTACTTTCCCCTTAACGGTGCTCATTAACAACGAAAGGCGCACACCTCTGCCTTAATTCGAAAGAGCTCCGCTCATTCGTGTTTCTTATGACCAAGTGACATTAGACCCACCCACCACCACACCACCATGATGCATTATATTCTTTTTTATGAAATTCTTATATCTCATATTCTAGAGAATGGAAATACTTAATTATAATTCTGGTTCTGAGACCAAAAGAACAAAACAAAATTTATGCGGACCAATTACCCTTCCTTAAAAAAAATTAAAAGAATCACAATTTGATGAATTATCTATCATTTATTAATTGGAATTTTTTTTCCAATTTCTTATTACTAAATATCGAACAATAATTCCAAGTTCTTTGAGTTCTTGACGTGTCTTTTCAATTTACATTCCATCCAGAAGTCTTACATTTGCAAAGATCAAAGGAGAGAAAGTTTGATTTCTTTATAGCGACAAAATCAAACACGCTATGTTGACTGTCCCATCATCTAAGGCGCGACCACAGATGGGTTCCTTTCCAAAAATCCATATAGATATCTGGATTTTTGAGGAGGTTTCCACTGTGACTGTCGTTTGCCGATATTTCTTCTTAATGTATTTTTGATCCCGGAAACTGGAGGCTGAGAGTAGATATCTATGTTTACTTCGTGTGCATTTTGTTTGACGAAGAAATTTTCATAATTATTCCTACAAATTCTCACTTGGGCTTTAATTCGATGTAGGAAAATCCAAAGACAATTCTGTAAAACGCTCTTGGATAAAGGATAATATTTCTTGTCCATGTCTAATTTTATTTACAGCTTAAAAGATAATCGTTGATTCTGTCATGAACATTGTTGAAATGTTTTCGATTCTTTCTTAAACTTTTAATAACAAATAATTCCAAATCCAATCAGATTTTCAATGCGAAATCTATCGGTAAAGATCTTCTTATTCCAAAAATCTAAAAGGTCAGATTGACCTTGAAGACGAGCAAATTTGTCAAGGTTTTTTTTTATCAAGGTCAAGATTTGTTATTTAGTTTCGCTTGCTTATTCTTTTATAAATCTGTATTTGCTTTAATATAAAGCGTAAATAAGATGGCCTCCACTTCAGCTATATCCAGGATAATATATTCATATAGCATACAAAGTATCTAATAAAGCAGTCTAATACATCTTAGTAACAGTTAATAATAAATTGAGAATTCGAATCGATTATTTTTTATGTTGTACCAAATACAGAAACCACATTTGAACGCCATATAATATAAACTTATCAGTTGCTTTCCGATGAACTTCACAAGTTATCAGGAAATTTAAAGAAACCTAGGATAAAAAAAAAACTTGTAAAGTATCCCAATTTTATTTTGTGTATTAATTAATGTTTCTCGGATCTAAGCAAGAGGCCATCTCCACGTTACCTTGCATTAAATATCTAACCAAGATATTTTAAGCTTGGTATTAAGACCATTTATTTTCATTCGAGGAAATCTAATTACTTTTTTTACGGGAAGTCAAATAAATTTGAAGTTCTTTGATCTATATTCTTGTCCAATTAATACCTTAATTTTTCTGTAAATTCATAAAAACTAATCTTGCAAAAATAATACTAAAATATCAACTGCACATATTATAGATGAGTAGTTTGGCAAAGACAATATCCTTCTGAGTAATCTATCTGCTATGATTAATCCCAAGATCGAGCATAAACTTAATTCTCGAAGTATGCTCTTAGAATAATTTAAAAAAAAATTCCTTACCCTTCCATTTCTAAGAAATTCTACAATCGTAGGCTGTTCTTTTTTTATAGAAATAGACGAAGTTTCTAAGCATTAATTAGATTAGTTGCTATGGTAAGATTAGTAGCTCAGCATTAATTAGATTAGATTAGATGCTAAGGTACAGATTATTTGATAAGTATTAAATACAACCTGCTATTCTACAGAATTAAATATTATTCTAAAAGCCAAAGAAATTGCAATAGATATTTTCTTTTTATTTCCCTTTGATTTGATCCTAATAGAAGGCATTTTATTTGGTGGTTTCTCGCCGCTCTGTTGGGTACAACTAAATTAGATTGCTTTCGTCATTAATGGGAGAAGCCATTAATGACGAAACGTACTTCCCAAGAGAAGGGTTGTACCATGACATCCCTTTCTTGATCTTTCCTGCAACAGAATTGACCATGCTGGAAAGCAACTTTACAGGCTTGAAACAATGTCATCATTCACGGAAGTATTAATCATAATATCACCATTTTATATTTTTAAATGAGATCTTTCTCTGAATCTCATTCTTTACTATCTAACAAACGACACTGCTATCTTGATCTTTAACTAGATCTAGTGACTCATATCTTTTTCTTATTTCCTTGAATATCTGATTGCTGGCATTAACTCTCTCTGACGTCCTTTCTATTATCTTGTTCATTAGTTAATTAATCAGCCCTTGTTATCCTATTATAGTCCCCAATAATTTAGCAGTTGAATCTCTCAACTTTTCTTTTGTTACTTTTTTCAATGAATTGTCTCTCTTCTAGGACTAATCTCCCAATAAGACAAAATATACGAGTATTAGTTTAATCTTGCTCAATTTTCCGAAATAAATCATCCACTGGAGTTGAAGTAATCCTTTCAGTATTTTATTTAATCTAATAAATCAATTTAATCTCCAGACAAATGAATAAATCTTGTCAAAGATTTCCTAAAGAGCCAAAAATTTATACAAAAAATACTATCTCAATGACTTTATCTAATTTAATTAAATAATCAACCGAATTAACTAAAATTCTTTAACCCAAATTCTTATTAAATTATTAATAAAAGAACTTTCTCATCAAAAAAGAACAAATGTCTCTTAAAATTAACAAATAATTTTAAGTTTTTATCATTATTGAAAAATTCTCAATATTCTTAGTGCATAGATACAAAAATTCAAATATATGATTCATTTTGAATTTATTACATAGAGTAACTAATGAATTATATAAATGCCAAGTATCGGTAAATGATGAGTAATCAATTTTACATCAAACTGACACTATTTCGTACAATAAACCAACAATTCAATTGAAAAACAAACGGTATAAGAATCTGAAATCCCCGAGGCCTTAAAACATGCATTTAATAAGTATTAAGTGTACTTAGTAATTCAAATAGCCAAAATGTTGACACCCATTTTGGCAAATAATCAAAGTTTACATTCGTAAAGAATCAAAATACCCAAAGTAAGTCTATTTTTGGCATAACTTCTTAACCTTATAATGACAGGCATCCAGCTGAAGAAAAAACAACTTTTGGTGAATTCTAGCAAAGATTTCCACATTTAACCACAACTGCTGAAAACTTAGTTGTGTGCAAAGAATTCTACTTCATCATTACGGGTGTATCCAAAGCATAGTATTTCATTTCTAATGCTGTTATTTCTAGTCAACAAACTGTTCTTTAAGAAATTAATTTGAAATACAAAGGAAACCTAGGAGAAACGTGATATTTCTGAAAATTTATCGTAAAACTAATAAAATTTTTAATCTTGGGCGCCACAAGAGTTAAAATTTTTCTTCTGCACGTGAGAGTTGTGCGCTTAATAGTATAGGAAATGGAATCTCTACTTATCTACTACTTAAATTACGCCATTTCGTTGGTGAACAGTGGTTAAGTAAAAGCCAGTTAACACGCTATATTTGGCGATTTTTTTTTTGTTAGATGCAGAGATGTAGTCGCTAAGTTGTTAATGCAAGTGATAGAAAACTAAATTTGTGTTTTAAACATCTTTTTTTGTGTATTTAAGAACAAAATTTGATACAAAACTATCATTAAAATCTCGTAATTGAGTATCAAAATTGATACATTTAAGTTATGAGGATTTTGAGCAATCAAATTTACATAAGAAATTATAAATCGACAATTGTTAAACTCTTAATAAATATAGTTCAAAACTGGAAAAGAATTCAGACTTCTTGTACTAAACTTATTATTCAATTTTCATTAACTTAAGTTAGTATTTTTAAATTATCACATTTACATGCAAGGAAAGGTATAAACCCCCAGACAGTTAAACCTTGTGGATTTATTTTTAAATTTGATTGAGTTTACATTATATTCGTGAAAACTGTACCAAATTTGATCTGCCTAGCTCTTTCAGTTTTGTAATTATTATTCACATTTGCATCCGGAGAAATGGAACAGACAAATTTCCTCAGTATGGATTTTATTTAAAATTTAATAGAAAAATAAACATTTTTTCCAGTCTGTATACTAAATTCCATTCATTTATCTCAAAGTGATTTTGAGTTGTCGTGTTTACAAAGACACAAACAGACATAATTCCAAAAATTGTTAATAATTCAGGACAATTTGAAATGTGCATATTCGTGAAAAATCTCGAGTTCAAAATTTTTGCCAGTTACAGTACTTTCTCTTCGTATTATTCATATACGAAACAGAAAATAATCCACTGCCATTAATTATTTTGAACAATTAATATCAATGATATTTGATACTTAAAAGAAATGAAATACTCAAATATATTTGTAGACAAATGGGCAGCTAATTGCTCAAAGTTTACGTTTAACCTTTGCTCTAGGATGGTGACTGTCGCTCAGCATTCAAAACGAAGCATCATTTTGACGTTTTATTTAATTTTGATTGTTAAAAATTCCTGCAGAGTAGCAAAAAGATGCAAATTAATTAAATGACTGAATTAAATTTAAAACAATTATATATATTTCGAAGAAATAAAATGAATAATTATGCATAGAATTTTTCCATGGACAAAGGGTTAAAATATTTTTCTCCGTGAAGATTACATGTGTTTTTGATTTTATTTTAACGCATTGAAAGCTGCAAAACAAAATCCTTTTCCCCAAATAATTTCGCCACATTAAATCACAAAGAAAAAATTCATAAAGAAAACTTATAACAGCTTAACTGTTTTGTCCTTACTTTGATTGCAGTAATCAGAAAATAAACCGTTCGTAATGATTATTATTCAATGTAAAAATTACTCTTAATACATAGATATGTCAAATATTCAACAGATTTCCATTTGAATCAAAATAAGAAAATATTCCGAAAATAGGAGGTGTCATACCTCCTATTAGTAGTATACCAGCGGGTGACCGAGCTCCGCTCGGAGAAAACAGGTATCGAAGCTAACTCGAAGATTTAAATTTTCAATTGTGATTTATCAAAACAATACATGCCATAAGAAAATTTGTGAAACCATTGGTGAAAAGATAACCGGTTAAAGTGCACCATTGTAAACTATTCTAAACAAAGTTAGAGTTTGGAAAGGGAACTATTCTATACAAAGGTAAAGTAAAGGTAAAGATTGAAGTGTGTTGAAGTTCAATATTTTTGACAAATTTATTTAGAAAAACCAAACATATATACATACATAAGAAACATATTATAAACCTATAACAGCATAAACATAAAACTTTATTAGTTCGCCATATTGGCTATAGATGGCTGCACGTTACCGCTTGAAAATTTAAGTAGCGATTATGGCGAACTAATAAAGTTTGAAAATATCCTATCTGTAACTCCGAACTGCTCGACCGTAGCGCTTCAAAACCGGCGCCAATCGATTCCTCGTGGCCAAAAACCCCAGACCCCCAAGTTTACCGGAGTTTATTAATTCTGGGGCGATTTTCGACTTGGCAACCATTCCTCGTATTATAGTATTAGATTAGTGTATTTGACAGTAAAGAAAATAAAAAAACGTAAGTGGTTAAAAAGATACATCCTTCAAATGGTCATTAAATTAACACATTAAATTAATTATTAAATTAATAAATCAACATCTGCAAAGACAAACGCTGATTAAAAAGGGATTCGGTTTTCATCTCATATGCATTTCCTAACCATGACACTTTCTAATTCAGATTTGCATTTTGTGAAAACCCAAGTGCAGATGAAATTTCATTCACAAGGGCTCGCTTTTCGCTCCAAAATAGGACTCTAATGCAGCAAACGTAATTCATTCCTGTAGTCTTGCTCTGAACTGAGTTTTTCAATTTCACCTTCACGCTTTCCTTCGCGTAAATTGGTTCCTTCTGAAGGTGGTTCGAATACTGCTGGGAAATCAATTTATACCGAATGTTTGGAATGCGAAACTTTAAGGTGGAGGTTGATTACCCCCTCTAGTGGATGGCAGAAGGGCAACGCACTTTAGCTTAACATTATTATCGATGTAATCTTTGAGTATTTTTCATCTAGTCAACAAATAAGCGTTAGATTATTTGAAATAATATTTCGCTTGACTTGAAGCTAGGATGAGGTCAACGGTCCCCTCCAATTTCATGCTTAAAACAGTAAATAAACGAATACATCTGCTTGCTATCCATTTATAAAATTTCAGGCATCATGAAATCAAAAATTCGAAAATATATAAACTTCTTAGAAGATTACTGAGACACGGTTTAAATTTTATGACAGATGAGGTTATTTAGATGAGGCTAATCGATTTTTCTAAAATTGTAGCAAATAAAAAAAAGGCATCTGCTTGTAATCAGTTTATAAAGTTTGAGATATTGACATATATGTTTGGAGACTGAATATTCCGTAAAATTCTAACAAGAATCCTTAACCACGGCTTAAATTTTATGGTAGTCAAGGCTACTTAGATGAGACTAATTAACCAATAATTTGGTACATAAAATAGTAAATAAAAAAAAGCCTCTGTTTGCAACAACCATTTATAAAATTTCAGACATTAATATACATTTTTTGGAACTTTAAATTTTATGAACTTCTAAGAAGAATACTGAACCCCAGTTTATATTTTATGTCAGGAAAAAAAATTATGTTCAAGAGGAGATTTTAATGTTTTTTTATTAGCACACTTGGAACATTAACATATATATTTTGAGACATCAGATTTCAGAGCCTATAAGAATACTGAACAACGATTTAAATTTTATGGCAGGTGATTCTAACTAATTGATTCTTCTAATTTGATACTTAAAACAGCAAATAAAAAAGGTCAACTGCTTTCAATTAGTTTATAAAATTTCAGACGTTAAAATATTGTTCTGAACTTTAGGTTTCAAGAACTTCTAAGAATAATGCTAAATAACAATTTAAACTTTATGATAGAATTCTGTATTAATTTAAGAGTTATTTCTAAGAACACTGGCACATACGTAATTTAACTTTTATGGTAAGGGAAAAAATTATATTCAATATACAATTTTAATACATTTCTGTCTTTTTCTTCGATTGTTTACTGGGAAAAAATTTTGTAATCGATTTTCAACTAACTTCCCGTTGAGTACGAGATTCAAAATTTTAAGCATATATCTTAACTGAATGATAATGTCATATAATCTTGATTTTCTTGTCTAATAGATACAAATTTTCTTATAGGGTGTAACTTATCGGAAAGTTTTAAAATAAATTGTAAAATTTCTCGCACAAAAGAGAAAAAAAGCAAAAAGTATTAAACACTTTTTTAAATATACCACGTTTTTAAAATGAAATTTTAAGAAACCCAAATATTGACATTTTTTATTAAGCTTCTGTACATCTAGATAAGCTGTAAGGTAACACAGTGACGCTAAGCCATAAGCTAAAATGTTTAGGTATCCTTAATGATTTTGATTACAATCTACGTTCAAAAGATAAGAACAATTATTCATTATTGTGTGCCTCAAAAATTAAGGTAATTAAAGAGTAAAAATGATATCTTCTATCGCAAATTTCCAGTTATCACATGAGAACAATTATTTTTAAGTTACTGTTTATCTTAATTTATTTATCAATTTAAACTGGTTTGAAACAATCACAAAAATTCTCTATCGGTCTCGATCCCCCCTTTCTCTATCTAATATATATATATCATGTTATTTCTAAACGATAAATTATTTATTAATAAATTCTTAAACATATTTATATAGAATTTTTATGAAAACAATATTTTTGTAAACACAAACTGCTATTTTCTAATTTCTGAGATCATAAAACAGTTTCATTATAGATTAATCTTAGAACAGGAGTCAAATCCTTCAATGCTTCCCACTTAAAAATGAAGAGGTATTTCACCACTGTGGGAAAAAGAAAATTATTTTATCCTAACTGTTATTCAAGGATATTGAAGTTTTTTTTTTAACATATTATAAAAATTAAATAATTTAATTTCCTCCGAAAAAGAAATTTGCATTCTATTAAAAGAACAACTATAATGACGTAGTTCTACGTCAACATTTTAAAAACGCATCTGCTGTCAAAGAAGCGAATGTAATAATAATGCCATACTGGTAAAAGCAGATCATTATTTTTAAAAACGTATCTGCTTTCAAAGAAGCTTACATAATAATAATGCCATACTGGTAAAAGCAGATAAAAAAATATATGCGATGAAAGGATTTTGAACGTTGCCATTTATACTTTATTCCTTGCCTACGCAATTTCGAGCTTCAATTATTCAAAACTTCCTAACGAAAGCAAGACCATGTTCCCACATGATAAAAAAATTTCTAATTTGAAACAATTACGTAAAGAAGAGAAAAAGAACTGGAGTATTATTTATCATATAAGTAAATGAAAAAAAATGGACTCAAATTTAAAACTCGTAAAATTGGAGACAATTTTAAACAAATTTATTTCCTTTTCACTGAATGATTTTAAGTTAAAAAGAATTTTTTGCCACTCTACTTTAATTTTAAAATTAATTAATTTTAAACACTGCTAAGCCAAAATAGTAGCATAAAATTTTCGATAAAATAAACGATCTTTTATTTATGGCACCTTGCTAATCTTCCATGGAAGTTAGGAAAAAGAAAAGCCAGTCCAAGTGATAACCTTTGCGTGTAAATCTTGTGTGGTAATAGCGTTCAATGCTAAATAAGTTTTTTTCGCTAGTTGAATCATTCAACTTCGTAATGGCGGCGAGAATTGTAGATCGTTTACGTTTAACTAGATCAAGTTTCGCTTTAACCATTGACATTGCAATTCGGCCTCATATCGAAAATTGAAACAAACAAGTTTAGTATAACTTATCCAAGTATGTTTCGGCACCACCAAAATGTGTGGTTTTATCCAATTAGACTGAAAGTATCACTTTATTCTTCTCAAAAACATAGCTATTTACAGCCAACTCAGCAACAGAAATATTTGATATAATCTCGTTTCTTACATTCTTCATCTCATCAATGTACAAAGTAACGAGTACTGTTCCAAAATAGTTTTGGTTTTGCTTCAAGGCAAATAAGTGATTACATTAAATGGTCGGTTTCTTTCGAACATATCGAATATGACTTTTAATCAATATTCTTAATTTTTTAATAATTTATTTACCATACCATTTGAATTTTTTATGCAGTCATTTTGAGGAATGTTTATTCATGTTTATATAACTTATTAAATAAGTCTACGAAGCGTATCAAATTAAAATATTCTGTATTAACCCATTTGCATCATTAGCGTATATATACGCTCAATTTCCCTGGTCACTATCACTGGAGCGTACATATACGCTGCATCATATTATATGCTATGCATATAATATGATATATACTATATTCATATTATTTACTATATACATCCCACACTTCAAATATTACCACACTGAACAAAATGACTCACAAATAATGCTCAAAAATGATTTTTTTCTACTTTTCTACAATTTTACACCCAAATATGAAATAAAAAAATTTCCGTGACATGCACCTTTTTTTCATATTTTCATATGATGCAAATGGATTAAAATTTGATTTCATAATTTCTCAATATGTTTGCACCTCCTAAACTACAGAATGTGCAACCTGCTTATTAAAAAATTAACAATTTTTTTAGTGCTTTACAATTTGAAGAAAATTGGAAAGCCTCAAATTATTTATCAATCAAAGCTCTATATTAAAAGATTGGATAAAAATAAGTTTGTCTTATTTTTAAAACTAGGAAATATTTTATTCAAGTTATCCATGCGAAATTTCGAAACAGTTATTCCCGACACTTTTACACAGTAGGTATTTGCTTTAGACTTCTTTTTAAAAAAGGGGGAAAAAGCATTTAAAACAATTTTTAAAAATTTCTTGGTTTTTAACTGGTATATTTTTTATTTCATACATGTACTTGCATTCGTTTTATGAAAAAATTTAAATTACGATTACGGTATAAATTTTTTCAAACATTTCTTTCGAACCGCAATATATTTGAAAATAGGAATTAAATAAAATTATACTTTTATTTTAATCGATTACTATTTAATACGTTTTTTTACTATTTACTAATAGAATCTAATATTTAAAATACCATACTCACATAGTTGCTCAGTTTTGTTTAGTTATATTAACGTCCCCCTTTTTAAAGCAACACGAGGGATGTTTTGGACACTCATTGAAATTCTGAACCGCTGTCAGATGTCAAAGATGGTATATATGCTGGACCCTTCTCACCAAACTTCCATACCACACCATGGGTAAAACATATTTCCCGACAGATTTAACATACACCAGAAGGGCGTACAAGACCGCTCTTCAGTGGAATCGAGTCTCGAACTTGAACCATTCAGTTATGAAGCTGAGACTAACCAATTGGCTACTGCTACCCACACAACTATTCAGTGAAATCTAAAATGCTTCCTTTAAAAAAAAGTGCAAAAATTTCTCGCATCCTACATTTCTCGCATACAGTCAAAGTATATTTCTTACGTGAGCGTGCAATATGTCTAAATATAAACAATCTACTACAACTCGCGCATTATTTCAATACCATATTTGAAGAAATCCGACTGAAATCCGAGCATTTTCTCCGAAATCCCATCGAAACCAATAATACTCATCTATCAAAGGCAATGTTTTCTTTACAGAACTTTTATATTGTCACGACAACTTTCGCCTTCAAACCTTTAAATCATGGGAGAAAAATAGAGGCTCTAGGGTTTGAAAAAGGGGATTTCGGATTCAATTTTTCATTTATAACAAATGTTCGACCTCGAGAAAAACTCTAGAAGTAAACTAATAAAGTGAAGCACACAATAGACTTGAGATACATTTCTAACCAGTCCTCCAGGGGTCAGTTTGAAGAGGTTGTTATTATTATTATTCAGTAAGTGTCATTTTTCAGAGTATTCCCTTTTGTAATCTATAAGCCATGTTATTTTATTCACAAACTATTTTATAACTGTGAAAAAAGGACGGAGATAATTGTTTTGTAATATTTTTTTACAGAATGCAAGTTTAACCCTTTATTTAATGATGGCACTTGAAAGTACCATTTAAATCTAGCTTATATCTTTACTATAGGACGATTTTTGCTGATTGTATTCTAAAGAACATGGAGAATGTAACCCAAATAACATGAAGTTAATACAAGATAAGAGTAAGAATTAAAAATACTTAATTAATAATGAAATTAATTAAGACATTTCTGTTAATTACATTTTGTTTTTTGGACTTCCTGGGATTGTTTCTCAAAGGAAACAAAATACTGGTGCAAAAACAAAGTTCAAAAATGGATGGCAACATAATTCGGTAAATAAAGGGTTAAAGTAGTATTTTACATTGCATCTATATAAATAAAAATTAATGTCTGTATGTCTCTCATGCACTGCCCTGTCGCTCATCCGATTGCTATAAAACTTTAAATGCTTATTACTTGTAGTTACGTGAAGGTTATAGACATATTACAATTATTTAATATATCAAAAAATATTTTTGGATCTATTTATGCATTTATAACGCAAGGGTTATTGGTAAAATAATTCGCCAAGGAGACACAGAAGATTTAATAAAGATACTAAAATTAAGCTATGAAATTTTAATTAAAATTAATAAAATTTTAGCGTTTTTGCCGTATTTTACTGAAACATTATAGTACACAAATTTTTGCATCATTTTAACTTTAAAAAATTATTAATTCTACTATATCACACATTTTGTTGCATAAATATATTTTCAGTGTTTAATCAATTTTAAAGAAAATATTTTAATCATATTTTCTAACATTAATCTTGAAAATTCTGAAAAAAATATTAACGAATTACGAAAGATACAAAAAATAGTTTCTTCCCTTACAATTCCCAAATCTACAATTAGCATTACAATTCTAAAAAAATATATTAATCTATTACACAAAAATGAATTGTTTGTTCGTACTTTATATGCTGCCGAACTTTAAAACCGATTTCTATGCAACTAGGTCAACACATTGTTTACACTTGCGTGAAGGTTATAGACAGAGTACAGTTATCATATCTATGATATAAAAACAAATTTTTGTTTGTACCTTATACGCTGCCTTACTATTCAACCGATTTCTATGCAATTGGTCAAATTATTGCTTGCGCTTGTGCGAAGGTTACAGTCAATGTACAGTCGTCATCAATATAAATAAAAATGAATGTTTGTCTGTCTCTTATGCATTGCCGTACCGCTCAGTCGATTACGATAAAACTTTGAATACTTAATTCTTGCACTTATAGGCATAGTAAAATTTTTTTATCATATAAAAATGAATTTTTGTTTGTTCCTATCCTATGCGTTGCCTTACAGTTCAACCGATAGTGATGAATTTTGGTAAAACCTAATGCTTGCACTTCCTTGTAGGTCATATTTTGAAATTGATAATTGACAAAAGTAAAAAACTTAATGACAAACGACACATGCCATTCGTAATTAATCGCGCATATGTCCAACAACATAAAATTATTATGATTGATGTCTGTCAATGTGAGGGAAAAAATGAAATCAAAAATACTTTGTGAAAGCGTTTTTTCTTCACAATAAATGAATAATCTTCTACACAGGATGAAGTGATTCAGCGTGCTCACTATTTTGTCTGCAGCAAACCACACATGTTATTCAGAGTTAATCTCACACATACAAAATAAAATTATTATTATCGATGCCAATTAAGGTAAGTTTTATATAATGGAAGTTTTCCACAGTAAACAGTAATTATTCTGTTTATTAAGTGAATCTACAAACGATATTTCGATTATACAAATGTATATCGTGTTGATTGCTTCGACAAAAAATATGTGTCCAAACGTTCGTCACTTAACACATTAAAGGCGGAAGTCATAGTATTACGATTTATCGCCGCGTTACCTAGCATACTTTTGTCTCCTGTCCATACTGCTACTTTTTGTAGTGACGGGGTGGTCGGCTGTATGCAAGAAGCATACTTTTGTCCAGATACCCCACCTTTAATGTGTTAATAGATTTAATAACGCAATCTAACAAAATTAACCAAAACAGAAAGCTCAATTTAGTAAAAAGAGAAAACTCGATTTAGCTAATTAGAAGAAATTAGCCAAATCGAGCTTCATTAAAAAAACAAGTAACGACAAGAGATCAGTTAAGCAGATAGCGTACAAATCGCAAATTTACGTGTTTCAGTCTCCATATCAACAAGAAGGCAAGAACCGATAGATAACATTTACACGCTATCTGATCACGAGTATCAGAATCAAAAAATTATACTTATCCTTTATATATGATTCAGTTTCAATGTATGTATTCGTTTCAGATTCGACAATAAATGTTATTCCTTCTATCATTCCTAATTAAAGAAGACAGTTATTTTAAACTTTAAACGATATTTCCAAAATTATTTCTTCTGCGGCAACAACATGCCGGGTACCAGCTGCTTAGAAATAAATTTAACAATTTAAATACTGAAATAAATATCTTGAACAAAAAACGTAAAATAAATGTATATGAAGATACAATTCTTTTAAGCATGTGGGGAATGATTAATGCAAGATGATTCTCATTTACATTTAGACAGACAGAAGTTCCATAATACCAGACTGTATGTGATAAAAGCACATCCTATTTAGATAAACAAATCTGGTACGCATGTATAATTCTGGTTATATAACTCTCTGCCATCACTTGACCATTCTGGTTATAAAACTTGCACTTTTGAGATATAGGCTTCACATTTAAACAGACTTGCAAGGTCCAGTCTATATATGATAAACACACATCCTATTCTAATAAACAGAAATCTGATATATAGTTATAATTCTGATTATAACGTTCTATACCCATTTTATCTTGTATCAATGGCACTTTTGAGGTATTGTATTCAAACTTAAGCAAACAAATTTTCAGTGGTACCATTATATATGGGTATCCCATTTCTAAAAGAATATCCCATATTTACAGACAAAAATTTGATACAAAATTATAATTTCTTTTATAAAACTATGTAGCAATTTTATTTATGTATTAGTTGCATTTCTGTGTTATCGTATACAGATATAGATAGACAGGTTCCCCATGTTTCCATTCTAGTAATAATAAATGCATATCCCTTACACACTTTCCAGAAGAAAAGAAATCTGATCCAAAATTTGATAGAAATCCTCAATTTCAGCTACAAAATTCACAATCTTAGTATAATCTTAGCTACAAAATCCACAATATTAGCATAAGATAAAATCGCAATAAAAGAGATCCACAATCTTAGCTTTTGCAAGCAAAAATAGTCCTATTCCAGATTTTATCCATCTAGACTTTGCATTATTAGGCTCATAGGCAAAGTACAAAATGCCTGTTTTTTCTTAACTTCGGAGAGTCTGAAGAATGAAAGTTGATCAAAATCTCGAGATCCCATATTTCGATTATAGAAATTTTTCCTAACATATTTCTTGTACATGAAAGTAAAAAATTTTACAGTCATCTTTCATCTTCAAACTTTCTTAGTCAACATATTAAATATATAAAAGGGACAACAGGATGTTTAAAAAGCCTTAAGTTATTTTTCTTAATGGAAATCGACTTCCAATCTTCAATAAATATATTACATAGGCACTAGATAAGCTTTGTTCTACCTTAATGTTGTCTATCTTGCTTCAGAATTTATAGATAAATTTAGTTTAAATCTTCGCATATTTGCTAAGGACTTCAAGACTTTAAACTTTGCAAATTTATGGTCTGAAACTTTTTTCCCGATTGTCTTTCTGGTTCTATTTTCTTAAGTAAAATATTCAGAAGAAAGGTTTCGACTTATTAGATACTATTTTAGAGAATACAAGTAATCGATTTTTAGTCTGTTTGAACTCCCACTTTCATCAAATCTCTATCTGCAATAAAATAACTGATTTAAAGTTTTATAGTGTATATTTATTGTTGAAAAGAGCGATGTGTTCGATCAATAGACCCAAATCTAATCAAATTTTACATTAAAGGCGTCAGCACAATATATATGCGTCTTGACATCATTGCATAGATGAATATAATCTTTACAAAATTCAACCAAATGTATGTATTTAATTTTGCATATGATTTTAGTTCAGAAATTTCAGATTTATATCAAATTTTCGTCCGGATTAAGGTTAAATGGGTAATAGAGTAAATAATAATTTTGTTCTGAATCTATCAGGGATTAAGATTTTACTTTTTTATTCTCAAGTTTATACGAACCGAAAAACTCAAAAATAGAACAAACAATGGAACAATAAATGAAATTTGGTACGTAATTTTGGATTGGAAATAATGTATCGATATAAAATTACATATAATAAATTTAAAATTTTATTACGTGTAGGAGTAGGAAGAAACTGAACGCAATTCTAAACGCCAGCAGTGTTTATCAAAGGGACGAAAACGAAAGACTAACTGGGCAAAGGAGAGATGATTTCCAAATTCATCTCCCCTTTTGATACTAAAATTTCAAACTCCTACACTACCCCCCCCCCTTCTCTTTGACTAAGATGGCCCATCAGTAAACTCATGCAAGACTTATTCTTTGCAACACTTTCCACGGAAATTCAAATCCAATCGAATCTATTCTAGAAAGCATGGTAACGAGATAAAATAAGCTAAGTTTCATATGCGTTGCACACACACATCGAGATTTGTTATAATTGAATTCTTTTTCTGGTTTTATATTAGTTCTGGAACCGACTTTGACTAATTTAATATCGTTTTAAGTTTATTTTAATATAATTTATGTTAATTCTCTAAATCTAACCCAAACTAATTTTTCGAATTTATGATATATTTACTAAATTTTATTTCATATTTTATTACATTTTTTAAAAATGAATCCCCGTTTTTAATACCAAAATAATACATCATTTTTGTATTATACATATTTACCTGAAAACGATTTCGATTCCAGAGCGGTGCTTGTCGACTTTAATGGCGACCAAACCACGCCAAGAAAAAAAAATTTTCACCAATTCTGCGATTTCAATCGTAAAATTATACAGCATGTGATTTATAAGTTGAAACTTTTTCAGAATAAATGATAGTGGACTTGAGTAAATTTTTACAATTTGATACTTTTTGGTCGTCTTTGCAAACGAATTGTATCTCTAGGGTATCACGAACGATGAGGTTTTGCAAAAAAAATTTCCACAACTGTGCCAAAAGAAATATTTTTTTGTAAGAATCTATCTAAAGAAATTTTTTTAACGAAGCGAAAGGAATGTCCGAAACGTTTTTTCTTTCTTAAGCTATACTCGCATTGAAGAGAAGCATCTAAACAATGTTCACTATCACAGAAAAACGTGATGTAGTTTTCTTGCAATCACCAGAAGTTTTTCAAATTCTTTACCTGATCTACTTTTAAGGTGATTTAATGAAGAATAAAATAGATCGCTTTCTCGTCTCGTCGACGAATTCTTCCGAGTGTTTCCCCATTTGGTTCCGTTTATTCTATCGTAAGAAGGAACGAGCATTGATTTTACGACCCGTATGACGAGAAAGGTCAAAAGGAGGAAAAAAGGATAAAGATCATCACGCTTTTTTTATGACAGAAGCAATCGAAACTTTTTCTGTAAGAGTAGAAAAAAGTTCTTACTCCAAATTTCCGGATATTTTTTTTGGTAATTTGCTAGTAAACAGAAATTGCGTAACTGCATCCCTTTGAAGGTTTTTTGTCTTTCTAACATTTTGCCAGCCACATTTTTTTTTTTAACAGCATTATTTTCTATTTTTTCTTTTACACCAAACCATCCGTTAATATTCTCGAACAATACCTAACACATTAAAGGCGGGAGTCGTAGTAATATAAGTCTAAATTTTTTCTTTTCATGATTGCAGTAAAAGATCCTTATTTGCGGCTCCTTTTTTCGCGTTTTCACTATTCGCGGATTTAAAAAATGTGAACCAATTCCTATATTCATGACTAAAAATTTCTTTATTCGCGGATCCAATAAGTACATACATAATAATAAAAGGATTCCATTAGGTATCCAATCCAATATCCTTTGTAAATGCCTTCAAATAGACTAATAAAAAAAGTAAAATTGATCTTATTACAACTTTGTTTATTGTTAAATACAAACTGCAAAAATTGCCGAAATCGAGAATGGAATAGGACGAGATGGGTTAAAACAGATAGAATCAAATGACATTCAGGAATTGGTTGAATTGCAATATGAAGATTTGACTGAAACCGTCTTAGAGGAAATGTTAAATTCACAGCCCATTGAAGAAGAGGTTTCAACAAGCACTGGAAACGTGACATTTAATTTGAAATATCTTTGTGAAGGTTTAAGAATGGCAAATGAGCTTTGCGATTTCTTTATGAACACTGATCCGTCTGTGGAACGAAGTCTTATTTTTAAGAGGCAAATTGCTAATGAGACTGCTGCGTATCAGTCTGAATTGAAGGAGCTTTTAAAAACTGCCAAGCAAGAGAAAATTACAAAATTTTTCAAACTATTGCCTAAGCCTTAAGATAATCAAAATGTTCAAAATCAATTAAATTGATTTTTTTATATATTTGTTTAATTTTGTCACCTAGGAACGTATTCCCTATAATCCCATATAAATTACCATTCCGTATTCACAGTTTCTGTATTCGCGGCATATTTATGGAACACATACCCCTCGAATAAAGAGCTTTTACTGTACACAAAATTTCGCCCGCTCTCGGTCGAAAAACGAGGCGGGGCGTTATCTAGCATACTTTCGTCAAGATCCCCCGCCTTTGATGTGCTAATAAAGGTTTTTATCAAACCCCTACTAGCTTAAAAGAAAGTGGATCCTGGACATAGTGTATTTTTATTTTCAAAGCCCTTAACATGAGCATGCTGCGATTCGCACGATGGTGAAAAAAAGAAACTGAGTATGCATGCTAATTACCTTTTTTGTGTGTGTGTTCACCAATTTAACATTTACTCATCTTAATACATTTTGAAATAATGATAGTATATCTGTCTGACTTTAAAAATGTAAAAAAGGAAAAAAAGAGGGAAATTGAAATCTGCTGCATCATTAAGCCAAAACTGCACATCTTTGAATAATGTCGGTGCAAATTTTTTAAAGATGATCATTTATCAACGTTTATTAACTTTACACCCTAATTTCAGCTAAAACGATGCGCATAATTCTTCACATCTAGACTGAAGATCTGTGCCAAATTTTCAAGGACTACCCTTTCTTTCTGTCCGCCTCAATATGAACAGAATAATACAGAAGATGTATCGAACAACAATGAAATTTCGTAAATTTTATTGCAAAATTTTTGTAAGTGTTTTAAATTTGGCACCATTTCCAAACTTTATTTAGCACCAGTGTATCGATTTCTCTTTCAAATAAATATATAAGTTTTGAACCAAATAAATCTGAAGTTACTGAAATGAATAAAGGAAACAAAGCTGACGGATCTGTTCCAAGAATTTGATTCATTTATAAAAGTCAGGCCTGGGCACAGACGTAACAAACGGATTATATTTTGATAACTGACAGATAGAGTTATTTATTTAAGTGGCAGTTATGTACAACTGAGCTATTTAGTTCGTTAAAAAAAACGAATTTCCAAAGAAATCCATTAATTTTTTTAGCAGCGAAATCATTTTATGATGGCAAATACTACAAATATCGTTTTTAAGATATAGATGTAATAAAAGTAAATGTGTATTTAAAAGTGTGATTTTATTATACAGATATATACTGATATATGTATAAAAAATAATGCAATTTAAAAAAATATTTTTTTAAATAACACAGATTTAACAAGTACTTATTTGTAGATATAATAGTCATCATGAAGATAAATAAATCAATTGATATAATTAACTGTATATGAATGATTAATATAACTGGAGGTGAAAATCGGAGATAGTTAATTTAAGACCATTTTTTTTTCAAGTAAGACCGAAATACTCATCACCTACTAAAATTGTGTTCTTTATTTCAGTAGGATAATAAAAGTGCTGTACTACTATCTGTAAACTGATTTATGAAACATGAGAAATTAACCAATTAACTGGCTGTATAAAATTCTAAACGGGCCTTTTTTTTTCAAACAAGGCGTGAAGGACGTAAAGTCAGAACATCATTTATAACGGCTCATTTTACACTCTGCATACGTTTTTTGGAACAGAAGTCAGCCAATCGGTAAAGAATTTGCACGGTCAGTTAAGTCGGTTGAGTAATGTAAGGGAGAAATAAAAAAGTTCTTAATAAGATATACGGAGTAGACAGTTAGACATCGAACTACTATATTTCATAGATAATTACTCTTAAGTAGACTGTACTCACAAAAGAAAGGGTGTATAGTCTTTTTTTAAATTTAATATTTTTGCTTAAAAATTAACACTCGTTAACGATTTTTCCCGGTAATTATAAATTGTATGATAACATTATTGCTATTTAAAATCATCTTAAAATTGAAAAATCAAGCTTATAAATTATATCAGTTTTATTTATATAGGATTTTTTCTTAATTTTAATAAAATATTATAAATGGTTTATATATATATAGATACACTGAAGTGACAAAAGTCATGGGATGACTGTTAATATCGTGTCGGTCCTCCTTTTGCCCGGCGAAGTGCAACAACTCGACGTGTCATGGAGTCCACAAGTCGTTGGAAGTCCTCTGCAGGAATATTGAGCCATGCTGTCTGTATAGACGTCCATAATTGTGAAAGTGTGGATAGTGCAGGAGTTTGGGCACGAACGGACCCTTCAATGATGTCCCATAAATGCTCGATGGGATTCATATCGGGCGATCTAGGTGACCAGATCATGCGCTGGAATTGTCCGGAATGTTCTTCAAACCAATCGCGAACAGTTCCGGCCCGGTGACATGACGCATTGTCATCCCTAAAAATCCCATCGTTGTGTGGGTACGTGAAGTCCTTGAATGGCTGCAAGTGATCTGCAAGCAGCTGAACATAACCATTTCCAGTCAATGATCGGTTCAGTTGCACCAGAGGACCGAATCCATGCCATGTAAAAACAGCCCACACCATTATGCAGCCACCACCAGCTTGAACAGTGCCTTGCTGACAGTTTGGGTCCATGGCTTCGTGGGGTCTGAGCCACACTCGAACTCTACCATCAGCTCGTAACAACTGAAATCGTGACTCATCTGACCACTCCACGGTTTTCCACTGGTCTAGGGACCAGTCGATATGCTCACGAGCCCAGGAGAGTCGCTGCAGGCGATGACATGCTGTCAGTAAAGGCACTCGAGTCGGTCTTCTGCCATAGTCTGCCATAGTCGGTCTTCTGCCAGTCTGTCATAGCCCAAGGAAGACAAATTTCACCGCACAGTCCTATCGGACACGTCCCTCGTACGTCCCACATTGATTCCTGCAGTTATTTGACGAAGTATTGCGTGTCTATTAACATTGACCATTCTACACAGATGTCGGCGGTCTCGGTCGTTAAGTGCAGGTGGTCGCCCACTGCGCTGTCCATGATGGGATGTGATGCCTGAAATTTCATACTCTCGGCACTCTCTTGATACTGTGGATCTCGGAATGTTGAATTCACTAACGATATCCGCAATGGAATGACCCATGCGTCTAGCTCCAACTAACATTCCACGTTCAAAGTCTGTTAATTCTCGTCGTGCCGCCATAAATCATGAAAAACCTGTTCACATGAATAACTTGAACACAAATGAAACCTCTGGAAAACGAACTGCGCATTTATACTTTTTCGCTGCGATACTACTGCCATCTGTATATTTGCATATTGCTGTCCCATGACTTTTGTCACTTCAGTATATATATATATATATATTAGCAATTTCACTAATATACGTAGGCGTTGTAGTAAAATGAAATACATTTTTTATATCATTATCCCTGCCATAATTAAGAAAATATTTTTAAAACGTCTAAACATATTTTTCTAAATGTATTAAAAAAGAAAACAATTTAAAATCAATCATTTAATCAAATGCATTTTAAAATCGTATTAGGTCAAAAGCATGAGGATCAGGTAGAAAAGATTCAAGAAAATTGTAAATGCAATCATATGTATAATATACTTGAATTTTTATGGATTGAACGCTTAGTTTCTCTTTGTTTCTGATGATTTTCATAGTGACTTTGCAATCTTCACACATCGAATCTT
Source organism: Argiope trifasciata (assembly GCA_026543055.1). Lineage (NCBI taxonomy): Eukaryota > Metazoa > Arthropoda > Arachnida > Araneae > Araneidae > Argiope > Argiope trifasciata. The sequence goes on along the minus strand of JAPMOQ010005464.1, from coordinate 1,071,068 downwards.
TTTATTACTCATAATTTTTACAAACTTCCACATTTTAGAAATTTTTTGCTTTTTATTACATTGATAAAAAAGCTATTAAAACATTTCTTTATAATATATTTTAAGTTTTTATTTCATTGATTCCCACATTATCCATCTTTTATTGTTTACATTAACATCCGTTGAGAAACAACTTGAAAGTTGGATTTCAAAGGACCAGGTAATATTCAACCTCAGCCTGATGACGAGGGCTATAATTGAACAGAGAGCTTCCTCAACGCCCTAATAAGAGGACAGTTGATCTACGATATGAGATTTACCAGGCCAGCCTGTACAATAGCTTCATCAACCTTATAAATGGACCATATCACTTAGCCATCGTGACCTTATTTATCAGGATGAACAATATTTCCATGGTAGCATTTAAAAGTTTTATGCAAATCATTATCCCATTTGTTCCGGATGTAAGAGTTTGAATAGCATTTTCAAACGTTTTAATATATTTTTTAAAAAACTGAGTAGAACGATTGCTAATGGATTGAAATGGATCTCTAAATAATGTCTTTCTAATCCAAATGCAAAATCTTAAAAGTAGTTTTTTAAAATTTGATTAAATTGCCATAATTAAGAAAATATCTGTAATTAGCAAATCCTGTTGAATTAAAATAAAGTTCTAAAGAAAATTATGTAATACATTATATTTATTACAAATGCTTTCCAACCCATTCCGTAATTACCCTATCGTAATTTTACATGGAAATCATCAAGCATCCACACAAGTCACATATTTTTTTCATTAAATTTATTCTAATGTACACATTCAAGAAGCTTTTAAAGAAAAGAAACAGTGTTCATGCACTTTTACTTTTTTTTCTGCATCCATTTTGGAAATACATTAAAATTCAGCTCAGAGATTCATTTTCGACTTAAAAGATTCCCATTATAGAATAAAATGCAAATTCGAATTCGCACTTTCTCTTTGCGCGGCAGAAATAACATCTCCTAGAGAAGGTCGAGAAAAATAAAAATATTTGAAGTAACTGATACTAAGAATGTAATAGGATGTTTTTTCTTTCTCTTTTTTTTTCGATGATAGTCTGCTGTAATGTTGGTAAAAAAATGCTTCCAAACAATTGGCTGAATACGCGTTTCGAATATTTAAAAAATAAACAACAAAAGTCATGCTTTGTAATTTATTTTTCCTTCGTAACACGATTTTAATTTTGGAACGAAAAAAGTCTTTAAAAACTCAATTTTATAAGTTACAGAAATAGCAGAAGATATTAAGAGCCCTTTAAGTTTTTGTGCATGAAATGCATGCAAAAAAGTATTATACCCGTAAAAAAAATCGATTTCAACAAATTTCTTCATTTTAAAAATTCTGAATCGGAAAAACAAATTTTTAGAACTATATTTAGCCTATGAAAACAATAACTTTTTAAGTTGTCGTTGTTTTAGTTAAGGGTTTTATTTCTTAAACTAGACAAATGAAATCTATCATTGGCTTCTTATACCTCTCTTGTAGATTTTCATCAAATTTTGAACGAAATACCTGCTGGAAATTTGTCTGTCTTTCCCACTAAGCTAGTAGGATAACTTCTAAAGTCAAAGAACTATATGGATGAAATTTGGTAGACAGTTTCAGCATTTAAAATATAGATATGAATCAAATTATTAAAATTCGTCACATTTTTATCGCTTATCTGTCGGTAGTTTATTTTAACATGATAACTAAAAAACGCAGCGTTTAAATCAATGGAATAGATATACTGTTGTGGCGATAGTACTGACCAGAATTGTGCCAAAGTGGAGATTGAATTCCGCGAAGGATCGAACCTGCGACCGTAGGTTCCATAGCCGCGTAAAATATCCACTAAACAGAAAGTGACCACAATACATACTCCCAAACCAGTGAGAAGACGGAGTTTAGTTTAATTTAGTTACATTAACGTCTCGTTTAAAGCAACACGAGGGCTATTTTGGGACGGTCCTCGTAATTTTGAACTACGATCAGATGACGAGGACGACACCTGAACTGGCACCCCCGTCTCAACGCCACACCAGCTAGAGGACATTTGGCCTGACAGATTTAACGTGCAAGAGACCCCCCTCACACGACGGTTCTTCGGTAGAATCGAGTCTCGAACTTGAAACTCTCCGGTTCCGAAGCCAAGACCTCACCCCAGGTCATCGCGGACCTCGAGTAGGCGGAGAAACGAATGATTTTATAACGACAAGCGTTATGGCGAGCGAGAAAGATATTTCTGTAGCGCCAAGCGTGATGGCGAGTGAAATGAGCTTCTGTAGCGCCAGGAATTATGGCAAGTGAAGAGTGTTTCGGTAGCGCCTAACGTAATGGCGAGAGAAGAGAGTGTTTCGGTAAAGCCAAGCGTTATGACGAGCGAAAACCATGTTCATTGTCCGAGCTCACCAATGTAGCGATAGTATTGACCATAATTGTGCCAATGCGGATGTCGAATTCCTCCAAGGATCGAACCTGCGACCTTAGGATGCGTAGCCGCGTAACATATCCACTAGACAAAAAGTGATCTCAACACTGCCTTGTTAGTAAACTGGAATTTTCTTTTGTCTAACTTTAGTTTCAATTAATAGACAAAAATGAAACTGAAATGCATAGATCTTTTTCTTAATTATGCAACAAAGTGCAAAAATCGCACGATATGAAAATAAATTTTAATTATTCGTGGTGTTTACGATGTTGTTCAAAGTAATTTTTATATGGAAAAAAGAAGCAGCAGAAGATTTATCAGAAAGTATGCGAGAAAATGAGTTTAGGTAAGCCTCATTGATTTTATAATAATGTCGTTATTATTTAAAAATAACGGAACCACATCACATGATACTAACAATGGAAATAGAACCGCATTAATTTTAAATTAATTTGTTAAATTAATTATAATAAAGAAGTAAAATTAATTATAATCATTAGAAGAGCACTAGTTTTAAAATTAACTGGTGAGCAGCTGTCTCACCGGAGGTATTGTCTGTATTGGAGTTATTTCATGATATAAATCAATTCAATTTATATATAATTCTTGTCCATGATTTTGATAATAGTGTCATTTTGATTTTCAGCGTCAGATTGTCATACACATTAACACCAACCTATTTTAATTGTCAAACAAATGCTCTGCTCAATGCGTACATGAACTATTCTTATGGAAACTAGTTCCATGATATCATAGTTTGAAAACGACCCGTTTCATCCTTCTTTCTTTCTGGTATTGCAATGTGAAGAAAATCATGTGATTAAATGTTTGATTAAACCAGAACAATAAAGCATTCTGTTGTTGGCAGTTAAGCAAAAAATATTTCAAAAATTGCCAAATTTCAGAACAAATTTTCTCGATCATTAAATTGAAATAATTGATAATTTTAATATTTTAAGTTAGTGTGCATACCATTATTGTACTGCAATATTTAGGTAAAATATCATGAAAACATAAACAATTCTATAAATTAAAATTAATAACTTTTAATAAATTAAAATTGATAAAAGAAAAATTTCGACAGTATATGATAAAATATTTTAACGCCAAATTCTAATCTCTATTTCAAAAGATCTAGTCTTCAAAGCGCCAACACACTCGCACTCGTCTTTGTTATAAGCGACTTTTCCATCACATTGTAATATCATGAGGGAATTTAAATTGTATTTAAATTTATTTTAAGTCTTATTTTACTTTACTAATTGTTTACCGTTGTCTGAAGTTAAACGTAGGCATAACTAAATTTCGAAAATTTATTAAATACATCATACTGAAATCCACTCTACATAAGAAATATATTGAACTCTACTCATCAAAAGAAAAATAAAACAAATGCTTATAACTTTGCAATTAATAACGGCAAAAATGTCTAGATTAAATGTGAGCGGCGACAATTAATATAATTTTAGTTCCAATTCAACAAATGAAATGCATTGTTATAAAATACGCTTAAGATTTTTTTTTTAAATTAATTAAAGGAAGAAAAACATACGAAAAAAATGGTTATAATTGAAAACTATAACTTTAATAATAATAACAACTATAACATTATAATTTTTAAAAAGATTTTAAAATGTGATATATGTATAATCGTAATGATATTTTAAAACTTAATTTAAACTGAATTAATTTCCTAATTTTTAACTTAATTTAGCCCCTATTAATTTCCTTCTCAAAATATTCTCTTATTTCCCGATTCAATTCCACGTTATATACTTAATTAATTCAAGAAATGCTTTGTGAAGTTCTTTAGTCAACGATTCCCACGGTGAGAGTGATTAATAAAAGTTGCTGATCTAAACAAATAGTTTTATAAAAAGATCCCTGTGTTTCCCCTGCTTTGAAAGTCACATATTCAGAAAACTTTGAGAATCTTAATAATATATTGGCACTATAAACAATATTTTCCCTATCAAAATATGCTAAATAACAAGAGGGGGAAATAATATCTGCCCTTTTTTTTTTGTCACTTCTGCTTGTCCTCGCTGCTTGCGAATAAGCCTGCCTTTCTACGTAGATGGAATAAAGCGAACTTTAAAATTAAAAGTCTTCTTCAATTATTTCGAACTGCTATCTACTACCAAAACTTTAAATATATATAATTTTATGTTTCACATAGTGTGTATACCGCACATATGTATATTTTGTGCTGTTTATCATATGTAGTATTGTATTTGTGTTGTGGGTAATGTCCTCAAATATCAACGTCAAAAAATACCAATATTTCTTTTAATTTTGATTAATTAGAATTGCAAAAGAATAGTTCTAAAATAAACATTCCACCTTTCCAGATTACATATTTACCAAATTTGGTAACTTTATTTCAAACGGTCTGCTCTGTAAAACGCCAACACAAAAGATTTTAGTTTCACTTCAATGATGAAATGCATTATTGTAAACACACAAGATATATTTTTTTTAATTAATTAAAACTAGAAAAATATATTGTTGTTACATATATACAAAAAAGTTTTGAAATCGAAACGATACATTAAAAAATATATTAAGATATGATGTGTAATATTTGTATATATCATATTTTGTAATATATTCAGACTCCTATCGGAGAAAAACACCAACATTACGTGTAATTTTTGATTAATTAAACCTGCAAAAGAATATCTCTTAATATAACATTCAGCTTTCTAAAATATAAGGTAATTCATAGTTATAGTAATTACAGAAGGTTATTAATGTTGACTGAACTTCAAAATTTTGTATACATACGTCATAGATATTCTATGTGACTTCCCTTGGTCAATGGACAATATATAAATGGTAGTCCATTTCACGCCATACTTTCTTAAGCATGTCTGCAGTCACCGACAGAAGAGCATTATAAATGTTATAAATGCATATTTTGAATTTCTTTCCCTTGTATTTCACTTCACTTTCACTTGTATTTACTTTGAATTTCTTTCAATTGTTTTGATTTGGAAAATTTGGAGTTCCGTCTATATTCTGTGTTAGTATTATTGAAACATTATTTTTCATTAAATAGTTATAGCCGTTTGCAATCACTATACTCATTTTAAATTACCCTGTATATATATGCCAAATTTGGCAACTGTAGTTCAAAGGGTTCTGATCTTTATATCAACGCGTATTCATTTTTATTATTTATAGACCTAATCAGCATGCCCCAAAAATTATAATATTCATCCCTCTTTGTTATTAGGAGACAAAATATAAATAGTCGGTAATTGACTCAGTTTGAAATAAATTATTACTTTTGCAACGGTGCTCATTAGTTTAATAATCCATAATGAAATTCATTTAAGTTAATAAGCGACCTTTCACTAGTCTCTTGAATAATAAGCTTTCAACTTACTAATATTTCTCCCGTCTGTAATTCGGTAGTTCAAGTCGCGCATGCGCAGAGATGAACTCTTCCATCAACTCGCCTCCGTGAGCTAAAGTGATTTCCGAAATCTTGAGAAGAGAGCGCGTGAAAACTCATCTGAGCTGTCACTTAAAATCGCTGTCTCTTCTTACATCGGCTGGAACATGGAAAAAAGAACACATCCGATATTTCTGTCGATTTCATTCCAATTTGTTACAAACACTCGAAATTGGAATGTTTGATTTTGGAGGAGCGATAATAATTTTTCAGATTTTGGAGAAGAAATTAGAATAATAATATCTCAGCATTTGATTTCCCGTTTCGAATATTTTTCTTCGATGGTGAGTTTCATCTTTCTTAAAGATGGTGAGTAATTTTTTTAAAGTTTTCATGTATAAAGTATTTAAAGGGATGAAAATTTTTAAATATTTGTAAAAACGCGTTGAACTGGATAATAAAATGATATCATTATCGACTTGTTAGAAACATATGAACAGTAATTATGAAATAATGATCATATAATTTGGATTTCAGATACTGCGAATGTATTACAAGAAAATATTACGAAAAATCCTTAAAACTATTCTAAAAAAACCTTATTAATATCCTTAAAATATTATGAAAGTTGTATCACAAAAAACTAGTAGATTTGAAAAGATCTCAAAATTCTTTGATTATCCATAATATGAACAAAATATTTATGAATTTATATTAAAAAAACCTTAGCTTTATTTTCATTGAAATGACAATAAAAAATATATTTTTAAATATTAAGAATAGTGTCAAATATAGATATGAAAAACCTTTGAAAAAAAAGCGAAAGTAGTTTTCTATTGAATTATCATTTAATCTGAGCTACCATGCTGTGAGTGTTTGAAAAATTTTGTAAAACTTAAAATTAAATTTTCGAACGTACTCGATATTGTATTTTGAAATCTACCCTCTTTTTAGTTGTAGCTAAAATCTTTGATTTCTAAAAAAAGTGAAAAAAATTAATTTTGTGATCAGATTTAATAAAATAATCTGGGATAAATACAAATGGTCTTTGTTTTTATTTGAAATTTAAAAATTAAATTTATTAAGAAATATATTTTCGCCTTATAAATTATTGTTAGTAAATATCAGCGCCTCATTTTCCTTAACTTTATATTTACATTTTAGTTTAGATGAATATTATAATCATAATAATTCATAATTGCCAAACTATAGTAACTCGTAATAATTCATAGAAACATTTTTATCATAAGTTTCGTTAAAATTCAGACAAATTACTTATTACAAATTACAAATATATTTTTTTGTTAAAATTTAATTCAAATGTACACAATTCTAGAAATATTATATCCAAATTTTATTCATCTAAATTATTGCATTTTTTAAATTATTCTTACAAGAACAGGCAAAAAAAAGGGGGGTTTAAAACGTAAAAGATTTGAAAACTGATTCATCAATGCTGGAGAACATAAATTTTAACTATATATAATATTTTTATTTAAATATGAAGAAAAGAACAATGTTTTTCGATATCTTTACAAAATCATAATTAGATTATTGCACCAAAATTTATTTTTAAAAATTTACTTTGAAAACAAATACAAAAAACATTTTAAAGGTTGGTTTAAAGTACAAGAGTGTCTGGCAAGAAATAAATAAGTGAAATTATTTTTCCCATTTCATTATAAAAGGTTTTTCCATTCTATAAAAATTTATATATAATTTTTACAAGCCAGTCTTCCCTCTTGGAATAGTTATAGAAAAATTTATCATTCATTGAATAATTTTTTATGGAATAATAGTGTCCTGTGACGATTAGTTAGCTCGTAAGTTTAATAGCCAATTGCTTAATTTTAAAATGTTCAGTAAAATATTTTTAAGTTTCAAATTTTGATTGTATGTAACCTGTGCAATTTTGGAAATTTTGCACCAGTATGTTCACTGTATTATGAGTCATTATAATTGTCTGTCATTTTTACTTAAATTTTTAATCTGCAGCGGAAGTGATTAAATTTCAACATACAATAACTGTCTGGTTGAAACTTAATATGCTGACAAAAATCTTAAAAATAGAAAATCGAATTATTCATGAATAAAGTCTTGTATATTATTTATAGACATAAGCGAAAATATTTTTTAAATATGCAAAGTATCTTTAAGAATTGTTCAATAAAAAATTTTCTGATTCAAAACTAATTACAAAAAGAATTTAATGTGCTATTTAAAGCCTTTAATTTTTAAATGAAAAGTGCGATAATATATTTGTTACACATCTGCTTATATAACAGTTGTTTAAAGTTATATAAAGGGTTAAAGTTATATAAAGCTATATATGGGTTGAGTTATGGTCGGTAATAATCTTTAGAACTCTGACTCAGCTTCAAGCCTCTTGTTGTCATGACGATGGTCTCTTATGCCCCTTAGTGGTCCCCTGCAAGTCGTGACTATATAATTCGGTGTAAAATTGTAACAATGCCTATTGCCGCAGCAAAAGGCAACTGTTTAATGATACGGTTTGATACAGTTGTAAAATGATACAGTTTGATACAGTAAAAGGATACAGACTTTTATCGCAACTAATGCTAATTTCGATAATGTTAAAACAGGAGCAAAAATATTTCTTAATATAGCGAAAGATAGCGGCTATTTATCCAAAAGGTTTATTCCTCAATTGAAGATAAGATATACCACTATGGTTCTTATTCAGAAAAGATTGGGAACTTTTTTTTTAAATAAGTGGTTTCCTTCCTCTTCTGAAATTTTACCTTTTTACAAGGAAAACAATTTCACATTTTCCCTTCCCACCAAAATAGTCAATCACACCCAATTTTAAAATATGTTGCATAGCATTCTTAATAATATTATCGATCAATCAATAATTTTTAGGTAAAAATAAAAATGATACTCAAATTTGTGAAATAATTCTTATTAGAAATTGTAAAAGTAAATACAAAATTAATCAGAACTAAAAAAATAAATTATTGGGATAGCTCAGTTTTAACAATGTATTAATGTCGGATTCCAGTTTCATTATCTTCAATTGCAATTTGCTACAGTACAGGGCCCGTTCTTTCTTTGAGAGTGGAATTAAGCTTTACGACTGAATTAGCTCTCAGCCAAATGTGATGAGGGAAAAGAAATTAAAAATGTCTCAACACTTGCTCAAAATTCAGGGTAAAAAGTTAGCAATGATTTTTGAACCCAGAACTTTACACATCCCTTTTTGAATTTTAGTTTTTGTTTATAGTGAATTTTACAAATTCCTCTTCCAAATTTGATGATACTGTAATATACATTTGTGGGGAAAGCCAATGACCACTATTAAGTAGCTGGTACCTGGCGCGTTGCTGCCGTAGAAGAAATAATTTTGGAAAGGTCGTTTGAAATTTAAAATAACTGTCTAGTTTCATTAGAAATGAGAGAAAGCATAATATTTATTTTCTTATTGGAAATGAATACATTCATTCAAATTGAGTGATATAGAAAGCGTAAATAATGATACTTCTATTTTTTTTAACTTAATTATTCAAAATTTTAGTGTTGACATTATATATATATATATATATATATATATATATATATATATATATGTTTTTCCCTCATCAACAGAAACAAAAAAATGCAAGTGATAAGTATTCAAAGTTTTATCGCAGTCGGATAAGCGGTACGACAGCGCATAAGAGAACAGATGAACATTCATTTTTCTTTACACAGATGATGACTGTACTATAACCCTAAACCATGCAAGCAATATTTTGACCAATTGCATAGAAATTTACTGAATAGTAAGGCAGCGTATGAAGTACAAACAAACAAAAATTTATGTTTATGTCATAGATATGATAACTGTACTCTGTCTATAACCTTCCGCTAGTGCAAGCAATGAGTTCACCAAGTTGCATAGAAATCGGTTTTAAAGTTCGGCAGCGTATAAAGTACGAACAAACCAACAATTCATTTTTGTATAATATTAATATATTCCTTTAGATTTATAATGCTTGGTGTTCTTTGAGAATTGCAAGGGAAAGAACTATTTTTGGTATCTTCCGTGATTCGTTAATATTTTTTTAGAATTTTCAATATTAATGTTAGAAAATGTAATTAAAATATTTTCTTTAAAATCAAATAAACACAGAATAAATATTTATACAATAAAATCGTTGATATAGTAGAATTAATAATTTTTTAAACTTAAAATGATGCAAAGATTTGTGTACGGTAATGTTTCCGGAAAATTCGACAAAAACGGTAAAATTTTATTAAAATTTCATAGCGTAAATTTAGTGTCTTTACTCAATCTGCTGTAGCTCCTTGGCGAGTTATTTTGCCAATAACCCTTGGTTAATAAATGCGAAAATAGGTCCGAAATTTTTTATATATTAGATAATTGTACTAAGCATAACAATCCCGTAAGTGAAAGTAATAAATATTCAAAGTTTTATCGCAATCGGATGAACGACACGTTAGCGTATAAGAAACAAACATTCATTTTTATTTATATAAATGCAATGTAAAATACAACTTTAACCCTTTATTTATCGAATTATGTTGCCAACCATTTTTAAACTTCACTTTTGCATCAATAGTTTGCAGAATAATCCCTGGGAACTCAAGGTGAGACCGTGGTGGCCTGGTGGTAAGATCTCAGCTTCGGAACCGGAGGGTTTCAGATGCGAGACTCGATTCCACCAAAGAGCCGTCGTGAGGGGATCTCTTGCACGTTAAATCTGTCAGGCCAAACGTCCTTCCGCTGGTGTGGCGTGGCGTGGGGGGGGGTGCCAGTTCTGGTGTCGTCCTCGTCATCTGACCGTGGTTCAAAATGACGAGGTCCGTCCCGATATAGCCCTAGTGTTGCTTTAAAACGGGACGTTTATATAACTAAACTGGTAACCCAAGGAGCAAACGTAATTAACAGAAATGTCTCAATTTCATTATTAATTAAATATTTTTAATTCTTCTCTTTATCTTGCATTAACTTCATGTTATTTGTGTTACATTATCCGTGTTATTTAGAATGCCATCATCGAAAATAGTCCTATAGTAACGATATAAGCTAGATTTAAATGGTTCTTTCAAGTGCCATCATTAAATAAAGGGTTAAACTTGCCTTCTGTAAAACTATAAGAGACATACAGACATACATTCTGTATAAGAGACATACAGACAAACATTCATTTTTCATGACAAACGAAATACAAGCTAATACAGGGACAAAACATTACTTAATTGAGAGGGACAAAACATTACTTTGAGTTTAATTGACATAAAAACTCAAAAAGCTAGATGAATGTGAACAGCACGTCTTACGATCGAGCTCTCGTTTGCCAATTTAAATGCGAAAAATATGTAATTATGATGACGTAATCAGTGACGCAACGTGCACCATAGATTATGAGAACTATTAGATTAGCAGCTCCCCCATTGGCCATCGTACCGGACAGGCGACCTGGCTGAAGGTATGCAGTACCTTGCAGTAAATATAATCGCATCGTAAATCAACTATTCCGGACATATTATTATATTAATTTCCTAAGTAAATAGGTACGTCGTGATAGCACCTCCTGACAATCTAAATCCCCTATTCTTTGGATCTGCCTTTCTCCTCATAAAATGGACCAGTGCTTCCTGGGGAAGAATACTAACTCCGCTATGAACCTGTGGTTTAAAGTGTCAGCTATGCAAATAATGATTCAGATATGTATGCTTTCTAACAAAGACTTTCTGTATGCATAAAATCCTAAATTGAGGATCCACCCCCCACAGTTATTCAGAATTTTATTGCCCTCGAATTCTGAGACCGACATCAGCTAAGAGAGGGTTTGGTTTGTTCAGTTGTTTTGGCGCAAGAGCCATATTTGGCCAAGTTGCGCCTAGATAAGAAAGGGAAGGAAAGTCGAAAGTTCTCGTATCTCCCTCTATTCATTTTCCCCTTTAAGATAACAATTGATATAATATCGTTCGTTTTATGTTTCGTTGTATTCATTACGAAGAAAACCCAATCTACATTTTGAAGCTTATTTTGCAATCAACTGAAATCTAAATTTAAAACTCGGATCTGCAAAATTGTTACAAGTCTTTATCTAAACATTGTGCTTTCGAATTATCTCTTTTATATGCCCCGATTTCGTTTATTTATACTAACGTCCCTTTTTGAAGCAACGCGAGGTCTATTTTGGTATGGACCTCGTCATTTTGAACCTCGGTCGGAGGACGAGGATGACACGTGAGCTGGAACGCCCCTCTCCAAATTTCCACACCTCGCCAGCGGAGTGACATTTGACCACGGCGAATTTAACGTGCACCAGACCCGCTTTTAAAAATATAAAGTACACTCCTACGTATCCAGCTAGTGTGGCGGAAGGGTAGACCGGATAAAAAAGCCGGATTGATCAGAATTCTAAGAATTCATTTATAAGAAATCTTATAAATGAATAATTCTAAGAATTCAAATGGCTTTTATACCACAATTGACAGTTCTAATATGTATTTTCTCACCTCCTCTTAAGTAATCGTATTTAGTTAGTTTAGTTATATTAACGTCCCTTTTTTAAAGCAACACGAGGGCTATTTTGGGACGGACCTCGTCATTTTTTGATGTCATCCTCGTCAGATGACGAGGATGACATCTGAGCTGACAACCCGTTCTCTGCACCACACCAGTAGGAGAACGTTTGACCCGACAGATTTAAAATGCAAGACACCCCCTCATACGACGGCTCTTCAATGGAATCGGGCCTCAAACCTGAAACTCTAGTTCCAAAGCTACCACCAGGCCCCCGAGGCTCCCTTTTTATATACCCCGAATATACAGACCCACAAATGATCAATCCGTTGACTGATATTTGGTTTAAAATAAGGAACTAATTTCATTCTCCTATCTTATTATTTTTTTGTAAATGCTCCTGGCCTTGAGATAGAGCGTCTTGGGCTTCTCGGGCCGAGTCCTGGTTCCGGATTGGTGGTTCTCTATCCTGTATTATGTCTATGAGGTGTGTGAAAGAGTCTCCCACCCCCTTAAAAAGGGGTTCTTCAAGCCAGTGTATGAAGGTCATTGGTAGTTAGACCTAACCTGTCCTATAAGCTAGTAGTCAGACCTAGAAGAAAACTGCCCTCGGGTGCTCAGAAGCCTTTGAATTCAGAAGCTACTGTACAAACTCGGCTTAAATCGCTGACTTCGGATATTGTCTATGGTAAGTGACAAATCTACGGCAATGGGCTGGTCTATGGCAAGTGCAATGAGTAACATTGTATTCACAAGTTCACAAAGATTTTATTTATAAGAATATCCTTGAAAAAAATTTATATAAAAATCCCATTAAAAAATTCCTTCTTTCTAGGTCATTTATCTTTTATGCTGTTTTATTCATAGATATCCGAAGCATAGTTTCAAAATTATGTTTTTCAGACTTTATAGAAATCTGGAAGATAACTTTTTAAATAATCCTTTATAATCCTTTCTCTTAGTATATGTTGAATAAGAGGAGTGGAAGAATCTCTATATTTTTTCGATCTTTTGCAGAAATATCACGTTTCTATTCTCATTCGGTTGCGAGTTATTGATTCATAAATTTACTTTAAACTTTTGAATCTCTCTGTACATTAGGATCGCATTTATTTGAATAAATTAGCAAACGCCATAGCGGAGTTTTAACATCCTAAAGAGATTCAAAATTTTATTTTTAAGATTCATTCAAATTTTACGATCTCAATGCAAAATTCCAATCGAGATTTTCATGGTGTATTTTTTTTTTTTTTTCATTTTTATCTGCGATTGGGGTTCTGTAAAATTCTTGCGCCTTTAAACCGTACTACCCAACCAACCGAATAAAGCAGCAAGTGAATCTCATGCGGAATGCAAAATCTCCGAAATATCCCACTTTAATTTCCAGAATGCGCATCTCGGTGGGCAAGAATATTTGCCCAAACGACCATTTGCAAGAGTTCCCAGTGCATCTTGGGTAATCGAAGCGATTTATTTAGACATGTTTTGATATGCTCCAGTCTTCGGGACTCAACAACTGTGGTGATTTATGTCGGAATATCTTTCGGTAATGTCGCTAAATTTCCATAGAAGGCTAATTTAAAAGGAAGTTTTAACCGAAAGATGATAGATACTTTTAAATGTTTACTGCAATAATTCTTCATCGTAAAAAAAATAGTCATTATTCCTAATATCGGTGGACATTTTATTTATATTAAAATATTTAAGAAGGATTATATGTTTTAATTTGTTTTTATGATCGAATACTTTGTTAAAAAGTATTTTATTTTTACTTTCGTATATACGCAGCATAGGGAAATTATAGAAACCGTCAAAAAATTCGAACTCAGAGTCTGGTCGAATCTCCACGTTTTAGACCTCTTTTGAGTTCGAAAAACACATTTTTGCATTGTGTTTGTCTACCTGCATGTGTCAAAGGTAACTAAGAAACGCCTTGAGCTAGATTAATTGAAAATACCAAATTTCTACAATCAAATTGTGAGTAAATTCCTTTCAGAGAGTGTCTGTCTGGTTGTTCGAATATAAATTAGCAGGTTAACTACAAAACGAAGAGAGATAAATAGATAAAATTCGGTACATGGACTAAACATTATTTTGTTCAGATGCCCATCAAATTTTGAGAAATTTGATAGGGGGTTGATCGTCGGTCGATTTGTACTTTCAGAAATATGCAAATGTGATTACTCAAAATCTCAGAGACATATCACATTCTTAAATATATCACATTTGGTATAGCATTTTGTAATCACAGCTTGTAATTTTGAATCACATTTTTGTTTCAATCGATTAGGAAGAACACGTCTGAAAACCAAATTTAATTTTTTGATATTATTAACAGCATACCAGGGATTTAGAGCCAAAAAATGCATCTGGGAGGGCACAATAGTTTCAATAAAAAATTAAATTCACACCAAAGATTCGTATTTTGTATTTATTGTATGCCAATGCCATTCAAAGTATTCTCTGGGATAATACATTTATTATTATTTAAATAATGCGAAAACATTTTTGGGGAGATTACACTCGTTGATTTCATCTTGAAACAATTTATACAAGAATAATTGTAATCTTCAAAAACTTTGAACTCAAATTTTGACGTATCTTTAAGATTTGGACCTCCTTGAAAACGAAAAGCACATGTTTGGAATTATCCGTTTGTCTGCTTGTGAATGAGATAGCTCAAAAATGCTTTAAACTAGATTGATAAAATTTGATTCGTAACTTTACACTAAATATCTATACACTTTTCGAAATTGAAAAAAAAATCCATTTGCATAAAATTCAAAAACATTCCAATATACAGAATTTCAAAAAAAAATCCATTCATACGAAATTTCAAAAATAAAAAAAAAAAAAAAAAAATCCATTCATACGGAATTTCAAAAAAAAAAAAAAAAATCCATTCATACGGAATTTCAAAAAAAAAAATCCATTCATACGGAATTTCAAAAAAAAATCCCATTCATACGGAATTTCAAAAAAAAAATCCATTCATACGGAATTTCAAAAAAAAATCCATTCATACAAAATTTCAAAAAAAAAATCCATTCATACAGAATTTCAAAAAAAATCCATTCATACAGAATTTCAAAAAAAATCCAGTCATACGGAATTTCAAAAAAAATCCATTCATACGGAATTTCAAAAAAAAAAAAAACCATTCATATGGAATTTCAAAAAAATCCATTCATATGGAATTCAAAATAATAATAATAAATCTATACATCAGCCTGATAGAATGTAACAACTTGGTAATTATAAAACAAAAAATAGACAGAATTTGGATTGTCGATTTAATATCGAATGAGTAAATTCAAGTCAAATTTATATCAAATCCGACAAAATATTGACCACATATTACTCTGTGCTCATGCAAATGCAATATCTTAAAAATGTGGTAATGAAATCTGATGAATGAAGTCAATAAAATTTTAGTTCTGTGTGAGATATTAGGTTGAAAATTACTGAGAAAAAAGCTTTCAAAATACATAATCGATTTCCTTTACCATACTTATGAAGAAAAAGATGCTCATATGCAACAATATGAAAATAAAAATCTAAGGATTTGTGGCCAAAGTCCACTATTTTTATGCATGGAAGGAGAGAGGGAGGGTACTTTTATTAGAGAATATATGAAAAAAAACTTTGGAATTGTCACTTCAGCTACTTTTTATTTCTGTAAAGCGAAATATAAAATGCATTATGATCGAGGAAATATTCAATTTCAAAATTTTAATAAACCTTCACATTTTAGTTCTGTTAAAAAATCCATTTTTTATCTTCACATGTAAGAAGTATAAAGAAAGCATTGTAATCGTCGAAAAATCCAAACTCGAGATTTTCACGTATCTCCTTATTTTACACCTCCGTGAGTTCGAAAAACACATTTTTAAACAACAAAACACAATTTTTTGGCTGTTTCTGTCTGCCTGTCAGGGATAGAGACATTTTAAAAATGACTTGAGATAGGGGGATAAAATTTGATAAATGGATTTTCAACCAAATTTTTATTTTTCTCTCAAATTTTGAACAGTTTTGTTCATAAGATGTTTGCCCGTCTATTCACATGAAATTAACATCATAATTACAAAACAAAGAAAGCTAGATGTACGAAAGAAAGCTAGATGTAGAAACTCGATACACAGATTTAACATCATTAGAATAGACACACATCAAATTTTGAGCCAAATACAACAAATGATTGACCGTTTATCTATCTGTACTTTTAGAAGAATGGAAACGTGATGACTCAAAAACGAAATGACTTAAATATATCAAATTTGGTGTGGGATTTTGTAATTATGAGTGCAATTTTGTGTCGAATTTTCATGTCAATTGGTTAGAAAAAATGCGCCTAAAAAAAAATTCGATTTTCAGGTACTATTAACTGCAAGTCAAGAATTATACGCCAATAAACAAGCCAAGGATCCCAAGATAGATTCAATAAAATTCTAAATTCGCACCAAAGGCTAGTATTTCATAATTATTGCACCCCAATGCCATGCAAACATTCTCTGCCTTAACCAAGTTCACATGTTTTTACAGGAGGTAGGAAACACCTATTAAAATGTGAAAAAGTGTTAGGAAGGTCTTGTGCCTTCTTGAGGTTTGAACTCGAAACCATTGGGTCCGTAGCAAGTGCAATTTAACCGCTAGACAAAAGCATACACTCGTGTCTTGAAGTTATCTGGCTTTTGAACTTACCTCCACAGTCTCTACCGCTGTTTTGAATTAGTTCTATTCATATCATATTTATAATTGGAGCAACTTATAAACTTATGGATTTTGAGACTTTTCCTTCCAACGTTGGATTCAAAGTTCCATACAAGTCTTCACATTTTTGGTGGGAAAAATATATACCGAATTTTATTTATCTAAATCACCGTATTATACTGACTGATAGAGGGTAATAAAATAAGTTATAGGAAACCCAATTTTGCTCTGCAAATTTCTTTTTTCTTGTGTCTTTTCTTTAAATCTTAAACCCATCCTGTTCCATCTATTTAATTTTCAAGTATTGGCTTTATAATTTTATAGAATTAAAATTACAATACAAAGAAATATTAAATGCGATTGTCTGATGTTTACTCGAGTAATAAAAATTCTTATAACTTTTATCATATTTATTTAATCATATTTAGAGGAAATTTAAAATCATCCGCAAATTGCTCAAGATAAGAATAGAAATTGATGTTAGAAAACATTTATAGACATTTTATATCAGATTTTAATTCCATATATTGCATATTTTATGCCAATTTATATAAAATATTGTTGATTGAACAGGGTAAGGTCAAGGGGATCTAAATCTTTATTAATCAAGAAAATACCTTTCATACTTGAATTGTTTCAAACATGAAATAATTCAAGTTAAATAAAAGTATTCAAAATAATTGAAGTTTTTCTTTATACAACCAAGGAGCATAAAGATAACCTGAACATGTATAGTACGAAATTATCACAAGTTTCAGCTAGTTAATTTGAATTTTTTTAATAAGTGGACTGTAATTCTTATTTAAAATCAAACTTATTTGATAAAGATTCAACCGACACCATAACAATTCAAAACGAAAGTGATATTTTTTTTCAAGGGCTGATTACATGTCAGCAGGGTTACAATTCGCAAATTTATTCGCTGAAGCCAAGTCAGAGCATAGTTGCAACATTTTAACAAAGACAAATGAAACGGTACAATTTATGTTTAATTACATTTCTTTTATCAAACTAAGCCTATTCAATTAAGAAAAGTTTTTTTTTTTAAATTGCAATATTTTTCGCGTATATCTTATTTTATGAATTACACTACATTTAGATATTTATATTTAAAGATTCAAAACAGTGTTTTATATCAACTGTAAAAAAACTGCAAAAATTGCGTTTTTTTATTGCAAATATTTATATATTAAAGGAATAAAATATAAACATTTTGATAAATCGAATATTTAGAATTAAAAATAAAACAAATAACTATAGAAACCCCGGAGAGTTTTCAAAATCTGTCTCGCCCACTCCCTAATAAAGGTATTGTGTCACAGAATCTCATATCAAAAGTGATTTAATTCAGTCAAAGCGTTGTTGAATTAATTATTAATTACATATTTCAGGAGGTACAGACCAACAAATAGCCGGCATGAAGTTGGATTTGGCTTGAAATTTGACAGATGTCTGCTGAATGGATGTTAAAGTTTTGTAACGAATTTTATATATCTAGTTCTCTTCATTTTACAATTCTCGTGTTAACTTATATTCTTACATAGGGATTTCTTCTGAATAGATTTTACTCAAAATTTGTTAGAAATCTACAAATTTGGTATAAAGACCGTAAATAAATTTCATCCCTTTAACTCAAAACGTTTTGGTTGGTTGGTTAAATTAATTTTAATGGCGCAAGAGCCAAAAGTAGGCTATACTGCGAAAATCATATGGCTTGAAATGGTACCAATAAAGAAGTTAAAATATTTAAGGTATATTAAAAATTCAAGTCGGTGAAGCAGCAGCAATCAAAACGAGAGACCAGTCTGGCAAAACCATTTCGTTGTTGAAGAGCAGCTATATAAAATGATAAAATCCAAAACATTTTGGAATTATCTTTGCCACATGACAGACATTTCACTACGACGAAATTGACGATTATTTTCCAAAAATATATTCTTTGAACTTAATTAGGTCTAAAACATGGAGATTCGTCACATTTTTTGTTGATTACTAAACTTTCTGTGAACTACGTATACGAGAAAGTAAAAAAAAATGATCACATAAGTTTATCATTTATGGTAGAAGAAATTGTAAGTAATTAAAGGATCAAAAAAATAATTCTTGATTCTTCCCAAACGCTGAATATTAAATTCGGTTGTTTTGGGAATTATTTTCAATATCCAATTTTTAAAAAACACGTCTTAACATTCATATCGAAACTTATAAAAGCGGCTGGAAGTACAATAAAGATAGAGTGTTCAGTTATAAATCACAGCTTTATTTCCCCGAATCTCCTATGATTTGTGACCTCAGCAGCGTTTATGTTATTTGTTACTTCACACCCCCAAAAGGGGGAAGAGGAAATCCCAGGAGATACCCGGGAAATATTTGTTCCATCAAGGAAAGTTTTATTCCTCCAGGACCATAAAACTGGATTTTATTGACAAAAACTGCCAAAGGGAGGAAATAGAATTTTCAAATTCTCTAAGGAGCCTGTTTTTATGATTGTATTTTCGGGAAGAAATATCCTTCGAATACAGTTTCAAAGGATTTGTTAGATTCGTAAGGAGCGCAATACGTGCGCAGGTGTTCCGTTGACCGAAAGAGCAAAAAAAGACCATCCCTCACAGAGTTGAAATTGTTGCTGGAGTATTGTTGCCGTTAAATTATTGCTCTCCAGGCTTTTGTACTGCTGAGAATTACTCTGATTCTTAGAATGTACTTATCCTTTGAGAACTGATAAGTTAAAATCGAAAAATTGAGCTCCCATTTTTTTTCCTTTCAGGAAATTTGATAGATAAAAAAGAATGTGATCGTACTAAAACATTATAACAAAGAGTTTGAATTCATTTTTATTCGAGTCTGTGGACAGTTCTTGGATAAGAAGATACGTTGATTTATTGTTTGCTACCACCATTTGATGACCAGTTGGTTCGCCAGGAATATTGTTTATAATTAAACTAAGTTCAATCGCTTAGAAGTTATTGTTGCTATTTAAGTATTGCTCTCCAAATCTTTGCACTGTTGATACTTACCCTAATTTTCAGATTGTTGACTTATACTTTGAGAAGTTCAACACGAAAAATTGAACAAACTTTCCTTCCATGAGGAAATGTGACATAAAAAAAGAGCAATAGTGGATGACCAAACAAAAAACTTTATGACATTCAATCTGAATTTACTTTTATTCGGATTTCTGTATTATATTTGCAATTCGGTAATATGAAGGAAACGATTCGTTTACTTATTGTTCATTAGCATCCATTAATTATAAATTTTCAAGAAAGAAATATTGTTCAGAATCAATATCAGTTCAATTGCGTAAAAGATATTAATGCTGTTCATTTATTGCTCTACAGATCTTTATACTGTTAAGAATGACTCTGATTTTCAGATCGTCGACTTACCTTTTGGAACTTGTTAGATCAAATTGAAAAATTAACCACCTTTTTTTTCAGTCAGAAAATGTGATTGATAAAAACAATAGTATATGATCAAAATAAAACATTACGCGATACAATTTTAACTCATTTTATTAGAATCTGTAAATTATATTAACATTTCTATGATACGAAGCGAAAGATTCATCTATTTATTGCACCCTTTGGTGACTTGTTGGAATATTGTTCATAATCAATTTCAGCTAAATCCCTTTTTTTCATATTCACAATTCCGTCAAATCTTCAGACATTGAAGTCGAGTTATTTTGATTTAAAAGTTTTTCTGCACCTCGTGTACATGAACTTTTTCAAAGAAATGTGGCCCAATGACGTCGTAATGTTTTTAAAGTCATAACTGTGCAATTCGTTTCTGTTTTAATTTTAGCGTTATAAAAAAATTCACTTTTTATACGTCGCGCAAATTAAACAGATAATAAAAAAGTTCTTCATTAACTTTCAATATTGATAAAATTGAGTTACTAAATGTTTGATGAAACAATTAAAACGGTTGGAATTTCAGTTCTTTGATGTGATCTAACGTTGGAAATTAAGCAAAAAAATTTGTTTTAAACTATCAAAAATTGGAAAAAAACGAACATGATTATAAATAAGTGATATAATTAAAAAGATACTTTTAAAAATTTTGAAACAGCGTAAAAACAATTCTTCTATAATCTGGGTTTTTCTTTACAGAAACTACCGAGTAAAAAATCTCAAGTTCTTAATTTTTGTATAATTAATATTTTAATTAAAAAATTGAAAAATATAATCCCAAGGGGCACATTACCAACGTCAAAAATACATGAGTGTTGAATTAGATATCTCTAGACACACACACACACATTCAAACTTTTTAGTTGTAGAGGAGAGATTTAGAATGGAATTTGGCAGAAATATTTCAGTAAAAGGATGTTTGACCAAAAAAAGAAATTTGGTGCAGTATTCGATTGACTTCAAATAACTGAGAGACGACACGTTCTCATTTTTTGGGGGGTGGGGAGTTATTTCTAAGAAGCCCTTCCCTGCTCTGGAATACCGAAAATTCCATATCTTAAAAGGTTTTATATTTCTTATAAAATAAGTTACAACTATGAATTTTACACACATAACTGTTTATATTTACAGAAATATATACACTGATGGGAAAAAAAAATCCCAACACTAGGGAGGAGTTGTGCTAGATGAACGAAATTCGGTAGGCGTGTTTAAACATCTGAAAGATGACGTCGATTCAAATTTCGAGCTAGTAGCGACACTATGATCATGCAAATGAGGTTTGCTTTAAATAAGCGCTGTAAGGTTCGTAATCATTATTTACAGTTCAGATTTGATGTAGTGGGTTAATGTTAGTCAAGAATGCCTCTGAGAAGACGAAAAAGCCATTATCAACAGCTCACTGAGCTTGAACGAGGTCGTGTTGTAGGCCTACGAGAAGGTGGGTTTTCTTTCCGCGATATTGCTGAAAGACTTGGCAGGAATGTATCCACTGTGCATGAGTATTGGCGGCAGTGGTCAACGGTAGGTACTGCCTCAAGAAGACCAAGTTCCGGGCCGCCACGTGGTACTACTGAGATGGAAGACCGTCGTATTCGGCGTATGACTGTGGCTAATCGTACTGCGTCTGCAGCAGAAATTCGAGGTGCAGTTGGCACCACAGTGACACAACGAACTGTTACAAATCGGTTACTTCAAGGACAGCTCCGAGCCAGACGCCCTGTACAATGGACTCCACTGACTCCAAACGGCTGCCGTTTGCGACGTGAGTGGTGTCAAGCTAGAGCTCATTGGAGGACGGAGTGGAGATATGTTGTGTTTCCTGATGAAAGCCTGTTCTGCCTTGGTCGCAGTGATAGCCGTTTGTTGGTTAGAAGGAGGCCAGGTGAACGCCTACTAGTGACCTGTCTGCGCTCTAGACACACAGGGCCTACTCCTGGAGTTATGGTTTGGGGAGCAATTTCGTATGACAGCAGGAGCACTCTCGTGGTTATCCCACGCACCCTGACTGCAAATTTGTACGTCAGTCTAGTGATACAACCTGTTGTGCTGCCATTCATGAACAGCATTCAAGGGGGTGTTTTCGAACAAGATAACGCTCGCTCTCATACCGCTGTTGTAACCCAACATGCTCTACAGAGTGTCGACATGTTGCCTTGGCCTGCTAGATCACCAGATCTTTCTCCAATCGAGCACGTATGGGACATCATTGGACGACAACTCCAGCGTCATCCACAACCAGCATTAAACGTCCCTGCATTGACCACCCAAGTGCAACAGGAACTCCATCCGACAAACTGATATCCGACACCTGTACGACACAATGCATGCACGTTTGCATGCTTGCATTCAAAATTCTGGCGGTTACACCGGTTTCTATTGTACAAACATTTCACATTTGAAATGGCTCTCTACCTGTGATCTCTACATTTGTCTAGGTAATATATTTAATCAATTAAATATGTTACCTAGACAAATGTATTCCTAAAATTTCATTACTGTACAATAATTTTTTAATGGTGTTGGGATTTTTTTCCATCAGTGTATTTATAGAAGTATAATCATCTGGTGTATAAAAGATAAATAAAAGATAGGTATTTTATATAAGGCATAAGTTTCGTGTAATAATGTATTTCATATAATAAATATTAGTAAATCTGAATTTTGAAAAATGATTTGGTCTCATTAAAGTGAGCCAAAAAGGTTTTGTTGAAACTAACTAACAACTTGAAAAAATAAATACTTTATTAAATTTTCGCAATGCAATTCTGTTTTATGTCTTGCTTTATTAGTACTTGTTTTAGAAGTCTATGTTGCCTAAATTATTGCCACTTTTTCATTTATCTATGGAAATTAATTTGAAAAAAAAAAGTGTGTCACTCAGTTAAAAATCAAAGCTCTCTTAAACACAATCAATACAGAACCATTTGTGAAAGTAAAATTTAAACCATAATCATAAATTAAGAGTTTGCAAAGGTCGAATATATGAAAAAGTTTAGTCCATATTTCGTATCTTATTTCATTTAAAACTGCTTCAGCCATTAAGATTTTTCTATCAAGATTATGAAAAGCAATGTAATTGTTACGACTTTATTGTAAATTTGCCAGAGATCGTGGTTATATTTAATTTCAGTTAGATTGCTTGGACATAATTTCATATCCATGATTCCAGAGAAATTGACAAAAATTAAACCCGTATTGTTTTCTTTGTCTGAAATGTGATCTGTTGTTTAGCATATAAACTTTTCGAGTGGAAGGCATTTCAATGATACATTGTTATTTAAATTCTAAAGTTCAGTTCAGATATCTTCTAAATTTAATGACATTGTAAATTTAGTTTTATCACTTTTTTATTCGTCTTATAAACTACATAATATTAAACAGAATCCCTCTTCAGTATACATCAGTGGAATAGTTCGTTCATTCAATATTTTATGAAACAATTAAAACAATGCCGGCGTCTTGTCATAAGAATAGCGCGTCTTTCCAATGCGCCCCGGGTTCGAATCCTGATTCGGGTATGCTTGTTCTTCTATGTGCTGCCTGTGAGATGTGTTAATGTGCCCCCTCCCCGCAAAAAGGGGCTTTGAAAGCGAATACGTGACGCTAAGTCCTACTCTTGACCCTAGTTGGTGCTACTGAAAAAAGAAGAGCTGCTCACTCGGCTTAAATTGCTGACAGTATCTACCAGTGGACTTGTAAAGTGTCATAAGTCATACACAAGAATTAAAACAATTTCAGTTTCAGTCACAACAGTGAAATGTAAATAAAAATATATTAAATTTAGACTTAAGAAGTATTAAAATTCAGACTTAAGAGTTAAAGGCAACTAAATTAGTAACATTGATTAACTAATTTTTTTGAATTAAAAAACGGTATAAAAACCATTTTTGTGAGAGAATGTTTTTGTAAATTGTAGAGAAAAAACTCAAATACCAGATTACTTTAGAATTAATTAAAATTCTAATTAAAAAAATTTTTTAAGCGATGAGCATATTGAGCTTACCATCCAAAACATATATGTGCATAAATTACTAAGTCTAATCAAACGATATGGAACGTCAACATATTCACATGCATTCATATTTGTTGTTAGCAAAGATAAAAGTGGCATGTAATATTTTGCTACTGAATATCTCAGAAATTTATACACCTGCAACCATTTCAACGATCTGTAACTCCAGTATTCAACGTCAGCTGTAAATTTCGAGCACACATTTCATTTCCAGTTAGTGTTCGCTGATATTTTATTCATTCTGAATAAAACTGAGAAATAGGGTGCATTTTTAATGGTGAAAATAATACGTTTGGCGCCCATTTGTTTTGAACGCAATTTATGCAGCTAGAATTTCAAAATTTTGATGAATGCTATAAATAAGAATTGCATTATGATAATATGTTGAAGTATGAAAATTTTCATAAAACATGCAAAACTTACATATATTAATATCAAGAAACGTTATACGAAATCTCACTGCATTCAAATTAAGGTTCAGTATCATTTATATTCAAGAAAGTTTATTTTGAAATAGGTAAGGCACATAACTTTAGACGAAAAAGAAACGCATCTGTTTTGTTTGATGAATGTTTCAGACTACAATCTTCCATGCAGTGTTACACAACATTTAAATGCTAGTTCTCGAACTAGGTCATAATAATGTCGTAGTAATCCGTTAACCTCTTGTAAATGTCCGACAAGATATCAGTTACGAAAAGGATAAGGATTTGCGTGTAATCAGATGCATTGGTAATGACATCCGTTTAGAATCTAGCGAGTACGGAAGAGACGAAATAATGGATACGGATAAATGATGACACACTGACAAGATAAATGATAGAGTGTTTCCAAATGTCAAGTTTAACTATGCTGGTGATCATGGAATGAAATTTAGACACTGTTAATAATTTAGATTAAGCGTGTGTGCCTCAGTTAATATAAATGTACTTAAAAGTCGAAAATGTGTGAATGATGAGGGTAATTATTTTTCCAAGTATGATTATTTAATCTTACATTACCATTTGTCCCATTGTTTCTTTCATAATATAAAATAAGCATATTGCATTTCATGGCATTTTTTACGTTCTTCTTTCAAAGCTCATCTTTAAAATAAATGAACATTTTTTTATTTCGTTTTGTTTGCTCATTTTGAAATTTCAGCTTTTTATTATTTTTCTTGATTTAAAATATTGAAGATCTTTCGTATCATGGGAGAAAAGGGTGTCTTGATTTAAAGTTTTAAAGCCACAAAATTCCCGAACAAAAAATAAAAAATGGTGCGTTTTAGATTTCCGCCCAAAAAAGCACAAAGAAGAAAATTGGAATCAACGCGAAACAGAGTAGAGGTATATATTGCATTATATAACATACTTTTTACCGCCTTCTGTGCAATGCAATTTGAATTTTCTTCTAAATTTATAATTTAAAACATATTTAATGTAAAATTTAACTATATAGTCATTTCAAGATAATACATCTAATATTCAATCTCATAATTTTCTCAACATCTAAATTTAAACATATAAACTTCCCAAGATAATATACATAATTTTAGATTTATAATCTTCTGAAGATTGAAATTTGATCTCTTCTTGTTGAGAACTTAGTTTAAACTTGGATTCACCTTTACTAAATGGCATGATGCAGAATATGTTTTAAAAAAAATAGAGTCGTATTAAATATTTTAGTAATGTCCGATGGAAATAATATTACATGAAAAAAATTTAACTAATATAATTTTAAAGCACCCCCTTTTATTGGTGTGCTAAACAGTAGAATGTATTTTTATTTTCTACATTTTCATTTACATATTTATTGTTTCTCAAACTCATTACCAGATGGCAACACAGGGCGAGAATCAAAATTTAATCTAAAAAAATTATTGGCTTTTAACTGCCTTCTGAAATTATTTAAATTTCTTATAATCATAAAGAATGCGTAAGTATATGAAGTTTCAAATTTCGAACGCGACAGTAAATGAATGAAGAATCTATGAAGTTCCATCAACATAATTTATGAAATAAGCCATGTTATATAAAAGTGTTTAATAAATTATGTGGTATTCTTTTTTTATTGAAAATTCCATGTAAATAATAGTTAAAAACAATTTTTATGAAAGTATTATCTTTTTATCTCTATTATGGTATAATAGAATTGATGACATTTTTTTTATCGTTCTAATGAATTCCATATTCGAAAATCCAATCGATGCATATATTTTCTTCTTTCAAAATAATAAAAAAAAATCGATATTAAGTCGACTAAAAAATTCTCCAGTCAATTAACAAGGCATCAAACAGCAGAGAGAGATCCATTCTCCGTTCTTTATATCAAAACCGATCAATCTCTCTTTTTTTCAGAGAGTTTTTTCCGAAAGGACAAGAAACAGGAAAAATCCTTCTACGTTTTTTAAGTAAATCGAGAATGCTTGTAAGATCATCAAATAACCTTCCCAAAGAAATCTTTCGGTTCGTGAAGCCTTCTGAATCTTAAGTTTATAAATTATATTTCTTGTGCATAAAAAAACGGCTAATGTTTTTAGTTTTAATAATCAAGAACATTTCCAATTTTTTTAAATGCTAGCAAGAAAATTTTTTTGACTAATTTTAATCGATATGACAATCGATTTTGTAAATAATAGGATGCGAAGTAAATAAGTTATTGTCACGTATTTATGATTTTTTGTTATTAATTTTAAAATATTAAATTGTTACTAATTTTAAAATATTAAATTTTTTTATTAATTTTGATTACGATGCCAAGTGTGTAAAAATATAGTTTTACGACGTTCAAAATATATAAGTAGAATTAAATAAACGTTTAATTTTGGAAGTTGTTTAAATATTATTAAATAGATTGCTTGTGTATTATTTACAAGATTGCATTATTTTCATAAAGTAACTGACAATCCAAGTTCAAATTTCTCATTCTAAGATCAGGTTTTGACATTTTGAAGATTACAAATTGCTAATTAAATAACCGCATGATCAACAATGCTCGGCGTATCTAGTTTTTAATACAAAATACTCCAAAGAGAAAATCGAGGCTCGTGCAAATGCCTCCGCATATACAATTTCCTTGATGTCACATGGAATTTTCCAATGAATCTGCAGAATTTGAATTTTATTAAATTGAAATTCTTGTATTTTCCGAACCCTTCATTTTTCTAAATTTTTTTCGCCGAATCTCAAAATGGTTATTAAGATCAAAGGCCAATGCCTTGGTATCCAAGAATATCCATTAATGTCTCTTTTCAACTATGACTAACTTCGCAGGAAAGCAATGTTACAAAATCATAACAATTTTAATCCACTACAATGAAATATTAATAAATAATGATTTCACTGATAGCTTAAAATAACTACATTAAACAGCACCCTTTACTTATAAAGTATGTTGAATAGGACAATTATCCATTTCACAGCTGCCTAAAAAAAGGGTTATGGGTATGGCTTTTTGATCCATAAAATGGCACTCGCTATTAATTTATGAAGTTTGAAGTAAACAGCTCGTATCAACAACGATTCATTCATTCATTCATTTCTAACACAGGCAACTGCATGCGATAATAAATGATGAAATCAGCAGTCTTTACTGATAAAGATGGATGCGTGTAACTTTCAGATCAATAAAAAGGGCATTAATTATTAAAAAAATATTAATTCTAAATTTGTCATTAATATCAGTTGTAAATTTAAATTATTATTAATTGTAAA
Organism: Argiope trifasciata; assembly: GCA_026543055.1. Lineage (NCBI taxonomy): Eukaryota > Metazoa > Arthropoda > Arachnida > Araneae > Araneidae > Argiope > Argiope trifasciata. Next base: position 1,042,898 of record JAPMOQ010005464.1, on the reverse strand, counting down.
TTACTTTCTGTTAAGATGCATTAATAACCTGAATAAGAAGTGAATTTTCCGAAACACTGATATTTCTTATACATAATTTCAACAATTATTTTTTCACTATATTAAGAATCCCTATTTGTTTCTCTTTTTTGCATGAAATTGGGTACAGAGATTTTATATCTACATTACAGACATATCTAATTTTGAACCAAATCCAATAAAAAAAATTGATTATCTGTCTGTACGTACTTTTAAAAGCGTGTTAATGCATTGGCTCAAAAAAACCCAATGACAAAAATATCAAATTTGATGTTATTTTAAGACCTCAAAGTTCTGTGTCAAATTTGTCAATCAATCATTTAGGAAAAACACTTTTAAAACACAAATTGGATTTTCAATCAACCACATGCAGGAACTAATCGCCAAGAATGACACGGAGATTCAGCAAAAAGGCCAATTCACCCCAAAGTAAATATTTCAGAGCTGTTGCTGGCTAATGTCATACAATGCATTTCCTGCCTTACCCAAGGTCCATAACTGTTTTGCGGTGTCTGTGGGATAACACATTTATTAGAGAAAAAAGTTAAATAAAAATACTTGTGGCGATGCACTGCCGCTGGTTCCAATTATTTTTGAGAATGGTGATTGTGACCTTATATACAGGGTGTTTCAAAAAAACATTGACAAAATGACAGGATAGATCCGCCATACAACAAGGATAAAAAATCGAGGACATCATGTGCGAACCAAGTAAACAGTATCCTTTAAATGTCAGTGCACATGTTAAACAGAGCATTCGCTCAGCTCATGTTTGTATCTCAAAGCACTCTCGTGGTTATAGCCACGTGTACAGGCTTTTGAGATCCTTTCTTCCTGTGCGATTTTTGTTCCTTATTGTATAACGGATCAATTATATCATTTTTTTCAACGTTTTTTTTTTTTTTTTGAAACATCCTATATATAAAAAAAAGAGAAATATCATTTGTCTAAAAATCATAAATATTACTTTGACATGGTATATCCTTTTGGAACACTTATTATTTATCCATTTTTTTCTTTCAGAACCTAGAGAATGGTGATTAAATTTCGATCCTTATGCATTTATTAATGTACAATAATAAAGTAGAAATTTTGATAAAGAAAGAATTAGGGTATTGGTGATTTATTTTCTATCGAAACAATGCAACTTAATTGTTTAAAAAGAGATACACGTCAAAAAAAGAACATAATATAAATATGTCATCTGTCCGGATAAAGAAATCTATTTCCTTATCTGAATTAACAATTTAATTCATTAAAACAAAAAAAAATTCTCAAATTAATTGTTATCTGAATTAACAATTTATGTAATTAATTAAAACAAAAAAATCTCAAATTTTTATAAGCATATAGTGCAAGAACTCCATTATGGGATATATATTTAGGGGGGAATCCTTTCTTTTTCTTCCGTAATTTCGTAGCATGCGAAACAAAATTACGCAGAATTAATTTTCTTTCCTTAATAATCAGCATTTGATGTTGATAACATTATATATAAGGGAGCAATAAACTGCCAGATAATGTTTTAAACCTTTTATAAAAATATTATAATACATTGTTAGAATTCAGCAATTCTCTTTTCCATTGCGTAGAAACGCATCATGCACATTTACACAAAGAATGACTCCACAGTCAATAGTTTTATTGATGAAATTGTCAAATTCAAATTTTCTCTTATTAGATTATTTAACTTGATATTCTTAATTTATAGCATAAAATAATAAAAATAAATTATTTATTTACTTATAAATAGAATATTCAATCTAAAAGTGTGCCAATAGACCTTGGATTAATTTCCAAACTATTTGAGAAAGACATAAATTACCCTTTAAAAAGGCTGTAAATAAAATATTTTTAAATTGTATGATTAATAAAAGCCTGATTTAAAAAGTATGAAGTCCTATTTTTTATAAATTTTCTCGATATTACAATTAATATTTAAAGCTTTGATCCAAAAAAAAATTAAACAAACAAAAACGCTTTTAAGAAAAAAATTACTGAACAATAAGCAATAGATTTCATTAATTTATGCCTAATTATCCTAATAAGAATTATTAATTATAAGAAAAGCACTTCTTTCATCGTAGTTTCTGATAGACCAAAAGATGAATTTTTTAATTTAGGGAAAAAAAATCTCTGAAACTATAATTAAAACCAAAATAAATATTAAGTTGATGTCGCTCGTATATTTACTTTTTGTATTAAATTAATAGAAGCAGGGAGAATAAGAATTGTTTCAATTAGAAAACTAGAAAGTTTTGTTTTGGTTTGTAAATTTAAATAAGAAAGTATACATTATGTATAAACAAAGCCACAGAATAAAAATGCTAAAAGAAACCAACCACACTTACTATTAAAGACAACAAAGTGTAATTTAGAAATTCGCATCAGTTTCCTTTATGTGGAAGAAGCAGACAGTTTTTTTCAAAAATTAAAAAGCATCACGTATTTTGATTCCCTTTACATTGCTCCCAACTTTCATTGTGATAAGTGCTGAAGACTCAGTTCCATGTCAACAGACGTGGAGAAAGAAAAAAAAATAATGGATATTTTCGCAATTCTTCTTCCTTAGATTCCGGAATTTAAAAAAAAAAAAAAACTTTGTTTATTTCTTGTCTGGACGTGTTGGTAATTCGTAAAAAAGTCGGAGGGAAATACTGGATAAAAGTGTTTTTTCCTCGTCTGACAATCATCATCTACTACAGACTAAAAAGGGGGGAAGAAAGATAAAGACGAACTGCTAAAGGGAAAAACTTGGGGATTTTCCCAAGCGGATATGTCCGCTGACGCATTATTCGAGATTAAAATTTCATGCGTTAAGTGAGCCTCTCCGCATTTTTATATGCTCTTTCTCCCGCTTTGCTCTAATCTATCATCAGCCCAAGACTGAAAACGGCGTCATTGCACTCTTTCACAGCACATTTGCGAAAGTTGCTCTCGTTTTATATGAAAAATCCTATTTGGTGAAACTTTTCTATTTGGTAAGGAGATGCTTCGACTTTTTTTGAGTTACTTGCATAAAAATCTCGTGCGAAAAAGGATGCCTTAATTCAGTTCTACAATGTGCTTTCATCTCAGATGAAAAAATGTTACCTTGGATTGTTTAATTTCTTTTTCAAGAATTTATAAAGCAAAATATACGTTTACCATTCTTAAACATTTGCTTTCTTATACATGAACAGTAAATATAGAGAGTTTATAAGCGAATATTCCAATTTTGAAGGGTTATAAAAAACAAAAAATTTGTTAGCGATGAATAATAACACACAACTTTATACATTAAAAAAATATAAATTTAATTAATAATTCTTAAAGCACTTTAAATACTTGATGTGATACTATGCGATACACATCAACTATCTATTAAATTCAAAGTTTGAAACTGCAGCAAAATTAAACAGAAAATGATAACATTTACAAAGTTCCAGCTAGTTATTCTAAAATAATAATCTACCTCTGTTGCCAACGCCAAAAGTAGAATGCACTTGAGCTCTAAGGGCTCCTATTGCCAACGCCACAGATAGAAGTTTAAATTCAAAACAAACAAACAATAAAAACACCTTAACAAAAGGGGTCTCCTCAAAATTTTCTCGCTTGCTCTCTAATAAACTAGTCATGACCAAGAATATCTTGCATGGCAATGACGCACAATAATTTTGACTTTTGGCATGAATTTAACACTTTTATATCTATCGTGCTACCATCAGAGTTTTTTGCAATTAATCCCTGACATGTCGTTGATAGTATTTGGAACTTTTGCTTTGACCTTGCTTTTCTTAATCGACTGAAAAAACATTTGGCATAGAACTTACACTTGTAGTCAACAAATCCCATGTCAAATTTCATACATATTAAAGTCATTGCGTGTTTGAGCTTTCTCGTATACATGTTTCTGAAAGTACGGTCGTCCTTTTATTGGACATGGCTCAAAATTGGATAGGTATCTACGCTATAATATATATATATACACTGACTCCCAATAAGTATTTGGACACCTGTGATAGAAAAGAAAAACTAACTTTATTCAAAATGAATAGTTGATAGAGCCTCCACGAGAGGTAATTACAGCGTGGACCCACCAGGGCATACTTTCCACGTCTTTGTATGACAACTAGTGGTATTTTCTTCCACTCGGCTTGGAAAAGACATAGAAGTTCTTTCACCGATTTTGCCCGGATAGTGCACCCTTGAATTCGGCGATGCAACTCGCCCCAGAGGTTCTCGACAGGGTTCAGATCTGGACTCTGGGCAGGCCAGTCCATTCGATGAACTCCATTGGCCCCATACCAAACCTTGATTAGCGTCGAAAAATGACAACTGGCATTGTCGTCCTGAAAGTAACAGGGGTCCAACCCGTAAAACTGCCACAACGTAGGAAGCCCATTGTCATCTAAAATAGGGCAGTAGGCATCGGAGTTGAACTTACCATGAATGGGGACCAAGGGTCCCAGCCCATACCAGGAGAAACACCCCCAGAAACCACCTCCGCCGAACTTGACTGTTGGCACAATGCATTCTGGCAGACGTTCTCTAGGTAGATGCCAGACCCAGACCTTGCCATCCGAACGGTAAAGGGCGAACCTTGATTCTTCACACCAAAGAACCCGTTTTTACTGATATATGGTCCAATTTCGATGTGCTTTGCATCACAGCAGCGAGGGTGGACTTTGTGATCAAAGGCTTATGGACAGCAGCACGACCATGAAAACCAAGGTGGACCAGCAGCGAGGGTGGACTTTGTGATCAAAGGCTTATGGACAGCAGCACGACCATGAAAACCAAGCAGATGTGCTTCCTTACGGATGTTATTCATTGAAACAATACTCCCGGATGCCTGTTGAAACTCCTCGCGGATGAAGGCCCTCGGTTGGGTGCGGTTCTTCCGAATTTCTCTGGACAACACTCGTCGGTCTCTATTTCCCAGTATCGTTAGTCTGCCGACTCGGGACCCAATCCGACAATCACCTCTCACCTTCCACTTCTTAATCACATACGCCACTGTCGATTTTGGGTACTTCAGATTGCTAGATATGTCCCTTAATGATCAGCCACATTTGTGATACCCGATAATTATACCTTTCTCGAAATCAGAGAGCTCCGAACTGCGAGGCATCTCGCATGCGACTAAAGCCGATGCTGTTTCCTACACGATATCTACCGGCGGAGGCAGAGTGTTCAGATATCTTCATTTGCATAGGTGTCCAAATACTTATTGGAGTCAGTATATTATATTATTTATATATATACAGAATTTTATTTATCTAGCTCATCTAATTTTGCAATTATCACGTAATTAATTCCTATATTCCTATGTAATTAATTCTTAGAATTCATTAATAAAATACAAAAATAGAATTTGTGTTTTTGACATGTTTTTCTTAATCAATTGAAAGGTATATTTGACACCGAAGAACACTTTTAATGACACAATCTCATACAAAATTTGATGTATTTAAATCATTGCGTTTTTTAATTGTAACGTTTACATGTTTCTGAAAGTATACATCTATAGACAGTCAACCTCACTTTGTACTTATTATTATTAATTTATATTCAAACAGACAGACAGACGGATTCCTGTGCGTAGATTTTATTCAAAATTTTATAGACATCTGTATATTTGGTGTAAAAACCCTAAATCAAATAAAGAAAAGCTGGGAAACGGGGGAAACTTGGGGATTTTCAGAAGCGGATATGTCCACTGACGCATTATTCGAGATTAAAATTTCATGCGTTAAGTGTGCCTCTCAGCTTTTTTTTCACTCTTTCTCCAGCTTTCCTCTATTCTATCATCACTCCACGGCTGAAAACGGAGTCATTACATTTGCTCACAACACATTTGCGAAAGTTGCTCTCATTTTGTACGAAAAATTCTATTTGTTGAAAAAAATGCTTTGACTTATTTTTGAGCTACTTTAGTGAATGTATCAACAATGAAATAAAGTTCATTTCTTCAAGGAAATTGCCTTAATTTAGTTCCACCATGTGCTTTCATCTGAAATGGAGAAAACTTTCCTGAATTGTTTCATTTCGCTTCAAGGTGTTTACAAAGCAAATGATATATTTACCATTCTAAAATATTTACTTCTATTTGAACACTAATTACACATAGTTCATATGTGAATATTCCAACTCTGGAGGATTATTAAAAGAAAAAAAGTATCGGATGAAAGTTTAAATTCAAAACAAAAATAAAAAACCCAATGAAAGTGGTTTCCTCAAAAATTTCTCGTTTACTCTCTAACAGATTTGTCATGCCAGAGAATGCCTACAAGGCGTTGGCGTTCAATAGTTATTAATTTCTGGGGTGAATTTAACATTTTTAATGAGTCTAGGATGTCATCCTTGGTCAGTAATTTCATGGTCTTAAAATTCTTTAATGAAACACAAAAATAGAATTTGTGTTTTTGACATGTTTTTCTTAATCAATTGAAAGGTATATTTGACACCGAAGAACACTTTTAATGACACAATCTCATACAAAATTTGATGTATTTAAATCATTGCGTTTTTTAACTATCGCATTTACATGTTTCTGAAAGTACACTTCGATAGACAGACTTGTTGGATTTGGCTCAAACTCTGATCAAATCCAGCGAGCTAACCAAATTCTACCCTATCGAAGTTAAAGTTGTGCATTAAATTTTACCTGTCTAGCTCTCTTTGTTTTGTTATTATCGTGTTAACGCTAACAGTCGGATTTCCTCCCAGTAGATTTTGCACAAAATTTGATAGCAATTTGCATATTTGGTGTAAAATCCATATACCATACTTCAACCACCTAGCTCAAAGTTGAGTCAGGTGGTTGAATCTCAATTTGAATTATCTTTGTCTCAAACAGACGGACATTTTCCAAAAATGGATTCTCCGAACTCAAGGAGGTCTATAACGAAGATTCATCAAAATCACGGATTCAAATTTTTTGACGATTACTTTACTTTGTCTATGGTAAATTTACAAGAAAGTGAAAAGGAAACCCATATACGTAAATTTGCTATTTTTCAAAACTTGCTAGAAGTGCACCAAAATCATACTCCTTCGATATTCTTCGTATTTCTAAAATTCATGTTTAACATTTATAGCTATATTGAATTTAAACTTTCAGTTGCTATGGTTGATTTCCAATGTGTAACATGTTTGTAACTTAGGTTGTAATAAAGCTTTTTTTCAGTGTTGTTAAACTTTGAAAAATTGAAATATTTATTTATGAAAGCATGTTTTATGAAGACTTCATTTATGAAAATATTGTTATCATGAAAAAAAATTTGACCTCCAAGATAATTGCGAATTTTCCTCTTTTAAATATTTGTTAGTCTGTAAAACACATTTTAGGAATTTTACCTTGTGTCTGCAATCGCGGTAATACAAAAACGCGCTCAGTTGGATGAATAAATTTTGCCATATGATCTTTCCTGACCAATTTGTAAATTTCTGTCAAACTTAACGAGATCTATCCAAGGAAATTTTTCTTTGTTTGATTTTGAGTGCATGATACCTTCAAACTGTAAAGATCTGAATGGATAAAATTTGGCACATAGTTTATTATCTAAAATAAACATCGATATTAAAATTTGAATTAAAATTGAGCGTATGTCGATTTGCATATTCTCATGGGTGTAAATGCAGCAATTCAAAAACACAACGTATTAAATAAAATTATATATACGAATTTTTACTTAAATTGTAGGTCTATATCATGTTATTTTGATTTCAATCTGCACAAAATAATTTCTAGGTGATTGCAAAACATTTTCATGCTCGAAACTCTGAAAGCAAAAATATAGGCACTCGTGTTGTTCAGAAACGAGTGCCTATATCCATAAACCTAAAGGGTCAATAATTTTTATGTGGAAGGAAACTGATATCTTCCTTTTCTACTTCATTAAAGAGAACATGAAATAGTTTTGGGAATGCTACTTTTATTCAATTACTCTCGAGATGTCTTGGTCATTAGATAACGAACTGATAAAATCTTAAAGTGTACTTTAAAATCGGAAATCGGTGGAACTAATGTTAAGGAGCTTTTATTCTTTCCAAGTTGACCGAAGGGTAAATGTTTTGATCTCTGCTAGGACATTTATTTTTGTAATTTTTATTAGTAGTTATTTTAACTGTAGGAACAATTTCATAAAAATATCTTAACACATTGCAATTAGTCCCTTTAAATAAAAACAATTATATACTTCAGCAAATTTTGTTGCTTAAAAATGTAATATTCTGTGGGCGCATATATGAATGTAACAAACACTTTGTTATTTATATTAACATACCGTTTTAAAGCAACACTAGGCTATTTTTGGACTGATTTCGTAATTTTGAACCACGACCAGATGCCAAGGATGTTACTTAATAAGACACTTCCTCTCTAAACTTCCACACTATACCAAAGAAAGATATTCTTCGGTGGAATCGAACCTGCAACCTGAGCACCGGACCAGTTCCGATGCTCAGATTTTACAACCAGGCCACCTCGACCACTAAAACATTTTACTAATTGGCACTTACACTATGAGAGGAAGCATAAAAAATTAATTTTCTTAAACTTTTGCAATCAAACTTTACAATAGCCAATAATGTTTTCGTATATGTTCAACGTTATGTTCTCTAAATTAGTTAATGAAACTTTGTGATTAAAAGTATGAGTATTGGTGAAATGTTATGAGAAATAAAAGTTTGTTCCAACATTTCAGAATACCCAGTATATTATATAAATGTAATTGATAAGCACAAGTTACACATATAATATACATTACATATATAATGAATATATATAACCGATATATTACATAGCGGTAACCTGTAGATTATATACATGTATAACTTTTTTGATGATTTTGTTAAGATATTTCAAGGAAAGAACAAGGAATAGTTGGTAAATCATAAGATATAATACCTAAATATACATTATGTAAATTACCTAAAAATAAAAAGATTATCTGGCATTATTTCAGCTCCCATAAAAAGTGAATCATACTTTAATTTTGAATTTTTATCTCGGATTTTAAAGCAATGATCTCAAAACTTTAACATATTTTTGTAAACCATAAATTAAAAATGCCTTTCAATCATAGTTCATAGTTTTCCTTAATTACGCTGCCACAATAAATTATAAAATGCAGAGAAAACCCTTTACGACCCCTCGCATATAAATCATCGTTATCAATTATATACAAAAATTTTAATAAAAACATAAAACGCTTAAATGACAAATTTTGACGGAAATAATAATTTCATATTTTATCAAACACAATATATTTTTATAATATTTCATTGCACCGAAACAATAGTTTGGGCATTAATTATATTCTGTTGAAGATCAAAATTCCTTCATAAATTTATTAAATATACGAAGAATCCATTAAAATCAAAGAACCCTCTTTCATCCGGTTTGAGCACCAGCGGGGGGGGGGGGAGTAATGAGATTGGAAATTTTGCACACGGATGTAATCTTTTTAGCAAGTAATTTTTAATAAGTCGAACGCTAATGGCTACGGGTGGAAATCTTCGGTAATAATCTTTTAATGTCTCGGCAATTCTTGATGCTTTTCTAATTTCGCTAGACGAGTTATTTTTAACTTTGGTTTCCTACAAATAGCAAAATCATGTTTAAATATATAATGAAATATTCAGGAAAGGCTATAAAGTAATAAAATATAAAAACAAATCAATTTGCAAATAATTAAGATTATATAATATTTTTATGAAGGTTTTGAAAATTATAAATTAAACTATTGCAATCTAAAAATTATAAATTAATCGATTGCAAACTAAAAGTTAATATATTTTAACTAAAAGTTAAAAAATTGATGTACTCTAGTCTAAAAATTAAAAAAAAAATGATGCACTCTAGTCTAAAAATTAAAAAAAAAATGATGTACTCTAGTCTAAAAATTAAAAAAAAATGATGTACTCTAGTCTAAAAATTAAAAAAAAATGATGTACTCTAGTCTAAAAATTTAAAAAAATGCTGTACTCTAGTCTAAAAATTAAAAAAATGATGTACTCTAGTCTAAAAATTAACTTACTGCAATTCAAAAATCAACTAACTTATTGCAATTTAAAAAATCAACAACTAACTTATTGCAA
>JAPMOQ010005464.1:984295-1032784 GCA_026543055.1 Argiope trifasciata | reverse complement strand
TCATTGCTATTTAAAAAATCAACAACTAACTCATTGCTATTTAAAAACCAACAACTAACTTATTGCTATTTAATAACTAACAATAAAAATTAATTGTTATTCTGTTTCTTATTACACCTTTCTATTTAGTTGTATTCTATCCTCATTTTAAAAGCACAATCTGTATTGTTGTGTTTGTGTATAAATATCATGATTTAATTTTTTAATCATGATATTTATACATATTAATATTCTCTTCAAATTATTCAAAATATTAATATTCTCTTTGCTCGTTTAGAATAAGTATTAAAATAAGTTATATCTTCAAAAAGGAAATTTGTAAGACTATAATTTACGAGAAATAATTTTAAGCCAGCTAACAAAGTATCTAATGTATATTTTCATTTAAGAAATATATACACAAAAAGAAATTGTGATTGGCAAAAGCATTTAAAATCAAGATTTTCACTAATCTCTATGCTTGAGACATCTCCAAATCTGAATTTTTTTTTTATTGTGTCTATATGTGACCGTTATAGCTGAAAAAATCCTTTGAGCTGGAAACATGAAGTTTGGTATATGGTCATTACAACAAATTTAAAGGGGTTGTTTTGGTTAAGTTTTGATCTCAATTCCTTAATTTAATCCCTTTCGCTCCAATTTAGTATTGAAATTTCAAATTAATGCTTGAAAATTTTAGCAAGCATTAATTATTGGTAACCATTGGTTTAAGAAAGATGGCAGTAACCTATAAAATAATTTATGAAAAACAAAGCAGTACTTCAGTATTAATATTTTTAATCTGTTTTATAAAGCATGCATTTATCAAATTCCAAACAACGTAATTCTGTTATCCTTATTTTTTAATATTTAATTCTTTTCATTATTATAAATAATATGAAAAACTTCAATATTTTTTCTCGAAATCAATACCAGATGACATCAACAGCACATAATAGAATTAAATGAAATTGTTCGATTGGTTAGATTAAAAATATAAATGAAACTCTATAAAATTTATAAATTAATTCCATTCACAAAATATTAAAATAATATTTTACCTCGAGAACATAAATCCATAAAATTTTAAAACTTTAGCATATCAAGAAATGAGCAAAAACAGAAGTGTTATTCAGTCATAACAAACGCTGAATAAGTCAAAATAAAGAAAATTATAAAAGGAATGAACAAATATCTCAAAAAGGTCTTAGTAAATATTTGATAAAACAGCCGGATACCATGTAAAAAATTACTACACATGTCTAAGACAACTGCTTGCTTAACTATTAAATTAATTTCCTAGGCGTTAGAACTATTTGCTTTACGCGTTCCTTACACTATTCAATGACGAATGATAGTTCTTTTGCCAATTGACATTTCTCTTCCTTGCCTAGGGTTTGATCTCCAGATGCAGTTGAGCAGGGCATTCTTCAAAGGCTCTTCATTTTTTTTTTTTTTTTTTTTTTTTGCACTCTTTGGCGAGCATTTTTATCTGTCATAAAGGGAACTTCTGATTATTAATAGAAAGTGGGCGAAATAAATATCTCGCCAGTGGCGATCTAGTTAGGGTAGAAAAAATGCCATTAACTGTTTGTGGCAATTTCTGAGATCTCGCAACTATCAAAATTGCCGTAAATAAAGCAGTTGGGAATTGATTTACTCTCATGATTATAACGTGTTCGGTAGAACAAATAAATCCAATTGTAATAGACAATTTACCATGTAATACCCTTCTTCCAAAAATACTGCTGTAGAGTCAAATCCATTAGAATTTCCCGTTTAAAAAATGAAGGGTTAAAAGGGAAATTCAAATGCTTTTTTGGAACAAACTTTTCATTGCTCCCAAAATATACTCAAATGATAAATTTGGATGAACGTTATGTATAATTTTGTATTTATAGAATACTTGCTGGTACCCTGCGCATTGGTGCCGCCCAAATAAATAATATTAAGAGCAATCAATTTATAATTTGGCAGTGTTTCATCGAAGTAGTATGAATGGTACGACAGTATAGTAAATACGGACAAATATTCATTTTTATTTATTATGTTTGTGTATTCTTTTAGAATTGTAAAACTTGGCGCTCTTTCAGAATGGTAATGAAAGAAACTATTGATTGTATCTCGTGATTCGTTTACTATTCGTTCTCAGTTCTCAAATTTAATTTTAGAAAATGAGATTAAAATATTTTCTTTTAAAATTGATTCAACATAGAAAATATTTTTATACCACAAAATCGTTAATCTAGTTGAAAAGATAATATTTGAAAATTAAGATGCAGCAAAATCATTTGTACTACAATATTTTTGGTAGTTACTGCAAAAAACGCTAACATTTAATTAAAATTTAAAAGCCCCTGGGTTGCCCCCTCAAAACTTTCTCTCACAATCTGTAATAAAGTTGTTACCTCTTAGAATGACTTGCATGACATCTAGCTACAAAATATTAACCTTTAACTTGGAATTAGTATTTCTACAGAATCTATCGTCTCCTCGATGAGATATTTGTAGATTAATCCTTGGTAAATAAATACAGTTGAGATTTGATTTTTTAAAAAATTTTTAGATAATTTTACTATTCCTATAATCATCCCATAGGTGTAAACAATAAGATGACCAAATTAAATCGCAATCGGATGAACAGTTTAGAAAGGCAAAGAGACATACAAACATTCATTTTTATTTACATAGATTACATTTTAAAATATTCTATTCACTTTCAAATAACTTTTCTTCGTTCATATTAACTCCATTAAAACGGAAAGGCCCTAAAAACCTTTTAACGAAACTATGGAGGAGCCCAAGACGCCTGGATATAATTTCTAAATTTTCTCCTCCTTTCGTTAAGCATGATTGATTGAAAATTCTTTCCCCGTGCTTTGTTGATTAATCATGCTCCCCACAGATGGGTTTATAAAACAAGATTGTTTTTAAACTTTCGTAGTACATCCAAGCATACGTTTGCTTAATAGTTATTAACTGAAAGAGTTTTCTTTGATATGCCAGCCTCTTAAAATTTCTCACTTTCATTTCGGTGTTTAAGAAAGAAGTTTTCTTTGATTATTTTCTTAACCTTCGAATTTTCTAAAATACCTGAACTCAAATGATATAAAGAATGAGAGAGTTAACAGATAAAGGATATAATAAAATAACGTTAATATTTTAAATTTATGGCATATTTATAGAAGTGTAATTTATTGGGTTATTAAAATAGAGAACGCCGATTTTCTTACTAATAAATAAAATTGGTAAAAAATGATCTTATAAAATTCGAAGATATTTCGAATTTTCTTTTAATGCATGTCATTATAAAAAGCAAATGTGCAATCACTTTGTGATTTGTTTATAATGAATTTGTTTCATTGTCTATTACATTTCACAAACATTGTATTTCAAATTATAGTAGATTTCAAAGGAAGTGAACTGTCTATAAATTTATACATAAAGAAAGTAAAAAAGAGAATATTTTTAAATTTATAATATGGCATTTCTTATTTTTTTTGTTCGATTTGAAACTTTTACTCTATATTATATTGTATTTATTATATATTATATGCTACATTTAAATCTTACATACACAATATTTAATGTTTTCAACACACCTGGAGATCCAACACGAATCAGCCTTATTATTAAACTTGTTGATTGCTTGTGAATCATGTTTTCTACACATGAAAGGCGATGTTAGTTATTCAATATCTGCATGTTATATCGAGTAGCACGATTCCGTTACCCTACAGAATCGTGCTCTCTTACTCAGAGAGCACGATAAGTAGATTCTGCAAGCTTTAGAACAAACGGCTTAATTTACAGCTGAAGTTTCCCATTTAGAATTATCTGCCTTGGTTTGTAAAAATTAAAAGTGTTGATTAATTTTCTTTCACTTGACGGTACTGGAGCAAAGCAATGTCAAGGCTTTGTGTCAGTTTTCTGTCAGGAAATACCTGTCAAGACGCCATTTATGTGCATACAATTATAAGGTAGCTTATACTATACTCATTTGATAAGCAGGATTAGTTTTCAATAAAAAATATAAAATGTACTGCTTTTTTGTTGTTTTCAAATCAATAGGAAAATACGGATGTGCGCCTTCGAATTATAGTGAAAGTTTAAAGGAAGAATGCCTTAAGGCAAGAGGAGAGGATGTGCTTTGGTTCCGACAATTCAAAAGCAGTGATTTCTGACTTTCATTTGGCAGAATCAGAATAAGATGGTGGCGTACTACTCGCTTCTGAAATCAAATAAAACAATGAATATCCTCCTTTGTCCTCAATAACTAATTAGTTTAAACCATATGTTGATCATAACGAATCCGGAATGTGTTGCAGAGCACATAAAAGGCATTTTGCTTCATTGTGCATGATTATAACGTTTCACTATGCCCAATGAAGCACTAAAGGATACATTTCCACACATGTCAAGGAACCCTTGCTCCACTCGCTATATTCACAAGATTTCGCCTCTTGGGACTACAATTTGTTATCGTCAATGTCTCACACTTCTTAGTAGCAATATATCAATAATTACGAAAGTGTAGAAAAATATTATATTGTCTGGATCTCCTCAGTTTTCCTATTTATTATTTGAAAAACAGATGAGTAAAATATATAGACACCGATTATCCATACTTTGAATGAAACATTTGTTACCTTTCTCGGAAGATACAATTATTTTCTTCTTAAAAATACTACTAAACGACAAATTTACTGACCACACGATAGTCAATAGTTCATACTCTTCAGTTTTTTTCCCTTGAATTCTTGGCCACTCGGCATACGAATTTACTTAACTTCCTAATTAAATGACGAATTTAATAGCTTCCTAATTGGAATATTTACTATTATTTTCATAAAAATACGTTTCGAGTGAATTTTTTCATTTTAAATTATTTAATACTTTTCACTTAATTGCAAATAAAAAATTCAATAATTCGATGCCTTTCTCAGACACGTCATTGTATACGAAGTGGTTAATAAATATTTATTAATCCTTCAATTTTTTAGCTGGATTAAAAATTCCATAGACACAACCGCTGAGTAAATAAAAATCCTATCGGCAAGTTAGAAGGCAAAGATAGATTCATTTAAATTTAAGTTATTAACTGGAATTATAAATTTTTGATGTTAGAAAGATTCAAAATTAGAAAATGATATCACCTTTCAGTTCCTAACTCCTATGATATTGTAGTAATCGAAAAAAAAAAACTTTTATATTTAAAGTTGTTTGCTTTAATGAGGTACTAATTTGGCGAATTCGATTTATTTTTCTATCTTCAATATTAAGAAAGTTCTATCGTAATAAAAAACTTCAACCCCTCCCCATTTCCACATCCGTTGGGCAAGATGGCCCTTTTACGAATTCGTCCAATAATCACTCATTTCTAACATATTCTGAGCCGGTTAGTAAGCAAAAAACATCACTGCAGTTTCTTTGTAAGATAACATACGGAAAATGTAATATATAAACTTTTAAAAGGGTGGTTTTGGGTTCCAGGGATGCAATGGAAAACTTTTCAAAAGGTGGTCTTCCTATAAGAATATAACTAAAATTCTAAATAATTAATATTGTAATAAATATTTAACACTTGTTATTTTTATTTAAAAAACTATAATAAATAAATTAATATAATAAAAGAAAAGAAACAGCTTTAATCTTATAATAATAATTATTATTATTATTATTATTATTACTCCTTAATGAAAATAAAAAGTTTCATTTTCATAAAGACATTTCCTATTCAAACAAATTGATGTAAATATTAAAATATTCTAGAAAACTGAAAATTATATATTCATTTTTCAGCAGAGTGAAATCAAATAATGCAGTTATCAAAAAAGGGATATTGATCCCAATACAAAATAAAATACAAACTAATCCCCTATAATAGACAACGACTAAATAATAAACGAAAAGCTTAATGAATAAATGCAAGATTTAAAATGCAATACAATGAGGAATTTCTACATAAAGAGAAATAGAAATCCACAAAGGAAATATTATTCAAAAGGAAAAGAAATGATTTAAATTGCAAACTTAAAGTACAGTATAGATAAAATGCAAATATGACTTAAAATATTAAAATGTTTCATACCTCTAAACCCTATGGGACAGTTATGGGCAAAGCTAGTTTCCTAAAATAAAACTAGCTTCGGATTAAACGGAACATCTGTATAAGAAAGAAAAAAAATTATCTAGATAATTAACGATGCCATTCCTCATCACAGAATTTTCTTCACGAGGTGCCTAATTAAAGTTCTTGTGAAAACAAAACAGTTTTCAGGCATCTAATCCATTTATCACAAGAAAAATTTTTGGCACTTTTTTTTTAATGAAAAATATTTTGTAAGTGTTGGAATTTCTTGTAAGGTGCTAATAGGGTTTTTTTTAGAATTCTTTGATAACATTCTTTACACTTTCAGCTATAAAAAATCTTCGGATTGTTTAAATAAATAAAAAATTGTTTTTTCGCTTTGCTACAGTTTTTAATATTGTTCCCATTTTTTTTGTAAAATGGATGAAAGCCAGTTTTTTTCCATTTGCCCATTTCAGCCACTTTTTTATGTTCCCATTGGAGTTAAAATTTTTATCACGAATTTTAGAAAAATATATTGTCTAAAACTTATAACTTTCTTAATCTCTTTTTCAGTTTTTTTTTTTTTTAATTTTCAATTGGCGTGTTATATATTCGCACACATAAAGGCTTTGTACAGATATTTCATTAGCTTCTATACTTAAAGATTATGTATTCTTGTGAGTCACAAACGATACAATATTTCAGTACTTTCAGAACTTTATTATGTTGTTTTTTTCTTATGGCACTTGTCGTAGATAAGTCCGCTGACGACAATTTTAACCGAGAGGGCTTCTGGTGTGTCAGTAGCTTCATCTAGAGCCAAGAATATATCTTAGCTACTCATGGGTCACATTCGCTTGCACAGCCCCTTTTTAAGGGGAGGGGGGGGGGCATTCATAGCTAGAACAAAGATGAAAAGCAACCATTCTCAAGTTACTGTAAAGACGTGCTATCTTTATGCCAGGATGTCTTCATTATGAATCAATAATGAATTTTCATTGAATTGTAATATCATATTAGAATAGTAAATCTGAGGGGGAAAAATATGAAAATATTCTATTATATTTATAATTAATTAATACACAAAAGTATAAGAAATATTAGATTATATAAATAAATATGAATGTTTATGTGTCTCGTATGCGCTTCCGTACCGCTCATCCGATTTCGATAAAACTACGACTACTTATTACTTGCAGTTATGGAATGGTTATAAGCATAATACAATCCTCAAAAAATTATCTTTTCAACTATCTTAAAGATTTTATGGCATAAATATATTTTCTATGTTTAATCAATTTTAAAAGAATATTAAACTTAAGAGTACTGAACTAATATTAAACGAATCGCGAGATACAATAAATAGTTTCTTTCCTTATTATTCTGAAAGAACATCAAGTTTTACAATTCTAAAAGAATATACAAATCTAACACAAAAATAAATATTTGTATTATAAAATAATTAAAATTGAAAAAATATTACTTATGCTTTTCCTTTATACATCCTTCAATTTGAATTAATGTAGTCACAATCGATAAGAAAATAAATATTCTTC
The DNA here is from genome assembly GCA_026543055.1 of Argiope trifasciata. Classification (NCBI taxonomy): domain Eukaryota; kingdom Metazoa; phylum Arthropoda; class Arachnida; order Araneae; family Araneidae; genus Argiope; species Argiope trifasciata. Next base: position 1,025,176 of record JAPMOQ010005464.1, on the reverse strand, counting down.
CTATCATTTTTAATTAAACAAGATAACTATTTCAAATTCTAAACGATATTTCCCAAGTTACTTCTTCTGCGGCAAGCCACACGCCGGGTACCAGATAGTATAAAATACGTTGTATAAAAATATAAATATTCAAATTTATGCTTTCATTAATGTTGTTATTATCAAAACTATTTTATAATGTGTATGTGGGTCAAAATAAAATAAATGTTAATCACTGAAAAATAATGAAGAAATTGATGATTATAAATTGGAAAATCTTAAATAGTCACTGAAAATTAAAAAAAAATATACATAGAAAATAAAAAAATTGATTTAACTCTATTTCGATAAAATTCGTTTCTTTAGGATTTAATTTTGATCATATTATATTTGATTAAAAGGTATTTTCCATTTTTTAAAGCTCTAATAAAGATTTGCCCATTGTACATTTTAATTTTCATTGTATTATTTTTTCATTTTTCACTCGCTGCTTTTTCAGCTGGTTTATTGGAAATACTGATTGTATTTGATTTTATTTAAAATCTCTTTTACATCACACTATATTCATTACTTCGTCAACAAACCATTTTGAAGCAACGGGTGTTATTTTTATAGTCTAGATTTGTTCTGTTCTTTTAAAACATGAATCATACAAATGTTAAAAACAGGTCTGCCCGGATCATCCATTTTCCTTCTTTCACAGATTCTTGCTTTCCTCATGTAAATTACCAGATTGTAAACAAAATATTTCTTTAAATTTCAAAAATGTGAGAAAATAAACCAATCAAATGCTGAATTAAGGACGGTTTGAATTTTTCGACATGGAAGACGATATGAATTACAATACAATAATGAAATTAACTAAAAATGCACATCTCTAAAAAAATTATTTAACATTCAGAAAACTTTTATTCAAGTAAATTGATATTCTTAAAAAATTGTAAAATGTTGTAAAATTCAATAATTAGAAACAAAATTTTCGGGTGTTATTTCAAGGAAAACTTTAAATTAATCAAACTTTAATTTTTAATTTAACCGAATTGAATTTTCTTAAATTTGCAAAACGTGCATTTTTATCCACCAAAGTAGGCCTATGTCAAATTTCTAAACTTTAGATCAAATGGTTTTTTGTAAAGCTCCAACATATAAAGATACATTCATCTTTATTGTATCCAAAAATCTGAAGCCAATTTTTCTCTCTATATTTAAATAACTTTATATTTAATGTCCTCCCACTGGTGTAATCTGGAAGTTTGTAGAGGGGATATCAATTCAGGTGTCGTCCTCGTTATCTGACAGCGGTTCAAAATTACGAGGTCCGACCCAAAATATCTATATTGTTGCTTTAAAACTGAACGTTGATAAAACAATGCTGAACTAAACCATTACATTTTATATCTGAAATTTTAATATTAAAGAATCTTAAAAAATATGAGACATTAAAAACTATACTAATTTTTTGGCAATAAAGAGGTATTTTATTTTGGAATCTACAGTCACTGAACAGTAGACCCAAAATAATCATTCACCAAAATAAAATAAATATCCATTTCATCATCATGGTCATTCGATACAATGAATCACGCATAATATATCTAACATCACATTGGCTTACATTTCCTCTAATGCTGAGAAATGCATTCGGAAATACACATCAGGTAACATACTGAAATCGTTTTTCATAATAATAAAAAGTGTCTTTCAAGATGGATAATTCAATGGTTTTGAGTGCACCATGTAAAACTCACATTCTGTTATTATTCATAGTATCATTTGGATGATATATGTCGCATGTAAATATCAACATGACCCATTTATGGACTATTCATGCCAGTTTTTGAATTTGCCAAAACATGAAAATTAAAAATGTATTTTGCCGTACGTTTACAAAGCTTGTACTTACATAAAAGAAGACTCATTGCGTGTCGGCACATTTGAAATAAACGATGCCAAAAAACATTTAAAGAACGTACATTCAGTTTTTAAATTTGTATTTCAAACTGAGAGAAACATTAGGAGTTGTGAAGATTTAGAACAAAAGATAAGTTAAGAGCTAATAAATTTTGATACAAAGTTTACTGAACGTGTGGTGGCATTAGTTATTTATCTGGGGTCTTGGAGATGTAGAATTTTGGCTCTTTCCGTACAAAACGATAAAAACGAAACGAACGATAACGAAATTACACATTGAACTGATTTCTTAGCATGGATCTCGTGATTCTTAGCAGCTTTCTTACTTTTGGTTTACGCTATAGATAAGATTTTATAAAACAAAAATTTATGAATCAAAATATCAAAATTATGAATATTTAAAATTATTGCTTTAGACATTAGTACATTACTTTTAAAATTTTGTTGAGATGCAAATAAAATATTAAAATCAAAAGTGGAAACTGGTTTACAGTTAAATTTTTATAAAACACTTCCTTTATGATCGCATACATCATGAACTCAATTTTGATGCTCTTTTTATGAATTGCAGTTGGTTAATTAAGGTTTTTTGGCCCAAGAACCATATTTGATCATGCTGCGCCAAGTAAATGGTAAAATTATAGATCAAATTATAAAACCACACATGATATAAATAAAAGCAGAAAGTTATCAATAAACAAATACCAAAAATAAAAGTTCAAATTCGTACAAGGTTAAAAATGTGAATATAACAAATATGCAAAAAACGCATTCCCATGATGCAATGTAAAAGTCAAGCGTGATCAGAAGTTATAAGAGTTAAATACAATTGTAAATCCAATGGATTTAAAAAAAATTTAAATGTTCGAGGGGAATTTTTCACCCAACAGGTCTTCTTATGTTAATGACAATGAATTGAAGAATTGTAAACGAGATGAATTAAAAAACGGGCACTCAATCAAAATATGTTTAATGGAAAAATTCACAAGACATATGGGGCACTTAAAAGCCGCCTCGCCAAAAATTAAGTATTTATATGTGTAACGAGTATGCCCTATATGGAGGCGTGTCAATTTGACATTAACCTCTCGTATAGGGTGAACAGGCCACAAATCAGTCCTGGGTTTCATTGAATGAAATTTATTGGGGATGTGCAGATCCCATCATTCTTGCCAAGTAACTAAAATTTGGCGTACAAGTGACCTTTTAGCATCGTAATATGGGAGTGACTATGACAAAAATGTTGAAGCAGATTTAGCTAAATGAGTTGCTGATGCAGGCTCGTAATAATCAGTAATTAACCTAAGTAAGTGATTAAGGAAATATGGCTGAAAAATAAAATTCTATCTTTTTTTTCATATAACTGCGTATTTTATTAGTTACATAATAGTTTTGATATTCGTAATTTGAAATTCCGTTGAGATTTTTTTTGGTCTTCTTAGAAAGTCATCAATTATATCGTAACGAAAATTGCTCTGACTTGGCTCGGTGGTAGGATGCTAAAAACTGAAAACAACTTTCGCAGGTTCGTATCTGACAGCAGGCCAAGCGGTTCTAAAACTTGTTCTGTTATTGCTGATTTACTTTTATTTCTTGTTTGTGCGAGAACGTTATTGTAATTTCTGCATCTTTCTAAATTTGGAAGATTCCAGTCATTTCGTCTAGTGGATGAAAATAGATGTAAAGTTTAGTTGCTTGAATAAAGTCCTATGTTGAGATTGGGCGAGTGACTTCAGTTAACACGGTTAATCTACTTTAACTTCTTCTACAAGCCAATATGATTGATTTCAGCGAAAAAAGAAGAGTGAATACCTTTGATAAATTCACAATATTTCTTTATAAATTCACAATTCCATTGCAAGCGTTAACCTTAAGTCTACTTCATGTTGCATTTATTATATACTAGAGGGTACCCGACGAATTTCTGCCGCCGAAAAAAATATTAAGGGCTATCAATCAATAATTTGGCAATTTTTCACCGAAACAGAATGAACGGTACGACAGTATATAAAATACGAACAAACAAAATATTCATTTTTATACATGAGATTTGTTTATTCTTTTAGAATTATAAAACTTGGTGTTCTTTCAGAATGGTAATGAAAAACTATTTATTGTATCTCGCGACATGTTTAATATTCGATCAGAATTCTCAAATTTAATATTAGAAAATGTGATTAAAATATTTTCTTTTAAAATTGATGAAACATAGAAAAAATATATATACAATAAAATCGTTAACATAGTTGAAACGATAATTTTTGAAAATTAAGATGGTGCAAAATTATTTGTACTACGATATTTTTGGTGGTTACTGCGGAAAAGGCTAAAATTTAATTAAAATTTAAAAAACCCTATGTTGGTTCCCCAAAACTTTCTTGCATAATCTATAATAAAAATTGTAACATCTGAGAATGACTTGCATGGCATTTTCGTTCTATAACTATAAAATATTAGCCTTTTACTTGGATTTAGAATTGCTACAGAATCTATTGTCTCTACGACGGTTTATTTGGAGATTCATCCTTGGCAAATAAATGTGTTTGAGATCCAAATTTTTAAATTTTTTTAAGATCATTGTACTATTTTTATAAACATCCCGTAGGTGTAAACAATAAGCTGACCAAGTTTCATAGCAATCGGATGAATGGTTTAGGAAGACATAAGAGACATACAGACAAACATTCATTTCTTCAAAAATTCACAATTTAAACCCTTATCTACATTATTGAATGTAAAAATGAGAAAATAGTACTTTTCAATACCTTCAAAAAGGAAAAACAATGACAGAGTTCCTGAGATACAACCATCGTATTGATTTCAAAAGATTGTGAATCGTGCATGGCTCCCAAATATATAACTAACTGCCGCCTACTCTTACCTACTCTTTATTTCGAAAAATATTTCAAAATAAACGTTTGAGAGACTCAACAACTGAAATAATTTCGCTGATTTCCATTGCCAACTGGCTCGTTCTTCCACTTGTAATTAAGCTTAATATTATTACGCTCTAGTACTATTTTACAAGTTTACTTTAAAACGATATTTATTACTTTTACTCATATTGAAATCCAATTATTTTTATTATGCATGCCTGTTTTTGTGATAAGACTTATATCATGAAAGTTGTTTATCATAATCAAATCAACCTCATTAATACTAGACCAATAGCAAAAACATAAAAATGATATTAATACACCCAATGTTGACGAATTTTGATGAAATAATCTTATCTGAAGATTTATTTATTTTTTGATACTGAGGTAATTCAAACTTTTAACTAGTTACAAAAAAATGGAAACAAATTCAAACAAGTACGGAGCTTTCTGTTACATCAAAAGTATCAAGCTTTCATAATAATTATCACTTATCTAATCAATTAATACTCCATCAGAATGGTGAAACTAATAAGAAAATTGATCCATTTTTTGAGGTAGGAGCCTCTGTCTATTGAAAATGGAAATGAAGAGGATAGGTGAACTTTCATTATATATTTAGTTATCACTAATTTTCATATGAAATAAAACTTGGAGAAATTAGTTCAAAAATGGTGGTTGGGGAACTGATTATTTAATTTTATCAATTATTTTAAAAGCATAGATGATAAGTAAATGTCCAGCAGCTGAGTGCAAATAATGTTTTATTTAATAAAGCAATGAATACTCGATAAGAATTACTATTTAGATATTGAATAGTATTCGAGTAATAACGAGTATTTTCATGTTTTTAAAGCTTTATATTTTGCATTTTTAGAGAGAAAATACTTGCGAGGAAATTTTCGATCGAACAACCCAAGGAATAGTTTCTCTTCTAAGTTTAAATATTGATGCTTGTAACTTTTCTTAGAATTTGCTCTCAAGTCAACCCAAAATATAAATAATTGACAAGGCTGGGATATCACATGTAGGTGTAGTCCAACTCTTAATCATGTTAAGTACCAAAATGGCATTTTTACCTTATTTCTTCATGACGAAGAAAGGGTAGTCTTGTGAACTTTACACTTAACAAGATTAAGAGCCCAGACAGCTGCTCTACTGAATAAAGTTGCAAGAGTTAAATTTTTATGGAAAATATAGTTGCTAAAATAAGACGTTAATTCTAAGATTGAGGAAGAAAAATTATTTCGATAGAATTTTAGTAATTACATAACGTCTTTACATAATGATCTTGCGACATATCAACGAAATATATATCCATGTTGACAATATTCTTAGTTACCATCTAAAACTTTTTGTTTGACTTTGATTCTTCGTTATTTTTATGTGTCATAAATTGGATTTCTATGTATTTATAATTATTTTAGATATTGTATTCCCATAGCTGTCACGTGGTCTTTTTAATGTATATGTGGTCTTCCAAATTGCGCAAAAGTTGTTCCCAAGTGAACTCTGCTTTTACGTTACAACCATACCAAATGTTAGAGTAATAAAAATATTTTAAAAAATATATTGTTATTTTTAAAAATTGTTTTATATTTGGTTTATGCATTTTAATAATAAATGGTTATTTGTTAAACTAACAGTAAATTTTTAATATTAATAGGTAGTTATTTTTGAAAATCGTTTCAATTTCTATGTCGACATATTTAATTTATATGTCGATATGTTTAATTTATATGTTGATTTCATCAATATTATAGTCAATTTTTAATAATAAGACATTACTTAATTTTAATTTAGAGATTGGTTATGCTTTTTTCATTAATTTTTTAATTGCTTTGGTTTAATTTGAGTTTCTCTTAAAATATACATTTCTTTTATATTATATACCATTTTAAGGTCTTACCACTCCTAATAATTTTTATGTTTCCCATTTCTTTTGCATCTTATTCCAACTTGGAATCAGACAACCCGGTTTTGATTCAAATAGAATATACTGTGTTTACCTTAAGTATGGAGTTTTCATACGTTACGTTCTTTCATATTTATTATGTACGGATCATTAGATCAATTTTAAGTTTCGTCATCTGCAATAACTCCCATCAGTTTCTATTATCATTGTGAATAGCCGCATGAAATTCTCTGTCTTATGTTGGTTCAAAATAAACTGATTACGAAAACGAAAGTGGTGTTCCGAGTCAAAACAGCTGTATCGTAATATTCAACGTCTATTTAGAATATGCATGTCCCAAATATTGCATATATAATTATCGAGTTTATGTTACATATGATTATTATTATGCCAGATTTATGAACAGATTTTATTACATATTTACGGACATATTTATGAATCCTACATATTTATGAACAGATACAACATTTTTATAAATGTTTATCTGTAAACCATGTTGTCGATATTTTTAGATTTTGCAGTTAACTGGTGAACCTTCTATATTCTATTATGCTTACGCTACGTGGATAACTGGAACATCAAATGACTGGAATCCTAGAAGATAAATTTCGTAAAAGAATCAGAGCTGTAGTCTTAAAAAACAGCTTTCAACGCTCGAAGATCAAAATGTAATATTTCCTTGTCACGAAAAGATGTTTCGCCATTAATCATCAATCCTCCAAAATGTTATTTTTAAAAGCAACATGCATTCGAAAAAATATTTGCAGAACTTTTAGAAGTTGATTAATGTATTTTACATTATTCATAAATGTTTCGCTTCTCTCTAATAAGTCAAATCATTTAATTTTCACCAAATGCAAGAAACCTCTTCCATCACGTACCTAGCATAATTTGTCTTCATTTCAAAGTAGGAAACTTACTCGGGCAAATTTTTAAAGTTGGCGTTTTCGGGCAGTTACAACGGTTTCATCCGTTTTCACGTTGTGTGGTATTCCATAAGTCATATGCGCACCAACAACTATTTCCGCACTTTTCACTGTTTTAAATGCAGATTTTTTGAAAAAGAAGGTTGCCTTCGTTTAAATCAGTGAAAATTTCTTTGAAGAGTCTCGGTAAGAAAATGGCATGAAATCAATTTTCAAAGCTCCATTTTTACCGAGTTTATCAGCAGGAGGATTTTAATGTTTGTTACATACACTGTATTATTTAGGATTAAAAATATTTTCATGTGCAATACTACTTAATTCTTCTATCGTCGAAATCCTTTTTCCCATTAAAATGAAAATACCATATGAAACAGGTGATTTTTAAACAACTACTAATAGCTATTTTTTCTCAAATCAATAAATTAAGACATGGAGAAAATTAACTATCGTCAAATCTCAGCAGCTGTTTTTGATTAAAATTATAATCGTCTACTGTTCTTATCTGTATTCCGAGACGATCACTTTTGGACGATTCTATTTCATTAAAGGGAGAGACGTGTAAGGATGAGCACATTTCTAAATTTCTTCGCCATTCTTTGATTTTCGCCCCATTAGTTTTTTTCTCTCTTTTTTTCACGTGCTTGTAAAAATCATGTCGATTCTGACCTATTATTTTAATTCAGTCTGCGAGTAATCCGAGTATTTTATTGTTAAAAGTAAGCTTTTCCTCCTTTCATCTTTCCTCTCACCCCTATTTTCACGAATTAAACCCATTCTAACACATGCGCAAAAGCGCAGAAGGTTTTAGAATACATTGTCAAACAATAGTTATAAATTCTCAGCTGTTCTTCGAAAATTCGTTTAATGTAAGTTGGAAACAATTCTTCATATCTATTCTTGTTCTTAAACAGTAAAAACATTCTTACCAATATTGCTCAATTTGTTTTATAAGATCAATAAGAAGTGTTGCCAAAAATATTTTAAAAATAAAAACAAATATAAAAAATAAAGATAGAATAATTCAAAGTCTTATAGTTGTCGAAAACTGCAATAATTCCGTTGCCAAATCGTGTGAATAAATTTAATTATTTTAGAATCGTCTGCATTTAATTCAATCATTAATTAAATTGAGAAATTCTTCAAAATTTATGTAATGGAACGAGACTATTAAAGCGGTAAAATTCAGAATTTTATGATAGTCAAATATTTCTTGTGGAGTTATGCACATAGAAATTACGAAAGAGCTGAAAATTTTTGATTAACTTTTGAGTAATTGAAAATTTAATTAGCTTTTGCCCCTCGGAAAGCTGAAAATATTCTTTAACTTATCTTAAATAATTGAAGTGTAAATTTCAATCGAATTTCATTCATTGCTTAGGAAAAAATGTGGAATCGTATATACATATGATTCTTCAATGACTTATTTAAATTTAATTTAAAATGAGAAATTTTAGAAATTTCATAAAAAATAAAAATTAATGTCTTTTTCTCATACACTTCAAATGCATCATCAAAATTTATTTGGGATTACTTTGATCATCTTCAATAGAAGAGAAAAGGCAGAGGCAGTTCAGTATTATAGTTGCCTTAGATAATAAAATTCTATGGGATCCTATTCCTTTTCCCAATTTTCAAAGTTTTATACTGTTTATTACATATTCATTTAAAATGAATAAACAGTTTTAAATAACAAATATTTGTTATTAATTAAAATATTTAATCGCAGATTGTAATCGAGAGAGCTGATTTCGATATAACAAAAATATTTTAAGAAGAACTTAACCCTTTTAATGCCAAAACTTGATAGAATAGCTGACTTGTGAATTAATTACCAGATGTGGAACAAGTAGCAATGATAATAAAAAAAAATCTAGGAAGTATGCTTGAAAACATAGAAATAAACTCTTAAGAATAAAGATTTTAAATTTAAACAATACTTGCGTTTAGTTTTAATAAATTGAAAAGTATATTTTTTGTAAATTAAATGAAAGTCAAAGTATTACACTATGCCAAAAATATTGCTAAACATTACTTCGGCTTCTTGTACTCCTATTTCCAAACTTCTGGGCTCCTTACTGACTATTGGGTACTATCAAAAGGATGTGACGTTGCAGCACAATATCAGAAATAATGAAGTTGATTTATCTCAATTTGATAACAGAAATTGAACTTATCTAAGTATCGTAATGAGAACCGACACCATTACAATAATTTGGGAATGAATCGTTGCATTCTTTTGGTTTTCAAAACTAATTCAAGCGATTGTGAAAACCATAAGATCACGATCTCAAAAGATAAAACCTCTTTAAATACCTTTTAAAAAATATCGGTTTAAAAGAATAGAACTTTAAAACAAATTATGCCTAACATATTCAATCATGAAAAATGCCTCTTTTCTGTTATAGACATAAATGTTTAAAATTAAAGATTAAACTTCATTTTCATTGTTTGGTTTGAAATTTGAATACTTTTCGAAAGTTTAATTTATCAACTAATATTTTTTTTCATGATTAGATCACACTACCAAAAAATAAAACTCAAAAATCATAAAGTAATAACAAAAGATGCGAATATATATGAAGGCTAGAGCTAAATTGTTAATTATTAATAAATTATTGGTTCTTATCAAAATATACACAAAAATGATGACTGAAAAATTCGCCATTTAATCCAGAAACGAGAAAATTTTGTTGATTTTTTTAAAAGCATTTTTTTTTTTAAATATAAAATTAATTGAGCAGTAAAATAAAAATGTACTACTGGGCAGCTATATCTGAAACGCTTTGAGATTAAATCATGTTAACTTCTGGATTTTCTGATGCAATAATTAAATAAAAGTTGTGGGAAGCAATTGGGATATATATCTAACATGTGCCAGAATATAAATTTATATTTTAAGAACAACAGGACTAAATTTTTTCCAAAACGTGATATATTTACATCAATAAAAGCTTTCGTAGAAATATTTTGTATACTTAAGAGCAACATAGTGCAAATTTAATGAATTTCAGGTTCTGTAAAAATAATGTACACCATTATAATCTTTGTCTAATTATCAAATTTATCTACAGCTTTTCAGTATATTTCTCAAACCTTAGAATGTAGATGTTAATGCAAAATATCTTAACTAGATATTTATGGCATTAAATTACATTTACTGCTTTTGTCAAATTGACTTTTCAACAAAGCATTAAATTTTAAATTCAATTTTATTTTCGTAGCTGTTATTTATTGTTTTCACTTTTAAAACCAGTATCTAGAGAAACAACAGGATAATAGCCTTTCATTCTGTCAATTGTATAAATAAATAATATTAATTAGTTGTTTCTTTTTATCATTTAAATTTTGAATACAAAGTTGCTGCTGTCCATAAAAAGATGCGTGGATAGCTTTTTCAAACAAGCATTTTGTCGAGCTCTCTCTCTACAAAATATTCGGAAAGACCTGGAAATCTGTATTTATAAAGTTTTTATTTGCTATTTAATTGAAAATTTTAATTGAACGGCCCACAAATACGCGAATGAGTAGTTGCCAGTCTAATAATTTTGTATCGTTGATGGATCTGGAAATGGTGTAAGGCTCGATTATCTCTACTCCAACAACAGAGTGCGGCCCCTACGACAGGATAATGCGCGATTTAGGAATTTTAGAACTCCACCTCAAAATCCTACTTCCGTTTGTTTCGACAATTACCATTTAGTTAAACTTCGGGTACTTAGTCATTTCAGGAGTAATTTTATCTGATTATTGTAATCATGCAAATCTGTTTAAAGTAAGATAAATAAACTTAATAAAAAACATAACGCCAAAAACAAGTATCAGATGACAATAATTGCATGATAGTATGACAATAATTCACAATGTTGACAATAGATGACAGTAATTGCATAAAAGTATTTGCATGATAACAGTAATTTTATCTGACTATTGTCATCATACAAATCTTTTAAAGGTAAGATCAATAAAGCTAATAAAAAAACATAACACCAAAAACAAGTATCAGTAAAGCGAGGAGAAAAATGTGAGGTTTAAAAAATACATTTGTTTACACACAAATATTCTTCCCTATCAAAATGCACAAAATGGAGACAAGACATAATTTTTATTAATTTCCATAATGTCAATAGAGAATATTTCATAAAAAAAAAAAAAATTTCAATTCAAAAAGAATCATTTGATCAGGAAATTCGCTTTAAAATACATTTTTGAAATCATGATATTGTTACTGACAATTTATTTCTGCTTAAACTCTAACCAGACGAATACGCTTGTAATGTGTGTATGGTATAACATACTGTTAACAAGCAATAACAAATAGTGACGTTTATTGAGAGGAAGACAAAATTGCTCAGACGATAAAACATAGTCAAAACGTACAAGCAATACGTAACAGCTCACTTAGACCAAACAGTATCCCAAAAGTAACAATAGGTATAAACAACAATCATAGCACACAAAGCTGTCTGAGAGGTCAAAAAGAACTCGGAAAGAAAGGAATTTATGCAGCTTTTCCCTCAAGTTTCTTCAAACGAGTATAATTCTCCATTGTTTCCTGTTTGTAGCTTAGTTTTTGCGTAGTTTCCTGTCCTTAACTGTCCAATCATCACTTACTAAATCAAACGACGGAATGCTCCACACACAATTCAATACTACTGCAATACTTGTTTCCAAGGCTGGCGCACAGTATCAAAACTCATAGCAATAATTGTTTAAGCTCCACTTAATGCTTGCGCTTCGCTGGGCTGATCCATTTAATTCACCTCTGACTCACTCACTATAGGGCCGACTATACAACACCTCACGGCTTAGATAGCTGGTCTTTTATAGCTTTCGGAGAAGAGCAGTGAAAGTTATCAAACATAACTCTTCTTTGGGTTCTTTGGCCAAATTCTTGCCCATTCTGATATCATCCCTTTTGTCGCCAAAGTTGTCAAATTCGTTGCCAAGCCCGGGGGTGTCAGTGATTCGGCATCCGATCAGTAGAGATGGTCCTAAACTATTTTTCCAGCAATGGAACTAACAGATTCGTAAAAATATATAAGTTACCAATGAGATAATCGCCTTCATTCTTTACATTAAGTGGCCATTAAAATTAATATGAACTCTATGATTACTGCAAATTTATATTACAAGAAATCACTTTGTTGCCAAAAGAATTTCAGGTTAAAATCCATGTCAATGCATGTTAACTTGCTTTATCAATTCAAATTCTGTTTAAATTGCATTGAATTTTGACAAACATTTTCTCTATACACATATTTTACTATATCACTTTATAGGTAAATAAATCTGCTTATCTTAAAATGCAGAATGGAGGCAATATGCAATTTTTATTAATTTCTATAATTATTAGTAGAGAAGGGCATACAAAGACAAATTTCTATTCAAAGGAAACTACTTGATCATGGATTTTACAAACGGCACAATCTTCATTCCTTTCTATTAAATGTCTATTAAAATTCATGTTAGCTCCCGATTACTACTAATTTATGTAACACATTGTCCACAAATGACGTTCCGGCTAAAATTCATGTTACAGCATGCTAACCTGTTTTATCAATTATAGTTCTCTTTATATTGAGCTAAATTTTGAATGTAATATTTTTTATATTCATGTTTCTTTATGTCATTCTACAGGTAAATGATCACAGAATCTGAAGGAGAACTACTTAGACGGCAACATGCGATTCGAATGTAACCAATTTTCTTTCATTTGGCTGGCGCAGTCTTTTATGTTTCTAGAAGTTTCATCGTAAGTCATTTTTTTCTTTCTAATTCTTTATATCTGAATAAGCTGGAGTGGTCTTAAGCTTTTCATACCAAACAACGCCTTTTATGACATTGGCTTACAATAGTTACAAAATATTAATTTTTGCCGTGAATTGAGCCTTTTTCCTAAATCTATCACGTGATCCTTGGCGAAATTTTCGGCGATTGATCGTTGAAACGCGATTATTAATCGATTGATAATTTTAAATGCGATTAATTTGATGTATTTAAATTGTTATGCTTTTGAATTATCATGTTTACTTATTTCTGATAAGAAAAAAAAGACAAACCAACAGACAGCTCATACTCAGACAAAAGATAGCTCAAAATTTGATACTCTACAGCTGCTAAATCTGCGTACCTAGTTTTATCTGTCTCTAGCTCTGTTCATTTAGTAATTATCCTATTAACATATATTCGATGAATCGGACTAACTTCTTCCAAACATATTTAAATCAAAATTTGATAGAAATCTACAAATTTGGCTTAAAAACTATATATCAAATTTCAGCCGTATAACTTAACGCTTTAGTTGTCTTTGTTACAGAGAGGGAGACGGACATTTTTCAAAAACGCGTTTTTTGAACTCGGGATGGTCTGGAATGTATAGATTCGTCACAATCTCTAATTTTTCAATTACTACACTTTTTCCATACTACGTAATAAAATTAAACCTCGAATAAAATTGAAAAGATGCTAAATTAAACTATTTTTTGTTTATAAATAATAATAAAATAATAAACTAATAAAAATTTATTAGTTTAATTTAGAACCTTTTCAATTTATTCTCCAAAATTTATACTCTGACAATTTAGATATTTCCATTGTAATTTTTTGAAGTAAAAACTTATTTCGGTGCCAAAACTACTGACTAAATACTTAAATTCACTCGTGAATTAAATTGTCTAAACTGAGTAATTAAAAAAAATCATTGCAAATATTATTTCCTTATCTACAATTTATTAACAAACACAGGGATAATTAATTTTTTAATCACAGATCATTCGAAATTCAGAAAAAAATTGAAAATCTGTTTATTGAAATTTTTATAATTACATTCCATTTTATTAATACTATATTACATATATTACAAAATATAGTATAAACTGATATCTTCAAGGATTAGGGCAATAAAACGAACTGAAAACTAATCGCACTACAGTTAAATATTTAAAATTATCATTGGGAAGGAGTTGTATTTATATGCATGCAGGACTTGCAAGTCTACTTACTGAAGGCGCACTAATGGCTGCGAAAATGCTTCAAATGCCTGGCATGAATAGGACCCATTTGACCATTTGAAGTAACATATGACTACTAAACACGCATTAATGGCAGTGAACATGTTTAATGTCTGGCTTATAATGGATTATCGGCAATTTGACAGTTCAAAGATACATATGACTATTATTGCGTATTCAACCATTGGAGCAGTTGCATTACTCTCTGTGCTCTCTTTTGGATAATAGGTGGCGATTCCTAATTAGCTAGTCATCCCGTGGTGCATTGCGAGTATTATTATAATAAGGAGATGATATGCTGTTCTTTTGAGGTGAACACTTCAATGTCTTGTCTTTACGAGTTTTGTATTGTTTTTGTATGAAATGTGATCATTAAAGTAATGTTCTCGAAAAAATACGTCCTTTTGCTTCCATTGCTCGGATAATAATAATCTTCACAACATAAACCACAATACCACAACATTATTTCGTATTTTATTCAGACTGTATCGTCATAGTTGTTTACGATAAAATCATAGTCATTTGTATTCATTAAAATTATTTCGACTATGTAGTACATTTATAAAAGCTGTGTTTTCGTAATTTAGATTTATAATTAAATAAAATTTAGAATTTCACTTCATAAATGTATATCAAATAAGATGTAATTCAATGGAATGTATCTTTTAATTCTGCTTTAAGCAACACAATAAAGAGTTAAGTGAAGTAATTTATACATAAAAAAAAGAAAATTCCTTGTTTTGTAAATTATAATTAAAAATGAATGAATTTATCACTATTTGTAGAGCTCAAATATTTTAATAATCCACCGCTATTTTTATTTTCACGTATACGTAGTATAGAGAAAATATTGTAATCGCCAAAAAATTCTAATTCTAAATTTTGATGAGCTATCACATTTTAGAACTGAATAAATTCCAAAAACACATTTTTGGAAGATGTTCATCTGCCTGTTCTACCTGGCAAAGAATTCAAAAACGCATTGATCTAAGCCTATGAAATTTGGTATACTGTCTTCATATCAAATTTGTATATTTTTATTAAATTTTTAGCAATATCAGCAGAGAAGTTATTCCGTTTAGTCGTTCGAAGATAAATTAACACGGAAACTACAAAACAAAGAAAACCAGACAAATAATATTGAGTACTCAGGTTTTACATCCATAGTTTAGACACCTATCAAATTTTGATTCAAATCAGACAAGGTATTTATCGTCTATATGCCTGTACATACAGAAATCTGTAAACGGGATTATTCAAAAACACAACGACTTTGATGTATTAAATTGATATACGATTTTCTGACTACAAGTACAGTTCTGTGTCAAATTTTAGTTTCAATCAACTGGGGAAAAGGCATAAAAAATACAAATTCCATCTTCGTGTACTATTAACCGTATGCTAGGGATTAATCGCCAAAGGCTCGCCAAGGATTATAGAACAGATTCAGTAAAAATGCTAAATTCACGCAAAAGATTAAAGGTGGATTCAGACGAGGCTTATTATTGTCCGCAATAGAAGATCACGCCTACTTCCAGAAAATCACGTGACCACAACGGGACAATCGCAAATGATTGTCCGGTCGGGACAAACGTTGTCCGCGTTGTCTCAAGTGTTCACACGAGGACAATACCGGGACAACAACAGAGAGACAACGTTTGCGGACAATAAAAAACCTCGTGTGAACCCACCTTAACTCTTCAACTACTTATCAAGAGATTTCCACGGGTTGGTAATCACTCTTTTTTCTGTTGCATCCACATTTTTCGCAGTTCAAAGTGTTTATTTCAGAATTTTATTATAATTATGTTATCATGTAACATATAGTATCAGCTCACTTGGTTTGAAAATTATTTGAACTTATTTGCGAACAATGCATCTAAATAGATTTTTAAAAATTACGCAGTCAGAGGGTTAATATTTATTATTAATTATTGTTCAAGGTGTTCTTTGTATGAACATCTTTATTATGATATATGCTAGAAAAGGTTTGGGCAACCATTTCAGCTCGTTCAGTTAACTAATTTCACATATAATATATCTCTAATACATAGAGCGTATAAATAAATACATTGCTAAGGAATTATATTGACATTAAAATAAATTACAAAATAAGAATACTTCTTTCATAGAAAACACATAATGTGGTGATCTAATTTTCCTGATAAACATTCCATACTTTTCCAGATATGTCTACTGAATTTTACATGACAAACGCGCTTCTAGATACGGTCGCACTCTCTTCCAGATGATTTAAATCACAATTAACTCACAGAAATCATCTCTCTTGCATTCTCAGACGACACAATAACAAATATTTCTAGATTCCCCAACGTGAGATTTAGTGCATGAAAAATTGAGTTAATTTTCGAACCTCAGCGCAGTTTTCAGGAAGATATACACGCCACGAGGGATGACAATCTGTTGATGCCACGGTTGCCATTCTTCACGTAGAAATGTTTATTCTCAGAAATATCTGGACGTCAAAGACAGGTCGCAGCGATTTATCTTCTTTTGTTCTCGGTAAAAGCGTCTGAATTGGTGGTTGGAAAGGGAATAAATAACACCAGCCTTGGAATAAGAAACTATTATTATAGAACACTCTACTAAATGAGTTCTCTTACTAACATTTTATAAGTTTGTTGTCGACTTTCACAAACTATAAAAGAAATAGAATCATTCTGAACTTACTTACAAAAGTATAGCTTCATTCTAAAATCTTTTTTCTTTCCAGTTTATTGTGGAATAGTTAATCATGATCTTTATCATAATAATTTAAATCTATATTAATAAAAATGAATGTTTTTCTGTATGTCTCTTATGCACTGCCGTACCACTCATCCGATTCTAACAAATCTTTGAATATTTCTTACTTGCAGTTACGGGATGGTTATAGGCATAATTAAATTATCTAATATATAAAAATATTTTTGGATCTTTTTTCCACATCTATTAACCATGGATTAACCACAAAATAACTCGCCAAGGAGGCAACAGATTCAGTAAAGATACTAAATTCAAGCCAGGCGTTAATATTTCTTAATTATTGTATGTAAATGCAATGTAAGTCGTTCGCTGAGGTAATAGTCTTATTAGAGAGTGTTCGGGAAAGTTTTAGAGGAACCAGTCCTATAGGTTTGAAATTTTAACTGAATATTTAATAAAATTTTAGCGTTTTTCACCGTAACTTCCTAAAATATTATAGTACAAATAATTTTGCTCCATGTTAGTTTTCAAAAAAATTTCTTTTTAACTATATTAACGATTTTATGGTATGAATATATTTTCTTTCTTTAATCAATTTTAAAAGAATATATTTTAATCACATTTTCTAACAGAGAATTCTGAACGAATATTAAACGAATCACGAGATCCAATAAATAGTTTATTTCATTACCATTCTGAAAGAACAAGCACTACAATTCTAGAAGAATACACAAATCTAATATATGTATAAATGAATACTTGTTTTTAGAATAGAATTATAAAAATATAATAAATACTATTTATGCTTTATATATTCTTCAATTTAACGAATGTATTCATTGCAGACAAGAAAACAAATATTCTTCCTATCATTCTTAATTAAACAGGATAACTATTTCAAATTCCAAAACGATCTTTCCAGATTATTTTTTCTGCGGCAACAACACGCCGAGTGCCAGCTAGTTAATAATAAAAATTAAAATCACAATTATTATTTAGTTTAGATTTCTTTTCTAGATTTTTTTTCAGTCATAAACCATTCTTTTATTTTTTATGTATAACTATATTCTCGAACGTTTCGTTAAAATATACCGAATCATAAATTCAAAACACAGATACTAACTTACACATCAGCATTCAGCAATACTTTGTTTACACTCGAATATGGAATGCTAAAATACTCGTAGAATGCCCGTTCCTAAAAGCAAATAACGGGAATTCTGTGATAAATGCAAGCTCGTTACGAAGTTGGAAGGCATTTGCATTTTCTCTCTGCATTCTAATATCTAACGAAATCGAGGGAAGCTGAAGGCTCGAGTGAACGATCACTTTGTACAAATTTTATTCAAAGTAGAATCACGTATTTCGATAGCAAATGCAAAATACATATAAAGCTTATAAAAGCACAAAAATAAAAGTATAATATATACTTTGAAACATATAGCTTATTAGAATAAAATTCGTACTAAAATCATTGCAGTATATATTATAAAAATGCATTTTTATTTTTTACAATGAATATGTATTCAGACTAAAATTTTTATGCTTCAATAATCTTTTCGTATAAACAAAATAATCTCAATATATTTTCAGAAATTTATTTGCTCCAGTAAATAACTTGATAGAATCGAATAAATTTAGTAGTGAGGTAATGGCAACTGCAAAGACGTTTGTAAATCGTTTTCTGTTTCATTTTTTATAGAAATATCATTACTTCCAAATGCGCCTGACTAATGTGAATGCATATATGTAATCGTGGATATAAAAAACAGAACTAAGTTATCGAATTTAAAATTTGAATTTATTTCCATGATATATTATACTTTGAACTTTTTTATCCTGTAACGTTATGTATAGTTCTGATAATATTATATGTTAAACTGAAAACTTACATTATAATTATTGATATTTCTGGTAAAAATTTAGAAAATTTCATGAGTCAATAAAATTCTTTGCTATATGATTTCTGACATTTTAATACAAGCGAATACTTTTATCACTGTTATGGTCAAGAATATGAAAATAAGTAATATTAAAGCTTTGATCAGTTAAAATATAAAACTCTTAATTTTGTGTACATTAAATAATTGTCAGTGATTCCATACTTTTGACATGGAAGAAAAATTAAATAATAGTTTTAGAAAAGATGTTTGCATTGCTCATTTTCGCGAATGTATGGACTGAAATATTTTGAATTTATTAATATTATGACACTTTAAACAGATTTAAGACCATTTTTTCATAAATGCATTATAGAGGGAAAAAAAGGAATAATATAAATAACGCATACATCTGTGAACCGGAAATAATCTTGTTATGAAATACTGCACTTGTGAATTTGAGTTGAAGATAATTTTATTAAACATATTCATTCATTATTTGTTTCATTAAATGTAGAACAACATTCGTAAATATTAACAAAATACAAAAATATTTATACAAATATCTGTAAAAAAATTCAGTTAAAACATTCTAAAATTCCTTGACGTTTATCTTTATCTATGGATTTTTTCTTCATATAAAATGCTTAAAATTTGTCTTAATTAAAATACATAGGCCTTTAAGCAGCGAAATCACTTTGCAACAAAATTTAATATACGGAAGATAGTGTACCAAATTTAATATTTTGCATTTTCATTTAAATGTGTAAATATTTTCAGTTTACTTTCAATTTAAGATATAAAAATATTCATTAATATAAAAGCTCTTGAATGTAAAAAAAAAGCTTTATTTAATAACCAGCCGCCTTAGGTAACCAAATGGTTCACAGAAAGCATTAACTATGTTTCATTTTAGGCAATTCTTTTTTTAGATAACTCCTTGTTCGTGCTTCTACCCACTTTTCTGACATTAAACTCGTGTTATTTTAATTATCTTAGTTCTTTTTTATCGTGCAAATGAACATTTCTAATGGAGAGAGTTCCATAATATCATAGCATTATTAAAAACGTAAATATCTGGCATTTATTTTATAAATTTTTTACAAGTTTATTAATTAAATACCTAGTGAACAAAAGAGTATCAAAATTTTTATAAATTATTTTCATACGGATCACTGCAAAGTATTCAAGTTAAACTTAGCTTAAACTCAAACTAAACTTAACAAAATTGTCACGTAGATAAAATTCAAGAAGACACAGGAAGTAGAGTTAAATCAATTTATTAGCTCAACTCTGAACTAACACTGTGATTGAGCGATCTTCAGCTTTTATACACGCAGGGAAAGTTCCAGAATACCTTTCTGGAGACAATAAGAAAAGTTCAGAGCACTTACCGGGTAAATTAAAGAAAAGTCCAGAATCTTCTGGAATACGAAATCAAGGAAAAATACTTAAACAAATTTTAAGGCTACTGGGATTCGAACACATGATCTCATGACTATGCGTCCAGCGTCGTAACCATTCAGCTATGCAGACTAGACAATGTTTTGTTCCAATATGGCAATATTATTAGAAATATCACGATCTCAATTTTTCTTTTTGAATTTTTTTATTATATTATAAATTTTCTTTAATTAAACTAGACATACATATATCAATGAATGAATGTATAAAAAATATACAATTTTTTTATAGTATTTAACGCATATTTTATTTAGATTGATTATAAATTTATAATCTTTTTCTAGAGTGCAGAGTCTAGATTTTAACACGATTTTGCCTCCGAATCCAGAAGAATATGATAATCTGCAACCTCCAAAAGAAGATGGTAAGATATTTCTTTGTATAACTTTGCAGAAAAGCTCTCATTTTTTGAAATTTTATAGTTATTTATAAGCTTACTCAAATACTATAAAGAATGTATAAATGTAAGAAAATTCTTTTACTTGCGAGTATTATGCATTGAAATTTCGAAAACAATTGCAATTAAATTTATATCATAATATTTTGATTTAAATTATTTATTTATTTATTATGTGCAATAACTTTCTTTCAAAGAGAAAATCTTTTTTTTTTTTCATATTATGCTGTAATTTCTTATGCTTAAAATTTGACCTCATATATCAGTTTTTTTTTAACTTTATGATCCAATTAATAATAGTCGAAGATATATTGATATGCGAAAAAAAGTATTTCATACATTAGAAGTTTATTTAATGAAAATAAAATTCCATTCATCAAATTCAACAATAGTAATGAGATTTAATTATCTTTCTTTCGTGAAAATAAATTTTCTATCGATTGAATATGTTTGAAAAAATGAAAAAAACATAGAAAGTTGGCGTAGTTATTAATGGAGATATTAATATAAACACAACTTTTGTGGCTCATTTAAGCTTCTAAAATAATAAACGCTAAATTAATTAATGCGCTATAATTACAAAAATAAGCCAATTAAAATTACAAAAGTTTAAAAACGCGCTATAAATAATTAGTAATATTAGCAACTGAAAGTTGTTCACATTTGCAGAATAATTGTTACCCATCATTATTACAATTAAACTCCTTTTCAAACGACAAAAACCGGTAGAGTTTAAGCCAAAATGAAGAACATCTATAACTCTTATTCTCTAATTTAGGGCTTGATATTATTCTAACAGGACATAATGAATTTCTAATTTCAATGGAAATTGAACGAGATTTCATACAATTAATAATAATGAACTAGAATTCATAAAAAATTACAGTAAGTTATTGGCTTTAATAATTCTTTAAGTTCCATAATTATTATTCATGATTTTGTTTATTTTTAGAAAAGATCATTAAAATTGAGAAAAAATCAATAAAATTTTATTCATCTTTTTGTTATTAATTTAATCCTGTTTCATTATATGTTATTATCGTTATAAAAATATCTTTTTATATGTTCCATGATTTTTTGAGTAAAAATCTGAAATGAAAGGCATAGTTTTATACGACATTCTTCTGTTACTCAAAATAAATAATCCAAAATAAGACGAATAAATAAAATATTTAATTTCAGTAAGATGTTAAAGAAATAAGTTTTAATCTATTAAAATTTCTTAATATTCAACAAATTTTATTAGATTTTATATAGAACCCAGATAATTACTTTATCTACTGAAGTGTTAGCAAAATTAAAGAAACTCAATTTATTGTTATAGCAGTATTATAACTTCAGACAGCCAAAAATAAATTCTAATATCTTAAATGTAATATCATATCTCATATCAATCTAGTATCATAGTATAAAGAAAAAGCGTATTTTTCCATATTTTCAATAATAGCCTACAAGTTTATTTAATTGAAAAAAAGTTGGTTTTTATTTCTCCTTCTGTCAAGAAACTCATTTAAAATACTATTATACCGGGTGGCCAGAAATAAAACACCCCTACTCTGACCTCCCTGGATATCGAACTACTCAGTGTAAAGGCTTGAAAATTTGTGGACATACTATTCAAAAAATGGGGAAACGGATTTCACGAAAAAAAAATTTAGTTCCAGAAATCACCGATAGGTGGCGCTGTACCACTGGACGTATGCTGAAAAGACACAAAAACACGTTTTAAACACATTTTATTTGAAAGTACCAAGCATACATGAAACAAGGACGTTATCGATGCAGGGAATGCTGCTCAATATGGTTCCCTTCCTGAAGATGTAAAATGTGAAGTCTGTGGACAGCTTGTTCAACTGCGGATCGTAACTGGTCATCTGAGATGCTTCTCACATGCAGACTGATACTCTCTTTCAAATCTGCCAAGGTTATCAGACGTTCTCGATAAACAAGGTTTTTTAAGTGTCCCCAAAGCCAAAAATCACACGGATTAAGATCCGGTGAACGAGATGGCCAAGTTGTCGGAAACGCGCGACTGATTATTCTGTCAGTGGTGAAATGTTGGCGAAGAAACTGTTGCACAGGGAGTCCAATGTGTGGAGGTGCTCCATCTTGCATAAAAGTAATGGTGTCAAGGCATTGGCGCTGCTGCAAATGGGGTACAACAAATGTTTCGAGCATCCTTTTGTACCTGTTGGCCGTCACGGTACATGTCTCAAGGCCATTGGAAGTAACCTCTTCGAAAAAGAACGGTCCAAGGATGAATGTGGCTGTGAATCCACACCAGACTGTAACTTTCGGTGAGTGGAGTGGAATCTCTTGGAAGGTACGGGGGTTTGTCGTGTCCCATATGCGACAGTTATGGGTGTTCACTGTTCCACTGAGGTGGAAATGGGCCTCATCGCTCCACAGAATCTGCCACGGCCACGATGCATCCACTTCAACTCTAGCAAGAAATGTCAATGCAAAGGTCAGTCGCATCTCCCTGTCTGTGGCCAGCAATTGTTGATTAGGGCGGATTTTGTACGGGAAACAATGCACCATTTTTTTGAGTACGTTCCACACTGTGCTATAGGGAACACCCAAGTGTCGTGACACTGCACGTGCACTACTGCAGCCTAAAACATTATCCATTGACTGTTCAACAATACCGGTGGCAACATCTTCAACGACATCTGAACGAACCGGTTTGCGTCCTCGACCAGGCTGAACTCCAAGATGTCCAGTTTCCTCGAATCGAGCGATCATTCTCCTGAGAGCTTGTGGAAGCAATGGTCCCTTACGCAAATCCTTAAGTCGGCGAAACTCTCGAAGTGCTGCTGGAGCATTTCCTTTATTCTCGTAAAACAACTTCACAAGCAAAGCGCGTTCTGGCAGCGTGACAGCCATCACTAATAAGAATGACATTCCCCACCTTTTAACTTCTTTTATACCCAGAACATGGCTTCTAACCATGCTTTATGCAAATTTTTCTGGTTACAGTATGAAATTGCAGTTACAACGGGAGTTCTAGCTTCTTTACTATTTTTATTTTCCATAAGGGGCAGAAAAATTAAAAAGGAAGCATGGAAGCATTCCATTCCGCATAAACATTTTAATTTTTATTATTATTTGTGTCTTTTGATCATAGTTCCAGTTGTGCAGCGCCACCTATCGGTGATTTCAGGAACTAATTTTTTTTTTTCATGAAATCCGTTTCCCCATATTTTGAATAGTATGTGTACAAAATTTTGAGCCTTTACACTGAGTAGTTCGATATCCATGGAGGTCAGAGTAGGGGTGTTTTATTTCTGGCCACCTTGTATATTGTGATACATGCTTCAGAACAACGACTGCATACCGTTTTCTGTTTTTGATGCTTTACATCTCATTTGAGCACTTTGATTTGCTTAGATAAGACTTTTCAAATCTCGTTAACCTACTTTAAGCTACTTTGAAAAAGAAAAAGAATTCGCTTAGCTATCGAAACGTTTTTGCAATTAGTTAAAAAATTAACTTAATTGAACTTTAAAAAAATATTGAATCGTTAAAAGTTTTAAAAATTAAAACCTGTAATGTCATGGAATTGTTTAATTGCTTTCTCTTAATTTAATTCCCCACTTCTAGCATTACTTTTTTTAGCTAATGTTGCATTTTAACGATGCACAATATTTTTATAAAATATTAATTTTATAAAAATAAGTTTTACCAAATTATATATTTAACATTAAAAAAATCCAAGAATTAATAAATTCCTGGTTGCTTCTTTTACAACAAAAGCTTTACTTAATCCGGGATAAATTATTCACAAAATTTTTTTAATGTAGAAAATTGAAGCTAATGAAGTGTAAAATAAAAATCAGTTATAATTTTTTTAAACCATTTAATGAAAATGAAAATGTTAATTACAATATTCTATTGGCACTTTTACTAACCTCTATTCAAATAAAAAAATGTTTAATAATTTCCTTATCATTTTTTTTCAATTGAATTGAAAACCAGCGTCCTGACTCTGGGGTATCGCGTCTTCCCCGTGATCTGGGCATCCTGGGTTCGAGTCTTGGTTCGGGCCTGGTTGTTCTTCCATTGTGTTCTATCTGTGAGATGAGGAAATGAGGCCCCTCTGTAAAAAGGGATTGTGCAAGCGAATGTGTATGCATCTTTATTTGAGCTAGAAATCAGATTTCTGCCTTCGGAATCTTTGGTGTCTTTAGCCTCAGAAGCTATTGCCTCCCCTTTCTGTGTTAGCATGGACACATCATCAATTGAATTGAAAAAAATATCAATTTGATCCTGCATTATCCAGTATTTTTATAATTGTTTCTTTCTGAAGATATTTTACTATTGATTTGATTTTAAATGTAAAAATAAGGAAACATTTCAATTTATACGATTAATAAGAAATGTGTTTGGTTTTTGTTTATAGTCAGCAATATATTAACGTGAAGTCTTCAGAACTGGTTTGGCATTATTTGCGAATAAAAGGAACAGTTTACAAACGAAAAAAACTGTATTAAGAAGGATCTGAACGTCCACTTGACGAATTGTTTCTTTCATTTAATACTATATGCACTCAAAAATACTGCCATGAACAAGAATTCGAACAATTCAATGCATGTGACTCACTAGCTCTTCTGCGATTAGCAAAATAATCCCCATTTTCATACTGTATTCCGTTTTCAATCTTCAACTGTATATTTAAAATGTTTAGATCACTATTCAACAATTTTGTACAGTAATATAAGTATTTCTCTTGTATAATGCATGTTTAAACAGTGGCTAAAAGCAATCGTTTCTATGCAATGAACATCCCTCTTAAAAATATTCACTTTTTAATACAGCATTTGAAGCATAGAAAAGTTTTTGAATTTTTTCTCAATTATATTGAATAGAAAAATATTAGCCTATTTGTGAAAATATCAGAAGACAATTTAACTTTAAAACAGCAAATATATTTGCTACTATGGCTGGTCGATGGCAGAACTTCATCACCACGATATATCGTCCAACACATATCGATATTTTTCGATATATCGCAATATAATTATTTATAGCTATTTTATGTATAGCATGTCTTAATATATTGAATGATCACAACGACTCCAAATAAAAGGAAGTTTCAATTTATATAGGAAAATATTTTCTTTTGAATAAAAACGGGAAATAATTTTGTTAAAACCCCTGTAATTATGTTTTTTCCAAAGTAATGTCTGCATGTTACATTTTTAACACTGCGCTTAAAACAAGCATTTTTTATATATTTGAATACGATAGTATTTATTAAAATATTAACAATTTAAGTATGAAAGACAATCAGAATTAAAAACAGCAAACTAGTATACTAAAAGGTAACCAAAACGAAAACGTAAATAAATTGTGCTAATCAACTTATTGTATCGCGATTTATCGTGAACTATTATTCACGATCATGATTACGATAAATCAATATTTTTTAAAAACTGGCATCAAATTATGAATTTTTTCAAAAATATCGATTTTTTTCGATAAATCGTAATGAGCCCTATCTGCTGCAATTATATGTATGCGCCTATTCATAAATACATCTCCTGAGAAATTTAATATATGTCTAGATTTTTTTTCAGTTTTCCCCTTTTATTGATTTTTTATTTAATAACTCTATATTAAAAACTCCTAATAGAGTGATTTAAATAAAATATTGTAAATATAAAATAGTGATTTAAATAAAAATGTTATAGTTAAATGAAGAAATCGTCTATACCCTTAAATAAATTCAAAAGAAAAACGCATTTTTTTTTCAGATCGTAAGCCAACTATTGTTCGATTTCACGTCACAGTTTTGAGTATAGATTCCATAGATGAAGGATCAATGGTGAGTTTTTTATCATATTATTATACATATCTTAAAACATTTAATAACATATCAGAAATTTATTAAATGCACTAACTGCAAATACGTTTGTTATATTGTTGTAATACTATGCTAACCATTTTTTAAAAATGTTATGAGATTATATTTCATTTATTTCATCCACATTCTCATTAGTGACATTACATTTTATATATCAGAGAAAAAAGAATATATTCAGAAAATTTTATTAAATGCTCCAACTGCAAATATATTTGTTACATTGTTGTAATGCTATGCTATGCTATCTATTTCTTTTAAAGATGTTATGATATTGTATTTTATTTGTTTCATCCATATTCGCATTAGTGAAATTACATTTTATATATTAGAGAAAAAGAATTCTGTATACAGTATATTTCAAGAAATTTGATTAGTTAATAACTTCTTTTTGATTTAGAAGATATCTTGAAAAATGCTAAGCATGAAGATTCGCTTTCTAAAATTACTTCTTCCTGCATCTTTTTTTCAAAGTCAAAAAGTCAAAGATATTTATTTTAATTTATAAAAAGTCTACTAAAAAGACAATTTTCAATTTATTTTTAATGAATTTTATAATATAAATTAATAATAAAAGCTTTATAGTTGATTAATTCCATGTATTGATATGATCTAATAAATAGTATTACTATCTTCATAAAATTAATCATATTTGAAGAGCAACATTGCATCGTTTTTATATTAATGTAATTTTATTTAACTTTGTGGTGTAGCATAAGATAAATTAATCTCAATATTCCATAATATTTAAAGGAAATTTTAAATTAAAAATTAAGAGTTAGACAGTAAAATTTAAAAATACTTCTTAGAATTCTAATAAATTTTAAACTGTTTTATTAATTTTTTAATCATTATTCTTCATATAACATTAAATATTTGCATTAGGAATGGAATGTAGACTGTGAAACAATTCAGAATTCTCAATCGATTCATTCAGAATTTTAAAAAATGACAACAATATTTTATTTTCGCTATAAATTCCCATTATGTCAGCTTCAAATTCTTAACTAAACTGATACTTATGTCAAAAGATTTTGTTATCTTAAGGTCTTAAACTAAACATTAAATCTAACTAAAACATATTTGAATAGATGATTAACCTCGTAGCGATTTTCGCATTTTCAAAGAAAATGGCAATGGCTAACGTTTAAAGAATCAGTCACGTTTCAGAATGATTTTCTTTTCAAGCTTAACTATTTTTGAAAATTACTCTTTTTCCAGTAAAACTATTTAGCATTTTTCTGTAAGAGGCAAATAAAATTAATGGTAATAATAAAAGACATCACACGCCGAATTTCGAATTATTTAATAATTTAAAAAAAATAATCTTTAAAAGATTTTCACATTTGTATAAAGTATTCATTATAGAAGAAATCAGAACTTAGAAGTTTTAACGGAACTTCGTTTCAGTCACCTAAAATTAAAAAGAAAAAAAAGTGATGCTGAAAAAAAATAATTTAATGAAAGCTCATATTGAGTTTCTAGCACTTTTAAAATTATTTTATTCATAAAATTATTTCTCCTATTGTTGGGATTACTATTAAATAAATGGGCAGATATTAAATGTAACGATATTCATTACTTAAGTAAGCTCTAATATTTTGAAACTTTTTGTGGAAGAATTATTAAATGTGGCCATCTTGAAAATCAATATAGTTTGGTGGGGGAAAAAATTCAAATATGAAAATTTGCTTTTCTACAGTGAAGTGTTATTTTTGTACTTCGGACTTTTACAGAAAATTTATTAAATAAAGCATTAAATCATTATTTTAACGATGAATACATGTGTGGGGTTTTTTGTCTGAGTTTTCAAGAGGAGGCTAAGAAAAATATCTATAAAAAGTAAGAGATATATTACAATATAAAAGTTATACAAAATAAACACGCCGAGCGTCAGTAAAACAGGATCGAAAAGATTAAATTTTCTGAAAGCCAGTTTTCAAGCAAGGATGATTAATAACTGTGCTTCTCATCCGTTTAATGCATCACTGTTTCATAAAAGCGGAATAGTTTTCTAAGTATAGGCCATCAATATTTTTATATCAAGTTTATATTTAAAGGGTTAAAAATAATAAACTTTTTATGATCCCATATTTCTAAATCCAAAATAATTTTGTGTAAAAAATAATCACAATAATTCATGTTTGAATTATTTTATCTGAATACTTTACGGGAAGGTTTCTATTATGGTTGGTGAGGGCCATTGTTATTCTAATTGATCATAATAATGTATTTCCCCAAGTCATCGGGTAGTTCAGGAAACTATTATACTTCATATAAAAAATATCCTTAACTAAAATACTTTATTATAATAATAAATAGTTACTAAATATAGATCTTTTATAGAATCCACCATTATCACTGAATATTTCTCGAGAATATGTATTTTGGATAACTTTTTACTACTGATTTGATTGATCTCAAAATTTGACACGAAACTATACTTGTTGTCGCAGTATATCATACCGAATTTCAATTATTTAAGTCATTGCTTTCTGAGTGATTGCGTTTTCAAGCATGCGAAAGTATGGACCAATGGTTAAATAGATTTTGGTCCAAATTTCGATAACTTTCTTCAATTTAGATACTAAGCGTGTACACCACGTTTTAGTTTTCAAGTTTTTTGCGTTTTACTGTCATCGAATTTACTAGTACTCAACTAGATAGGCGAGCTTCCTGTGAATGGAATCGGTTAAAATTTAATAGAAATCAACAAATTTGATCTCTAATATACCAAATTTCAGACGTCAAGCTAAAAGAATATTCATAGATAGAGAAACGCACATAATATATGTTTCTCGTCAAAAATATGCTTCTCGTATCCAGTGAGCTCTGAAACATCTTAAGTTTGAATTTTTTAGCAATTGCCATACTATCTATACTTTGTGTACGAGAAAGTAATTGGCATGAGTGATACCCTCAAATATTTTTCACAGACTCTAGTAAAGGTATTAACCCAGAAAACGGCTTGCACGACATTAGTGTTCAACATTTACGGAGCACCAACCTTTGGCGTGTATTTAAGCACTTTTACTGAACATATCGTGTAAACTTTGAAAGGTTATTTGGCGCTGAATTCGGTGTTGAATTCATTGAATCCGAAAGCCGAATTTGTGTTTTAAACGTGTTTTTCCGAATCGATTAAAACAAAACTTTGACGCTAAACAATACTCGTAGTCATAAAATAACATACCAAATTTGATATATTTAAGTCATTGCGTTTTTCATCGTGTTTACATGTTTTAAAGGAAACAGAATTCTTCATTAATTTGGCTCAAAATTTGATTGGTATCTACACTATATATGTGAAATCTGTGTACAGAATATTATGTATCTCGCTATCGTTGTTTTGTAATTATCGTGCTAATTTGTATTCGAACCTCTCGTAACTTGTAAAACCCAAAATTTGGTTCAAAGATCATATACCGAGTTTCGAAAGTCTAGGTTATTTGATTTTTGAGCTATCTTTGTAGCAGGCAGTATGGATGGATGGATGTACATTTCTTTAAAATTTATTTGTCTAACCCGCAGAGGTCTAAAACGCGAAAATTTGTCAAAATCTCCAATTCGAATTGTTTGACAATGACTATACATTTTTTCTACTACAGTACAAGAAAGTAAAAAGGGATTCATATTATATCCACTCCCCCTACTTTAAAGTAAAAGATTATTTTAAATCGAACACGTAGGAAATAGATTACATCTGAAAATGGAATGAATTCGGAGCGAATTCTCAGGAAATGTACATATAAACGGAACCGATCACTTTCTCGAAGACAAATGATTCTATCTTGATCTCATTTTAAATACCTCCCTTCCTGTATGTGAACTAAACTCTTCAAATGCGCTTGAAGGAATAATTACTTGATTAAATTACCAAAATCACCAAATCCAAATTACCCTAATTAGTGGGCACGTCTCCTATACTAATGCCGCTAATTAGTGAATACAGCATTTTTCTCGCCAAACTATCTCAATTAGTAAACAAGACATTTTTCTTCGTGCAGAATCGCAACTTGACATGAACTTTATGAGGATTAGCCCCACAATAACTCATAAGGGAAGGAAATAAAACAAGCAGAATGTCATGATTTTGGGAAAATACATAATAAAGGATTGTAAGCAAGATTCATAAATCTACTTCTGGCTGCACTTGGAAACCCGAAAGAGTTAATTGCGGGTTGCTTAATTATGCTCATTCCATTACGAGAACATTTTCTGCAACATTTTGGGGAGGTACTTTGTTTTGTTTTTGTTTCTTAAGTGCAGTGGGACCACAGAAATCTTAGGCCAAGGGAATTATTACCACGCCGCTTTTACAGTACATGTAAACTGCTTATAACACGCATTCATTTTTAAGCATGATGTGTAGTCATGCAAACCAAATCTTATTCACTTTGTTAGAGAACTCTAGGGATATCATTTTGTCGTTTTTTTCCAAGGGGAGGGAGGAGAACTTACTCTTTATGAAAGAGGCTTCAGATTTTGACTTGGATTTTAGGGGGGGTTGTTGTTGTTGTTTCTGTGGTATTTTTTTTCTTTTGATGGGATGCATATTCTTTTTAGATACAATATCTAATTATCTCCAAGAATGTGATTTTCCAATACTTGAAATAATATTTCTGAAAAGTTTTGGTATTAATCTGCTTAATGGATTGATATGAAACTATCCATTTTCTGAGTCTGCATATTCGCATTTCTTTCTCCTTTATTTGTTTAGAAATTAAATTTCAAAAATTAATTATTTATAATTACTTATTTGAATTAGAATGTAAAATAGCCGGTACCCTGGCATAAGGGTAGTTTGTTTTTCCCGTGATCTGGGCGTTCCGGTTTGGGCATGGTTGCTCAATTTGTTTTATCTATGAGGTGTGTACATGTGGCCCCTTGAAGAAGGAGGCTGTGCAAGTGAATGTGACGCATGAAGTAACTAAGTCGTATTCTTGTCCCTAATTGGGGCTAATGAAAAAAAAAAAACACTCACTCGGCTTAAATCACTGACACGCAACTCTGAACACAACAACACAGAGTAAAATTTTTCAGTTAAGCTGTTTCGGTAAAAGTGTAGAATAGTGTGCCCCTTGCTGCGCCAAGGATGCCAAGTCGCCAACAAAGATGGCGGACAAAATAAACTGTTCCGTGGAACAGTTACGGTTGCCATTTCCCGCCTTTTTAATTAGAATGTTTAACTAATTATAATTATTTGTTTAATACTGCCCGGTGTCTTCTACAGATGCCGAAAGCATCTGTAGAAGGCACCGGGCAGTATATTTTAACTTTAAAAAAACATTCTAGGGCTTCTCTTTCATACGGAGCGGGAATGCAGTAGCTTCGCTAGCACATTGAGCAGATGGGCGTTGTGGATTAAGGAATAGTGAATAATATTACAAGAAAGAATAAATGATGTTATAGGAACGAATATTATACAGAATTTTCAATATTTAATGTACTTACTTGCTTTATTTAATCTTTTCATAAACACTTAACACTTCATAACACTCAAAGCATTCTTTCCAAACCTCATTAACTCATTAAAAAAATATTCCAATCACCATTCATCCATTCGGCAGGTTCGAAAGAGAGCCTAGCATCCCAACTACCAAACATTCACTCCTGTACGATTGCAGACATAATAATATTTCGAGGGAACCAAACGTTGGAGCACCAAAAGAATTACGAGAACTGTGAATAATTCCATCGCAGACTTCTTTTAATACGAAAACGCAGACGATTTGCGAATTCGCATAGTGATAATTAAAAGTGTGAAAACGAAATATGTTTTGTAAATATTAACAAAAAAATGAAATAAATGTTATTTAAATTAATATTAATTTTATTCTAAACTTTCTTTGTATAATAAATTTTAGATTAAAATAATAAGCAAAATTTAAATCATCTGAAATCGATATTTTAAATATTAAATTATAAAACAGTTGTATCTAAACAACTCAACTATTGTAAAAACTAGTAAACAAAACAGAATTAGGGTTACTGTAAGAAAGTTCCGTTGGGTTGCCATATTGGCGATAAACTCGGGGGCACACCGTGCTACACCGCTGTTTCAATTAAAAAGTGTATTCGAAATTATTTACGGACTTCCGTTCCATTCCATTGCTCATTTTACACTTTCACTGCCATGACCCTCACCTGATATCAGGATCATCCATCATATTAGATGACTCCTTCTTTGCTATCTTTTAACTGTAGTAGAGATGGTGTCATCTAATTACATAGATGGTTTGGTCCTAGAAAAGAACGCAATCAGAGTTATCTCGGAGTTGGCAGTCAACTTGTTAAGAAGTACAATCTTGCATAGGAGTGGTGGTAATTCAAACTACCATGGAATTAAGAATTTATTTATGCCGCAGCTACTTATCCTTGTATTTCATGCATCAGCTTTCTTTTGTACAGCCAACCATTCAACAACCATTTAATAAAACAGTATTGACAAGATTTGTTGTGGCCACCATCTACTGAGTAATTTTTAGTACTGACATCCTTCTAAACGAAGCACAAGCTCTCTCCCGAGTCTAGGGACTCGGTAATTCTAAACAATCTCGTGCTTGTAAACATTTTCTGCAAAATTTGGTGAGACCCTTGGTGTGTTTTATAAAATGTATGAGTACAGAAAACATGCAACGGTAATTTATCTTCTTGTATACAGTCGACCACCCCGCCACCACTGAACGTAGCAGTGTCGACAGGATTTGTTGGGGTCGGCGGGGAATAATCTTGCTACATTTTTTGAGAATGACAAGAGATGACAGAGTAGAGATAAACCAAA
This sequence comes from Argiope trifasciata, assembly GCA_026543055.1. NCBI lineage: Eukaryota > Metazoa > Arthropoda > Arachnida > Araneae > Araneidae > Argiope > Argiope trifasciata. Next base: position 991,465 of record JAPMOQ010005464.1, on the reverse strand, counting down.
TATATCGATCATGTAGCAATAAAAAGTGCATCGTAGAAAGTTAGAACCTGGTTATTTGCTTCTAAGGTTATGAGTGAAAGAGTGATTAAACATACTAATATTTAAATCTAAAAAAACTAATAAATGTTTTTGAAATATTCTTTTATTGGCGAGTTAAAAAAACAGTTTTTCTTGTTTTAATTATTTTTTCCTTTTTAATTTCGTATATATTTTATATTTCATTTTTTAAAATATGGAAATGGAAAACAATTTTGTTCCCTCATTTTTACAATTGACACCACTCGTATTCAACCCAAAATTCAATACCATTGATAGCAAATTGACCCTTTGGCCTCGGATAGGGCCTCTCACTCCCCATTCAACACAGTGCATTATTTTCATGTTTCAATTGTTTATTTTTCAATTTTGATTGCTAAAAACGCCTACAGAATGGTAAAAAAAGATGTAGATTCATTTTCCAAAGAAATTTAACTTAAAACCTTTATGCATATCTATTTTTCAGAGCAATAAACGAAATAAATGAATCTTTGTATTAGGTGAATAATTATGCATCTAATTCCACAACTGCACAGAGTTAATAATTAAGTTTTAAGAACGTGTAGAAAACAGCATAACCATCCTGCAACTGTATAATTAGTTAACATTTAACATCCAAATAGATGAGATCTTCTCTAGTTTAGTTAAAACACTACACACTGGAAGTAATCCAGTTAGTGCAATTCTAGTCTTTGAAATAAACCCTGGCATCTAATGCACTAAAACTAGGCACTTTAGTAAAAAAAGGCAACTTTAAAACTCGGTACACTTTTGTATTCTTGATCCTTACATAAATTCTTTATTCATTAATTAAATTACTTGTAAAATAAATTATATACACATATTTGTATCAAATAAACTATGTTTGTATTAAGCATTTATAGTCAAATTAGTATAACAGATCATAACATAAGATGAATCATGGTATTATTTATAACAGACCAAAATAGCTCACTTTTAATTTTTTTATATAATTAAATTAAATAACGACTATTCTTCTTCCAGACTTACGTGGCGGACATCTTTATGTCGCAGAGCTGGAAAGATAACAGACTTCACTTACCTGAAAATATGACTTCTAAATATCGACTTCTACCCATCAGCTGGTTGAAGAAAATGTGGCGTCCGGACTCGTTTTTCAAAAATGCCAAACGAGTCACTTTCCAGGAGATGACTATCCCCAACCATTACATTTGGCTGTACAGCGATAAAACCATTCTGTACATGGTGAAGTAGGTATAAAGCAGGTTTCACACGAGGCCAACCATTGCGCCCAATGGAAAGCTACGCTTATCTCGTGACCTCAACGGGACAATGGCAATTGGTTGTCTCATCGGGACAACTATTTGCCATTGTCGTATTGCGGTCACGTGGTCTTGAAGTAGTCGTGACCTTCAATTACGCGCACTAGTTGGCCTTATGTGTGTGTGAATTGTTTATTATTTGTTTATATTGCCACATAAAGAAAGTTTACAACAAGCTCAGTGGCCGAATGGTCAAAACACGCGATCCAAACCCAAAGTTTGCGGGCTCGATGCTCGCTATGACTGTTATATTGAAAGTATGGTTTTTTTAGTTTGTTTCCTTATGTTTTCTAATATTCTAGACCTTTCTTTGTTATGTAAACCTTTTTTTATAGAATATTCTGTTCGTGCATAAAAGCTGATACCAAGTAGTCGTGGGCAACTTCTCCACATTGTAAAGTTGCAAGTCGCTACTTTCCTTTAATAAACTTGTTTATTAGTTTAAAGCTGACGATGTGTTTATTTAAATCTTCGTGACAATATTAACTTCCCGTTGAAAGCAACACTTGAGCTATTTGGGGACGGACATCGTAATTTTAAATCGAATTCAGATGATGTGGACGACACCTGATCTGGCACCTTACTCTCCAAACTTCCACACCACAGCATCGGAAAGACGGATTAAATGTGCAACAGACCGCCTTATATGACAGCTTTTCGGGGAAATCGGGTATCGAATCTGAAATCCTGTGGCTCACGAACCGAGACCTTACCACCAGGACACCGCAACCTTTCAATTCAGGAGAGGCCGAAGTGGCCTGGTGGTAAAGTGTCGGCTGTGGAACCGGAGGGTTGCAGGTTCTAGGCTTGATTCCCCCGAAAAACCGCCGTGTGAGGGGGTCTGGTGCAAATTAAATCCGTCAGGGCCAAACGTCCTCCAGCTGGTGGTGTGAAAGTTTGGAGCGGGGGTGCCAGCTCAGGTGCCGTCCTCATCATCTGACCACGGTTCAAAATGACGATATCCGTCCCAAAATAGCTTTAGTGCTGCTTCAAAACATGACGTTGATAAAAATAAACTAAACTTTCAATTCAGGATATATCGCATAATTACGATTTCCGATTGATTACCTTTGTTTAAAAAGCTTTATGGCAGTTTATTTTGATTTTGCAAGAATCAAAAATTTAAATTTTATGCCCAATTCCGTAAAAAAAAATACTTAACAAGAACTTATTAAGCAAAAGCTTAACAAGTATCTCTCTTTCTTGAATGAGGGAAAGTTCTTTCAAAGTGCCTTTCTAGAATTCTGATCATCCATAAACAAAAAAAAGATAAAAATCCTTCATTCGAAAGATCAAAAACGAATCTGAATACCGATCCAGTGCTTGCATTGTGCGAACCGAACGCTCCATGAATATTCATGGACAAAATGAGGAAACTTTAATCCTTGGGAGATTTGCATTCATTTCGTAAACATTTTGAATACTTAGTTTGAAGTATTCATCTGTAAAGGCGCGTCCCAGGAGGCATTGCGAAACATTTAGAGATAGAATATTTATTGGGGTGAATTTATCTCGATCGGATGCAATGTATTAAATGCTTAATTAAGGATTAGGGAATGTAAGGAAAGTGTTTTCAGCTTCTTTGAAATTTCATACGTCGTTCTTATGAATATAATGCTTAAATGTGAAATAAACTTTTCGACAACATATTTACAAAAGAAAATAAATCTTCATTGAAAGACAAGTGTATTTAAAAGGATTAAATCTACATTTTAAAAGGATTAAATTTACATTTTAAAAGAATATTAATTTTTTTACATTAAATTACATTTCAATGACTTATAAATAAATAATTTTTTAAAAAATAAATTAAATATAATAGGATTATGAGAATAACATTTATTAAAAGTAAATTAGAACTATATTTGTTACTTTGGATATTAATAATAATAAAATAGGTTTACAAGATTCGAGAGTTTTATCAAGCATAAAACGTAGTTGAACATGCCTAATCAGTTGAAAGTTATTTAAAAAGTCAGTCGGTTCAGAATTTCGACCTCTTAACTTACGATTTGTTCCAAAAGTTTGGGCCGATGTCGAGGTTGCGCAGATTTCGAGCCATTTTAAGGTTCGGCACATCGGTCCTAAGCTGTACGCCCGCAACTTGCGGAAAGTAAATACTGCTTATAAGACACAACTGGTTTAATGGTGAGGGATATTTGATAGGCCGTTACAACCTGATGCAATTATTGGGGTTGATTAATAAAAAAATTATCACCAATCTCTAAAATTTACCACAAACCAATAACATTTATTTGTAGTCCGATCATAGTACTACTGACTATACTCGTGATATTTACTTTTGGCTCGTCATATTATTATATAACGGGCTACGCCTGTAATTGTAGGTTAAGGGGTTAAGAACATTTTTTCAAACAGTCGGAATACTTAAAGAAAACGCTTTCACCACAAAATGAGAGAGATTTTTTTTTTAATTTCAAAACCTAATTCACCGGAATTTGCAAACTTGGAAACTTGGAACAGCAAATCATTACCTTCTATTAAGATATTTTTTGTCAGAGCCTTAAAGTACCACATGTAAAGTAAATTCGAAAAGAAATTTCGAAAATATATCAAAAATGGAAGAATAAATAAATAAATAATGGAATAACCAACCTAAATTTTTTTCCATTTTTTCTAATATTGGTATTGCCCCCCCCCCCTTTCCCTTTGCACAAAATTTTAGATCTGCAGCAAACGCATGAATTGAAAGAGTGCTCCAATTCTTCACACGAATGTCCCGCAAATGGGCGTATTGAGCTTCGCAGTATGGTGAAGAAAGCATAGTAGGCATTCTGAACGCTACATATCCTCCTTCTCTATCTTTTGCTTGCATATACTACAAATCCTCTTCTTTACGCACATTCCTGACTGAACTTCAAAGTCAAATAATGCGATAAAAAATTGACTGACTAGATTACCGCACAAGATGTTTATCCAACCTTCGAATTAAAGACATGAACTTTATTTTTTTGCATTTTGAAAATAGATTTCGGAATATCTATATTCTATTGCCCATATATGGGAATACTTGGCTTGCAACAAAAATGTATTAAAATTTTGAGATTCAATATTTTTTTGACATCGTATGGTATTTTCCCTTCTCACATTTCGAATACGGAAAAATAAAAAATGTATATACTAACTACAGTCACATTAAAAACATATATCGGGACAAGTATATGTGATATTTATCTTCTTATTTCGATATTGCATGCTTTTCAATCTTCCAAGCAGCAGTAGAAGAGATATCGTTTGAATAGTTTATATACTTAGAGATATCATTTGAATAGTTTAAAGATATCGTTTCAATAGTTTAATTTTCCTCAGACTATTTATAAGCATGATGCTGACATGTTTATTTGTTTGTTTAGAAAATTAACTTCTACGAGTGGTTGGGATTGAACTTTTTAAAAAAATATTTAGAGATAGAAACTATGCATAAATAAGCGAAAATTTAAGGCATTATTTTTAAACTGCCCTTTGCTTTTTCTGTGCCACTTTTATGAATTTTCAATATGTGTTTCAAAGTATCATATATGAAAGTATTTCAAAAAGTGCTCTCTGGCTGGTAAGTAAACTTTTTAAAAAATTATGTTATTACTATCCAATCAAAAATAATATGATTAAAATTGATAAAACAATTCATGCTTGCATAATAAACATCAACTATGACGTATCAAGTTTATTTCAGAATCTATGACTTTGCTTACATTAAAAAAATGGCGTTTATTAATGACCAGTTAACTGTCTGAAAATATTAGCAATTGCGTTTGTAAAGAGTTTAGTTGGTTTATTATGATTTAGCGGCTCAATAGCCAGGCTATCGTAATCCTGATCAAATACCATAATGAGGATGTATTGTCTCGTGAATTACCTACATTAATTATTAGTTTCAACGTTTACAATTGTAGGAATTAAATCCATACTAACATTACCACTTTTTATAACACAGGTTAACTTTAGAGCTCTCTTGTGCCATGAAATTCGAAGCATACCCTCACGACACCCAAACTTGTTCTATGAAGATGGAGAGCTGTAAGTCACAAGCAGAAATGCTTTGTTTTATTATTCAAAAAAAGTTTGTTGAATAGCTCGCAGAATATATAGAGAGAGTTCATAATGATTAAATAAAATAATTCAAATTATGATTATCGTTTTAAGTCCTTTTTCTCTTAATTTTTCCATTTGTATATTAGAAAGTAAAATTAACCCAATGAATGCATTCTACAGTATTCAGCATTCTACTGTATTTCAGGCTGTATTCTACATAGATATTTTTCGTTATATTAGTGTCTTACACCACTGATGACCTCGTCTTTGATTGGGAATCGGAAGTTCCGTTGGTTGTCGAACCTGCCATTGAGCTTCCTCAGCACATTTTGGTGGAAACGAAACTTGGGGACTGCATGCAGGAATATTCCACAGGTAAACCGAACTTCACTACTTGCAAACAAACAGGTTATGTATTGTAGCTACAATTGCTTTATTCAGATAGTATTTTATATAAATATCCAAATATTAGTTGTCTAGAAAAGGAAAATTGGTGAAATAAATATTACCAGTTTCGAATATTGCTAATTTATTTTCATATTAAAGTATCCGACTACATTAAAAACGTTGGCTATCGACCACATTGGCGATTATTTTTAATATTGTCATTTCTTGTAGTTCCGACTTTCCTGTTTCCAAAACAGTTTCTCTTTTCTAAGAGAAGGAAGGCCTGACATATCATCCAGGGTCACATATTTTTTCGGCTCAAATTTTTTTTCAATTTTCTCAAAACTTTAATTTTCATAAAAATTCTCCATTGTTAACATGATACCTCAAAAACTAATAGAGGTATTTACGTAAAAGTTTCAGCGTGGAATACAAATATTATTGGTAATAAAATGAAAGTAAAGTTTTATTGTTGGTGGAATACTTTTTCATTTATAGGGTTTTTTAGAATAATTAAGTCGTTAATTTATGCAGAAAATGCATATGTACATATATTTTTATCCATAACTTCTTTGCATCTCAAGATTTTTCTTAGATTTTGGTTCATTTTACTCATCATTGTATTCTATATTTTGTATACAGAGAAAAATAGAATTGCTACATTACAATTTTATGTAGAGTGTTTACCATTTTGATTAAATTTCATTAAAATTTATTATAAATTTTCCTATCACTGTAAATATATTTTCTAATAACTTTGTTGTATTCATAGTATTTTGCATTACAATTGACAATACATCTAAAAATCATAGTTTTAAATAGTTTTTTAAAAATTCCAATTTGAAAAGAAAAATTCCTACGAACTTAAATCAAATGAAATCAACATATTTTAAACCGTCGACAAAGCCACTGATTTCATCATGAATCACGTGTGTGTACAGGCAACTTCACATGCATCGAGGTTCTCTTCACACTGGAACGGCGCCTCGGCTACTACCTGTTCCACACCTACATCCCTACCTGCCTCATCGTCATCATGTCTTGGATATCCTTCTGGATTCGAGCAGACGCCGTTCCCGCCAGAGTGACACTGTGCGTCACCTCCCTGCTCACCCTGGCCACTCAGCACGCCCAGTCCCAGAAGTCCCTCCCTCCAGTGTCCTACATCAAGGCCATCGACATTTTCATGTCCACTTGCACCCTCTTCGTGTTCTCCTCCCTCATGGAGTACGCGATCGTTAACATCGTCATCGGAAGGGCAGAGGAAAGAGTCAGCAGTCTTATGAGTGAAGTGCAGATGATTCACATGGAGGTGAGTATGAAAGGTTATAGATGAGCAGGTCGTTGCACTTAAGATTATTTTTTTCATTTTTTTGGCTAAAAATTAATA
>JAPMOQ010005464.1:971718-984285 GCA_026543055.1 Argiope trifasciata | reverse complement strand
TACTATAGGTATCATATATCAGAAGGTTGAGATATCTATTCAACTTTGTGTTTGACTATCTATGAATAGTAAGATAAGTAATAAGGAAAAAGTAGTTGCATATATAGGGATCCATTGTTCAAGATGATCTTGTGAATTGAATAACTCTTGTGCCTTGGATAATACGTACATGGCTAAAAACTAGAAATACGCATTTTAATTATAAATATCTTACTAATATGATATCTATCCAACTTTAAGTTTGATTATCTATGAATAGTAAGATGATTAAAAGAAAATATATAATTGCATAGAAGGTTATCCATGCTACAAGACAATCTTGCTGCATGGGACTAAATACTGAAAATTACCAGCATCTTTTAGCATGGAACTGAATACTGAAAATTACCATTTTAACCATAGGTATCGTACTTAAGGTGACATATATTCAATTTTAAGTTTGATTATCTATAAATAGCGTCACTGATAAAATTCAAAGCCATTACTTTTGATCAATCTGTATTTTTCTGTCTTACTGTTTGGTAATTTGGCAATATGATTAGCCATGCGGGTTTTCAAGTTTTCTTTTCCAACTGTTCATTCTTCTTCATAGAACAAATTTCATTACTGTTTACTGCTAACTCCTTTACTTTTTTGTCGGCATTTCAACTTTGCTACCTTAGTTATATCCTGTTCGAAATTGAGAACTTTTCTACTTTTTCGTATACGAAATATGGAGGCAATATTAGAATCATCAAAAAATTAATACTCGAAATTTTAATGAACTTCCTTTTTTATAAAACACACTTTTGGAATTACGTAATTTCGAATGTCACATTCAAGTCTTTTTCCTGACAATCAATCCAAAGTTAAGAAATGTAGGTTTTCGCCAAGATCAAATGGACAAATATTCCATGCCATCAGACCTTTGCCAAGTCAGTTTTTCATAAGGCAGGCGGATATTTCCTTCTCCGAATTTTTTAATAATAATTTCTTCGTTTTTTGTAGTTTTTTACGGTGTGAAGTATTTAACTGCTCTAAAACCTAGAAGACTAATCCCTAAATATAATCCCCAAGGACAGAGTGCCCGACTACATTTCCAGACACTGAGTACCTATTTTAGTCACTGTATGCGTGTGCTCTTCAGCTTGAGCTAAATTATTATTCTTTCACACCCGATCACCACACAGAAATAACGTGAACTCATATCTGAAGATTCCATCCATATAGACCATTAAGATATGAAATGATAATCTGCATACCAAACAGAATTTGTCGCCTTCTTCAACTATCGCTTTCATGGACAAACAAAACTTTACTCAAATAAATAAAACTATACAAATATAAGAATATTCAGAATCCCAGGTTGGCAAAAATGCAGACATTTGTCAAAAACTTCGAATTTTTTAATGATTTCGGTATTTTCTTTTTCCACTTTGAATACGAGGAATTTAAAGTCAAAGTTCTAAAATGTATCGGTTCCTACTGTTCTCAGAAGCAAAAACTCCAATCGGATCTTTTCAGAAATTTAAAACTTAACATTTATCCAAATATCTATCTTAATTCCATACATATGTACTGTTCCATATTTCATTGGCATGGCTCTTCATTATGCTACGGAATGCAACTTCTTAGACTCTTGGCATATGGAGAAAAAAAAACCACCACATAGCCTTGAACAAGAACGGCTGAAAAAAGTCTCCTACAGCTCATTCTCCAGGCAAAAAAGTCCGTATAATAACTAAATTTTTCATTGAAAAATAAAGATCTCTTCTCGCGTCCCTAGCTTCCAAGATTAAATGTCACACACTCAAGGACCAAGAAAAGAAAATTTTAACATAACAGTTCTTTCATATTTGTATGAATGCATAAATATCTTTTTGATACAGAAATCCATTGTAACCATTAATCAAATTATTTCATATCGATATATCCTCATCAACAACGTTATAATTGCAAGTAAAATAATCACAGAACTCATGTCTTTTGTTTTTTTTTTTTTGTTTTTTTCATAATAACCTTCATTCCTTCATGCTCTTTATTACAGTAGATAATATTTCTATCCTATTTAAAAGTAGGAAGCCGTAGTAAAGGGTTTCTTATTATTACCATTTTTTTATATCCTTGTAAATTCTGTATATATTTTTTTCTGTTTTATTTTTTGTAAATATTCTGGTGTGTAATAAAATTCCCGTGACATACCCATGAAACCTTTCATTGACCAGAATGGTTAAATATATAGGGTATGAGATGGCATTCTATTCCGTTCCATATTTTACATGAATATGCACTGTTGTTACATCTGCCACAATTTGCTATGTGCAAGAAACTGTCAAATCGTCAGTAAATTGGATCTAACCTTTTTGGTTAATGAAATCTGACTCTTAACAATAAATTATTAACTTCTACAAACAAAGTTGTTTAATTCATTTGCATTAGCAGCAAACTTGTTTTTAAAATGTTCATTATAATATGTCTGTCACACATATTGAGCTACAGTGTAGTCTGATAACATACATAAGATTAATGTTTGAATATTATATTTTCTTTGCAATGAGTGCAAATATTTTTAAAAAATTCTCAGCACCGATAAGAGCAGCAAAGTCTATCTCTTGGAGATTTTCTTTCATTAGTATTTCGAATTGTATTTCTCCATAGCAACAAATATACAAATAAAAAGTCTTGTTGTTGTTCTTTGCAATAGCACTTGTCATTAACAAGCCCGTTGATCGCTGACAGTGATTTCAAACCTAAATTAGCGTCCCATGTTTTACAGTAGCACCAACTAGGGCCAAGAGTACGACTTAGATACTTCATGCGTCACATTCGCTTGTACAACTCCTTTTTACAGGGGGGAACATTCACACTACTCACAGATAGAACACAGAAAACAACCATGCCTGAACCCAGGACGCCTAAAACACTAGAAAGACAAGCCACCCCTATGCTAGGACGCCGGCTATCAATAGTCTTATCTTAGTTAATTATTTATGACAACTAATACTTTCAAACTGTGAAAGTTACTTTCTGACACCTTATAATTTTTGATGAAATCAGTACTAAATATTATTTTTGCTTTTTTGTCTTTATGCTTTTATATTTAAAAAAAATCTTTATGCCTTTGTTAATTTTTCAAAAATTGTTTACGCTTTTATGAATTCTTTTTAGTCTTAGTGTTTTTATTTTGCATTTATTTAGTGGCGTTCTCATTCTGTTTTACATGGCCTTCTATAAGGAATGTTTTTTTTTTATATTTGCAGGGTGAAATTCGTGTACCCAATGGCACCAGAATGGCTTCATCACCTTCTCTGAGAAGCCGCTCCGAATCTTCCGAGAGACAGGCTCAGAAAATAGACATGTGCTCTCGCATAGTTTTCCCCTTTCTATTTGTTGTACTCAACGTAGCTTACTGGTGCTACTACCTGAGATAGTAATCTTCTGAGCATTTTACCAAACTTAAATCACATTTATTTCTAAACTATTGACTAAGTACAAGGACCCGAATAAAATTCACATCTGGTACTACAAGTACTTTCCAAGAGGTCCAGTATAAAATAAAAAGTAACTTCATATGGTTATCCTTTGAACAAATTGCTGTGAGTAAATATCATACGTCTACAGAAGTAAATTGGTCTAGTTTATAACCATCAAAAAAGAAAAATCTACAGATGTTTTAGGCCTTTTTCAGTAGAGCTCAAAATGGACTTTTTATTATATTTTTTCCTTGATAGACAATTTAGATTAATCTTATATTGAATTTTGGCAGTGTAAAGACAATATCCAAGGTAGCGCAGCCTGTTGCACAATATTATACAATATTGTACGATATTATATTATATAATATTTAATAATATTATACAATATTACGAATATTGTTTAATATTATACAATATATGTGTGCTACTAGGGATATATTTTGAAATGTTCGTTATAAAGCTTGGAAACGCCTGATAAGACTAGAATTTATACGATATTGTAAGATAGGGCTTATTTGATTAAAATTGTTGGCACATATACTTTTTAATCAAATTACTATTGGGAAATGTAAAAGAAAAAAGAAAAGGTTTGACTGGAAAATCTTAGTCTTAATATCACAGAAAATAAATATCCATAATTCTATATAATGAGGTCGACTTCAGCATTCGTGGAATTAAATTGCAAATATGCATTATCTATTTTCGTCTAATATAGAAATTTATTCATTAATATAAGACATAAAAGTAGGAAGTATTTATAAATAATATAACACAGGGTATTTACGTACATTACAGAGAGTATTTATGTATACAATAAGAGAACAAAGAATATTTACGTATAGACTGATAAAGGAGAATATTTATGTACAGTATGTTAACTGAAGATATTTATGCACAGTATGAAGAAAGAGGGTATTTATGTATAATATGATAAAAAAAGAGTATTTATGTACAATATGATAAAAAAAGAGTATTTATGTGCAATATGAGAACACAAGGTATTTATGTATAGTAAGCAACTAGGAATTTATGTACAGTATGGGAACAGATTTATGTACAATCTGATAACAGAAAGTATTTTACAGCACGAGACTAGAGTATTTATGTCCAGTATCAAAAAGAGAGTATTTACAGTATGATAACAGAATTATTTATGTAAAATATGGAAACAGAAGGTATTTATGTACAATATGTTAACAGACAATATTTATGCGCACTATGAGAATGGAGAGTATTTACGTACAGTATGAAAACCGAAAGTATTCATGTTCATAACGAAAATAGAAAGTATTTATGTACAGAGTGAAAACAGAAAGTATTTATGTACAATATGATATAAAATAAAGAATTTTCTATCTCTGATTAGGATTAAATTTTAGTTATTTCACTGAATATCGTGTTAAGAAAATTCAACAGTTTCTAAAAAATGTGAAAATTCTGTTTTGCTTGTGAAAAATGTGGCAGAAAACCAGCAATGAATTCTTCACATGGGTGAACATTCCTACCATTACTTATCATTTGGAATAGTTTACAGTTTCCAATTCTGTGATTTTTATAAATATATGTTCCCGCCAATATTTGTTGAAATAGCGCCAAATTCACTCGTAACAACCGATATACATTTGTTAAAAGTTGAGGATAGCAACATGCTAATGGCAAAATAAGCTAAATGATTCTTCTACTAATTACTTCAGACTGAAGTTGCCTTGTCGAAAATTTTAGCCTCAAGTCATTATCTACATGAAATGCCTCAAACCACCCAGCAATGAAATGTATTTGAAATATTGCCAATAAAATGAGGTCAAGAAGAATTTTATATTCCTGTATTGTACTAAAATAGCTAATCATTCAATCTGCATGCTCTAGAATTAAAAATAAGCTTATGATTATGCATAAAAACTTATTCCGGAATTTCTGAATGCTTATCTGATTGAAGACGTCTTCATTGTTTCATAGAACTAATTTATTTATTTGTCTTTGATTCTGAAAATATATATTACTAAAATTTGCTCATGTGGTAGTTACATCTATGAAATTATGTCAATTCTTATATTTCTTAAAATAAGAATGTATTTAATTTTTATAATTGTATATTACTTTGAAAAATAAATTATTTAGTGTCAGTTATTTTAGATATATTATTTTAAATTATAAAAGTATACTTATTTTTGTTAAAATGTTGAAATTCCAAATATTTCAAAATAAATGTATTCTATATTTTGAAGTTACAGAAAGTAGCGTAATTTACTAAATTATCTTTTTTTTTACAATTTGGTAATTAAGGGAGATACATTCTACTTCATGGACAGTATTCTGAAAAAATTACAGAGGATAATTAGAAAAATTCATATGTAAGAAATTAAATATAGTGTATCATATTTTTAAAAATTTACTGAACTTAACTGTAATACTTACCAGAATGTCTGCCTTTATCAAAAATGCCAATGAAAACGCCGCTATAAATTCAAGATAATTCTTTAATAAAAGGGAAGCTTCTAGAAAGTGTATTATAGATGAATTGGAAATGAATAACACTGCAGAATCGGAATTTGAATAGTACCGTTTGAGACAGAATCAGAAACCAAAAAAAAAAAAAATGCTTTTTTGTTGAACACATGCTTTTTATTAAAAATTGAATTGAATTGAATTTATTTATTTATTTTTTCAAAACCGTAATTATTAAAAAAATGTTTGGCAAAAAATAGGAAGACGTATTTAATGAAATGAAACAATATTTCAGAAAAACATTTTATTTTCTCATAATCTTTTTTATTATTTTTAATTTAAATAATAAGTATAAAGCTGTAATGATTGCTTTCTGTTAGTATGGTTGTTTTAAGAATTCTTTCAAGTATTTTCATAAATTAATAATTCGAAATTTTATTTTAAGGAATGTTATTTACTTTTAATTTGAAATTAGGAAATCAAGCATTAAAAATCAGAGAAAGAAAAATTAAATATATATCTAACAAAATAAAATGAAATAAATTTATGATGTGTCTGAATTTTTTTCATCTGAAATTACTGTCTAAAGAGGAAAATAATATAATTCACAAAGAAAAACGAAATATCAATATTTAATACACATTCTTATCATAATTATTTAAATGGCAAATAATATTTGTGGGTAATATTTTATTTATAGAAAAGAAAGTTTCTACATTCTTCTACTAACGTAGAATTACAGGAACTAAAGAGTTTGAGATTAATTCAGATCTTTTAGTGGTTCTTGAAAACTACACCTTATATTCATCAATATCAATTACTATCGGTTTACCATCTGTCACATTTTCTTCCTTTTTACTACCTGATTTCTTTTCTATTCCATCATCAGAACTTATCTTATTCGAAGCATTTTCATTATCTGTTGAACAACAAGGTCCATTGTCTTTCGATTCTTGACCGAAATCAGATTCATTGACTTTTACTGAATTATTCAGCTCATTCAGTGCCTTGTTTGTTTCATGTATAAAGTGCTGAACATTATGAAGCTGATTTAAGGGATTTGGATTAACAGTGGTGTCTGCTTCCACATGGGTGAGAGATGCAGCTCTCGATATTTCTTCAGGAATCGCTGGCATCAGAATCCTGTCCATTTCGGACTCTTCGAAATCTGCTTCAAGATTCTCGTCTTCAATTACTGGAGAGGAAGGTTGAGACCTCTCAATGAAGTTAATATGTGGGGCACTGATAGTTTTGCCCACAGGAATGCCTTTGTCCTCAGATGGGGTCGGCGGGGCGGAATGGCGAACCTGTTGCTGATGGGTTTCTCTCTCATCATCTTGCAAGTGATACGCTTTAGCTTTTTGAAGATTAAGGCTATTTGGCCTAAAGGATTCCTTGGGTTTATGACTGTTTGAAGGATTGGTTGAAATTGCATTATTCAGGCTGGTATTCGAACCAGAAAGGGGTGTTCTAATGTTCGAAGCTACGATCTTATCACTGTTCGATTCGAACCCAGCGTTCGTGAAACCTTGAGGGCCAGATGAGTTGTTTGAGCTGTTTTCCTTGCGGAGGGTTGTTCTACGTCGACTCTGTCGGTACTTAGAGCTAAGAAGTCGTCTGATTAACGAAGGCCTGTATTCGTTTTCTTTTTTAACCGAACCGCTTTTATATATATTCCCTTCCTCGTCGTGTTCTAGAAATTCTTCCATTGGAAGATACTCCGCTTCTTCAACCCTGTGTATCAGAGAATGAAAAAATGTTACTGTACTAAAGAATTTTTAAAAATCCAATCTAGATACATTTTTGTCTGTTTTGATCGTTTTGTACTTAAGTACACAAAAAAATTAATTAAACCAGAGGCTCTGGTCTCCCAAAAAAGTTATCGCATACTCTTTAATAAACTTGGCACGCCAAAAAAACAACTTAAATGGCACAGGCTTACAATACGTACGATATATTAACTTTTGGCTTGAATTTAGCATTTTTCTTAAATCTATTATGTCATCCTTGGCGCATTTTTCGGCGATTAATCTTTAATTGCTTTAATAATATCCAAAAATCTAATTTGTGCTCTAAAGATGCCGATTGAAACGACTTTGTGGCCTGGTGGTAAAGTCTGGACTTCGTAACCGTGGGTTTCAGGTTCGAGACCCGATTCCAACGAAGAACCGGAGGTGTAAGGGGGTCTGTTGCACGTTAAATCCGTCAGGCTATATGTATACTCACTGGTGTGGTGTGAAAGGGGGGGGGGGGTGCCAGCTTAGGTATCGTCCCCACCATTCGACAGATGATCAAAATTACGAAGTTGGACCCAAAATAGCCCTGGTGTTGCTTTACAACGGGTCGTTAATATAACTAAACTTAAACTTTAAAAAAGTTCTAACGATTGAAACAAGTTTTGACACAAAACTGTATTTGTAATCTCAAAAATCGGTTCCCTATTGGTTGGAAAGAGTGAAGTAAGGAGAGGCAGTAACAGGAAGTTTATAAAGTTAGGGAATTTACAGAGATTTATTATTGAGAGCTTTTATATCTAGATGGAAATACTAAAATTCATATAAAAAATGTTCAGAAAGCAAACTACACTAAATAGGGGTGGTATTGTGGTGGTATCTTAAGCCAGAAACAACCACTAAACATTGGTGATCACTTTTATCCAACGGATAGGTTACACGGCAGGAAATAGAAAGGTCATAGGTTCGATCCTTGCCGGAATTCAATCTCCCCATTGGCGCGACACCGCGATATAAACTCGCCACTGTAGTAAATTAAGAAGGGTTTTCTTTTATGAGAAATAATAGCAGATAAAATCTTATGACGCAAAGAAATTTTAAGAGGTCGTTTAATGTTAGGGGATTCGGGTTACATTAGGGAATTAAATTAATTACTTCATTCTCAATATTATTAATGTTTTGACAAAAATTAATAGCGAGTTCCTTAAAGAGTTCTTTTGGGAAGAAATAATCTAGAGTTCAGTTGACTGATATTGACATTAAACATGCACCAAGAGCAAGAAATATTTTTCCAAAAGTTTCTATGTTCATGTATAATGCAGTTTAGCAAGCAGATCGATGAGTTCGGTTATTTTGTGCCAGAGTAATTTATTTAATAAAGTATAGCAGGCAGCTATTTGAAGACTCTAATGTGGCGGGAAAATAGACCAGATAAAAGAGAAGCAAGAGAGTCTGAGGACACTTCATTTTCTCTTCCACTTTAGGCCATTAAAAGAGCTCATTTAATGATAAAATCCTTTCTTATTTTTATTTTCTAGTCTATTAAATCAGTTTAGGAGTTTATCATGAAAGAATTGCATATTTTTAAAAAAATTATTATAGAAAACAAATTCCAAGATTAAACACATTACATATTTTCATTATAAAAATTTATAATGTCTAATTTAATTCTATGAAATGTAAAAATCATGCACATTTTCGTAATTTGAATACATCTATATATTTAAAATAGTACGGGAAATTATAAAAACAGTCTCCAATTCTAACCACTGGTTTAATTTCTCCAATTTTTGTTTCAAATCAAAATTCATGCAATACATTTTTTATTCTCGCTTCTTCCCTAGCATCATACAATATCTAGGAAATTCTCAAAAATCTCTATTTTACAGAGCATTTGTTTTATGAAAAAAATACGACAGAGTTTTCTAAGAGCAAACACTGCACCGATTATGCCACTTTTTTATACTAAAGCTCTTGGGTTTAAATACGTTATCAATTGTCAACTGACCTCACCGTTCTAAAGTTTTGAGAGATATCGCAAGTCAAAATTTTAGTAGCACCCCAAGACACAGCGAAATATATCGGATTTATTAATTAAGTTTGCAACTTTCTAATAAATGCATCCGGAATAGTCTATATGTGTAGGGGATTTAAATACAGTAACATTTATAGATATTATTAATATAAATTAGACCTTTTTTGTAATATTAATATGCAATCTTTTAAAATTATTTAGCATGACTGAATTAAGAATACTAAAATAGTGAGGAAAGAATCGATCGTCGAAAGCTCTTTTAAAATAAACAAATGATTGACTTGAAGTTTAATTCCTTCCAAAATCATTTCTTAGCAGAGTAATAGAAATTTTTACCATGCACACCACTAGTAGAATGCATGTAGCAAATACCCGCTTGCAATGGTTTGCGAAAATTAATTCTTCCCTATTCTCTTTTTAGTGTAACCTTTTTTGTTTATCTTAATCCAGGGGTCGGTAAACTATTGAAATAGAAAAGCCAAAAGCAACAATTTACCAAATTTTCCATTTTTCAAAGACCCATCAAACATGTTCGATTTAATATTATAGTATTTGCCTATATATAATTGAATTAAAATAAACGGTATTAAATATGGAATCATCTTTATTCATATAAAAACATAAACATCGATGCAAGCATTGGCTTTGCATGCCCTTTGAAAATTTGATTAAATCTGGCTTACAGCTTGTTGATTTAAGTTTCAAGCCCGACTCTGAAGTTTTATTTGTTAGTTGATTTCGAAATTTAATCACATATTCGTAAGAGCAAGCGCTCTCTTGCATGAGCAAGAGAACGCTTGCTCTTACGAATATGTCAATCCAAAGATCGTCCGTACTCCATATGCCAACTTCTTCACCTCACTGTAGCATTCTAGAAGACTATTCCATGAGTCGTATATGAGGGCTTCAACTCGTGAAATTTCTTTTAGAGTGCCTGGCTGTGCTGCGCGATATGCATGCATTTCTAGACCTCCAACTTGCCCTTGAGTTTTGTGAACTTGCCACTCCGCAAGTCTTCCAATCTAGCAGTTGCATTTGAAGCAATCCAGAATCAATTCCGAATGGCTCAATGTTCATTTCCTTTGTATAAGATTAAGTATGAACGCCAGAGTACTTTTGATTGTTTTGGATTGTTTGAATTCATGTTTTTTAAAGTTGAAATTAATTCCTGTCAATAGTTTTGCTGGTCTCATCGCAATATTGCTTTAGATTTTTGAAATGAAGAAATTTACTTTTCCCCAAGTCTTCAATAAAAATAATTAGCGATTTGCAATCGATGATTATATTAATAGACGCTAATTTGAGATAAGGTACTTAAAAATATTTTTTTATTATTTTTAAGGGTATTAATAATAAATTATTAATTTTTCGTATGGAACTAATGAGCAGCAACTTTACGTCAAAAGAGCCGTAGATTACTGATCTCTGACTCAGTCGGAAGGATTAAGGATCACTTGTCTTTATTTAAAAAGATTAACTCTGGAGTATATGAATTCCTTAACCATTATAAATAAAAATGAAGGTTCGTCTGTATGTCTCGTATGCCTTCCTAAACCGGTCATCTGATTCCAGGAAACTTGGAATTATACACACTTAAGCTTATTGTTTATACACACGGGATGGTTATAAGCATAGTACAATTATCTAAAATTTAAAAAAAAAATCCAAATCTCAAACGCATCTATTTACAAAGGATTAATCTCCAAATAATTCGCCAAGGAAACAATAGATTCTGTAGAAATGCTAAATCCAAGAGAAAGCTTAATATTTTGTAGCTATAGTGCACAAATATCATACAAATCGTTCTCAGCAGGTAACAACTTTATTACAGATTATGAAAGAAAGTTTTGGGGAGTTCAACACTGGGGTTTTTTAATTTTAATTAAATTTCACCGTTTTTCGCAGTAACTACTAAAAAATATTGTAGTACAAATAATTTTGCAACATCTTAATTTTCAAAAATTAGTATATATATATATATATATATATATATATATGACCAATTTTAAAAGGAAATATTTTAATCTCATTTTCTAAAATTAAACTTGAGAACTCTGAAAGAATATGATACGAATCACGAGATACAATAAATAATTCCTTTCATTACCGTTTTGAAAGAACATCGAACTCCAAAAGAATACACAAATCTAATATATAAAAATGAATATTTGTTTGCTCGCATTTTGTATTCTGTCGTACCGTTCATCCTATTTCAATAAAACATTGTCAAATGATTGATTGATTGCACTTAATAATATTTTTTGTAGGTAGCAACGCTCAGGGTACCAGATAGTAAGAAATAAAATATTACAGCCTAAGACACGATAGAATGATTTTATAAAATGATTAATAAAACAAAGTTTAATTATACATATATAATGTCCAAAATCGATATTCAATGTCCCAACAAAACAATTTTTAGTTTCATTTCTTTATCAGTAATTTAATGTAACCAATCAATTTGTCCTAAAAGAAGATTACAATCAATCAATCCGAGCTGAAAGAATTTTGCAATTAATCAATTGGAGTCATAAAAAGAATGTATTACAAAAAAATAATTAGAGCTTCCTTGACAGATTGCTCTAGAATATACTCACTCTAAATCATGTGCCGAGCCTAATAAGGGCTGGTCAAAGAATTTAGCGGATTGTTTTGTCTGAGGTAGAATGGGGTCTGTTTCATCCCAGAAGTAATCTTTGGTGACTTTGGGGTGCTTCAGTTGAAGATTATCAACTACAAGGTACGCAATCTAGAAGAAAAATATGATCTTATGTCTCTAAAATATGCTATCAAAGATAAATGAGTGATAATTTAGATTTTAATTGAATTAGCAACTAAAATTATGCATGATAAATAGTTATCTATGTACGATCTATGTATTATGTATTTAGGATATTAC
>JAPMOQ010005464.1:947672-971708 GCA_026543055.1 Argiope trifasciata | reverse complement strand
TTTAGGATATTACTTTCTTTATTTAATCCTTTTAACATATAACACATTTGAATAAGACTGGTGGGTAGTAACTGAATTTCATCAGCACGATATATCGTCCAAAATAAATTAATATTGATTAATATGATTATGTTTACTTACTGCAACAATAAATTATAAATTATGTCCTTTAACATACTGACGTATTAAAATGAGAAAAATTCAGTTACCATGTTAATTTTTTATTATAAGAATAAATGTGGTTTCACTTCCAATAAAATAACTAAAATATAATTATGTCAAAACTTTTTAAGAAATTGTGTTGTAGTAGCATTTTTTTAACTAAATCTTCTTTTCTCAGTTTACCATAATATTTTATTTCTACAATGATTGCTGAAATTTTCTAAATTAATATTACTTACTTTAATATTAATTTAAATAATTTCAGCCCATTCACACACACAAAAAAAAATTTTATTCTTTTACATGCTTAATTAAGTGGTTTTGATGAATTACATATTCAAAATTTAAAGTCATCATGAAAAATTAATTTAATTAATAGCATAATATAATTTTTTAAATCAGTAACAAATGTAGTTTAAATTTTGTAAAAAAATTTAGTTTAAAATTATTGATGAAATTTAGTTTAAATTGCAATCAGGACTTGAACTGAGTTTATGGTACAACAGAAAATTTTAAATCAAAATTTCAGAAATTAAAAATAGTCATTTTGAAATGTATATGAATATTAAGCATTATGGACTGTTAGCGCATTTATGAAAGATTATTGCAATACGTTGTTTAGGTTTTCAAATTGAGAGAATTAGAATAAGTGAGCAAATAAAAGAAAAATGCTCCTCATTAATATAAACTCATCACTAATAGAAATTCATATAAAATATAAACAACATCCAAACAAAATGTTTATGTTTATGAGTATTGTATAGCATTTCTCGTTATTCTGTTTAAATTTAAGTATGTTGTGAAAATTGATTAATAAAATTGATAATTGTAGTACTAAAATTATTCATATAAAAACGATTGTAGATTGGAGAACTACGTTTCATAATAATCTTTATCATAAAAATAATATAAAAAATAATAATATAAAAATAAATTATAAAAAATAATATAAAATAATTCAACAAAAATATCTCAAATAAGGTTAAGTGAAGCGCATTTTATAGATATTTCAAATAACTGAATATTTGAAAAGGAAAACAGAAATTTCGTTTTAAAATGATGAAGGAGCATAAAAGAAGCGCAACATATCCAATCATATCACCTGAACTAAGTCCAAGAAAATAAATATATCATTCCATTATACATATCTGATAACAATCGCATTTTATCAGAATAAAACTTGTTTGGTACAGAAACGAAATTGAAAAGGCTTCCAGGACTGATTATTTGATCAGCACCAAACGCTCGATCCAATTCAATAAACATAAGTATTCAAATAGTTATCGAATCTTGCGTGAACCAATCGATCACTAGAAGCAATATACACAAAGTAAAATGAAGTAATATGCAACATATTTTGAAAGTAAAGCAATATTTTTAGCGCTAGAAAACTGTATAAAATCATACTTTTTAAAAATATAGAGAAGAATATAAAATAAAGTATAAAAACAATAAATATCTCAACACATACTCCGCTCATAAAGATTTAAAAATAAATTCGAAAAATAAAGCTGTATCAATGTATCTTCTTGTACACCCCTTGCTGAAGTGTTTCCAAAGTGATCTCCCTACCCCCCGAACTTTATCAGAAGACATTACCAAGCGTATTCTCAATGACATAAATTTCGATCAATATCAAAAATTCGATAAATATCAAGAGTATGGAAATTTCAACGAGTTCTTTGCTTAAATACCTTTGCCATTCTATAGAATGCCTAGTCACTATATACATTGCCGAGTATAAAATAATTACCTGAAAGTATAAAATAATTTTCATGTTTCATACTTATCCTAAAAACGCTTCGTATTCCATTAAATACCTAGGTATTCTATAACTCCTTAACTTTTTTTCATTGCCTATTACAGAGATACTAAAATAAAATCAATGGAAGCTATATTTCTAGCGAGTTTAGCTGAGAAAAGGGATTCCTGAAACTTGTAATGTTTAAAGGTCATTTTTGAAATAAATCAGAGCTTGATTTTCAGCGTTGAACACACGCTACACGCCTGATTGTTTTAAAGGAATGTATGCAGAGTTTACATTTTAAACGATTGTGAGTAAAGACAGCATACCTACTTATTCAAAATAATATTATAAATAGATGCTTATTCTGATATTAATTTTAATTTCTTTCTATAAATCCTTAGCTTTTTTTGCATTGCCTATTAGATAGATAATAAAATAAAATCAATGAAAAACTCTATGACTCGAGTTTATTTGAAAAAAGGGGCCCCTGAAACTTACAATGTCTGAAGGTACCTTCTGAAAAAATCAGACCCTGATTTTCAGTGTTGAACATACACCATACACCTAATTGTTTTAAAGGAATACATGCAGAGTTTACGTTAATAATAATAAAAAAAATCAATAAAAAAACTCTGTGGCTCGCGAGTTTACTTGAGAAAACGGGCCACTGAAACTTGAAATGTCTAAAAGTGCGTACTGAAATAATCAGACCTTAATTTCAGTGGTGAACACACACAAAATACCCAATTGTTTTAAAGGAATGCCTGCAGAGTTTACATTATAAACGGTTGTGGGCAAAGTCTACATACCTACTGATTTAAATCAATATTATAAATAGATATTTATTCTTGTGATATTGATTGTAATTTCTTTTATGTAGCAATTTATGATCTAAGGAAGGAATAGTTAATATAATTGATTTGAAAATACAATACAATGAACAAGAAAAGACTGAATAATATTCCTTAATGACTATGTTTTATGATAAAAATCCTTTATGATTAGGTTTATAATATTTAAATTAATTAGGATCCTTGTGATTAATGTTTCGATCCTAATGATAATAATTATGATCCTATGATCCTAATACATCATATGCGATGATGAATGAAAATGTATTCAGTAAAATAAGCGTTTAATCCTTTATTTACTGAATTATGTTGCTGTCTATTTTTCAACTTTATTTTCGTACCAGTCGTTTATTTTCCTTGCAGAATCATCCCAGGGGACCCCAAGAAAAATAATGTAATTAACAGAAATATCTTAATTAGTTTAATTATTAATTAAATATTTTTAATTCCTACTTTTAGCTTATATTCACCTCATGTTATTTGGGTTACGTTCTCCGTGTTCTTTAGCATACAATAAGCAAAATTAGTCATAGAGTAAAGATATAAGCTAGATTTTAATGGTACTTTTAAGTACCGTCAGTCAATACAGGGTTAAAGTAAAGCTCATGACTTACGTGCACTGATCTATCCAAACACCAATTTAGCTCGAAGTCATCATCGTCTTCTCCGTAGGGATTCAAAATCTGCTCTGCAACCTATGAAAAGCTAACAGTTGAAAAGAATAGTCAAAGTACGGATTTCATGTAAAAATACACTGGTTGGAAAATTAGACAGAAAACATAGATGGTGTCCCGAAAAACCGTTTTCAAGCTTTAAAAGTAAGTGGAAAATATACACAAACACGCCATTTTTTTCATAATATAGGGAGTAGCGAATGTAAAAAAACGACAGCAACCGTGGATTCATTGTTGGTGAATGAAGTAAAAGAGAAGGATACATATAAAAATATATATTTAACACCTTCACTACCACTATCTACGCTTGATGTCAGGACCATCTATCTAATTAGATGATTCCTTCTTTGCTATCTTTTAATTGTATTTAGAAGAGAAGGTGTCATCTGTTAACATAGAGGGTTTGGTACAATTACATATTATTTGTAACGCACAGGTGCGTCAGTGTGTTAACAAATGCCGATATTTTCAAGTGAAAGTCAACATTTTCAGAGTTGTTTAGTGTGCATTCGGAATATTTGCTAAATACCAATTTTTTTCTCTTACTTCAAATGTCAATATTCAACATAGTTTGAATTGTCAAAAAAAATATTTTGGTTATATTATGTTACAATTGCAACTTTTTAAATCATGCTTCTTTATAAATACAGTTTACGATATGTGTCAAATTAGGAGAAAGTTTAAGTAAAACCAGATGTAAATAAAATATTGTACTTATACATTCTAAATATTGTACAATACATTCAATACATTCTACATGAGAAAAATGAGCAACACTTATTATAAATTTTGATAAAAAAATCGTGCTATCAATGTTATGCAAACTTATTATTCAGAACCTATTTGTGCTTGTCGACATACACCAGTAATATTTCGAAGGTACAAAACTATACTTAAATATTTTGCATTTCACCAATTTAGTGTTGTCATTCAGCAGTGAATATTGACAGCTGTTAATTTCCGTCAATCATTAAAACCTGTGCAATAAGATGATAAATGGGTGAATTAGGTATACAACAATAAAGATTAATATTAAAATATTTAATATTAAACGATAAAGATTTTCCTCTACTTTTTTCCTATTAATTTAGGAATTGTTTTCTATCGATCAAATGTTAGAAAAATCGTACAAAATCATAAGTACGTACTCATTTTCAAATTAAATAATAGAAGCATTTTGGCTATATTAAAAACGAAATAAACTATATTAAAAACATAATCAAATTCGACTTCAACTGAAATTTGCCCATTTATTCCTTAAGGCAAGAGAAAAAAATATTAATAATATTTGAAAGTAAAACAGTTTATTAAATATTCAACTTCTTGAATAAGTTTTAAATTATTATTAACTTTAAATTACCATTATTTTTTAAATTTCTGCTTTCTTTCAATATATACCTTTTTAAAAGCTTTTTTCCAACATATTGATCAAAGTTATGCAATCTAATTTATTGCAATGATTTAAATTATTATGTTCAACACTCCGATATAGTTCCAGATGATATGTCATTTGAATACTTAAAGTGCTCAAAATGTATGTTGCCTATAATTACATTTCACTTTCATTTTATCCGTCGTGCTGCATACGACTTGTGTACTGTGTTGTGATTTCATTTTATACATTAAGCTTAAATGTTTGTTTATAATTACCTGTATCTGATCCGATTTCTTTTATTGAAATAACTAATTAAAAACCCCTCTGTAATGATTATTTTGCGATTTTATATTTCATAGTAAAAAAAATTTAATTAATTATTAACTTAAATTAATTATTAACTTAAAATTTAAATTATTATTAACTTTAAATTACCATTATTTTTTAAATTTCTGCTTTCTTTCAATATATACCTTTTTAAAAGCTTTTTTCCAACATATTGATCAAAGTTATGCAATCTTATTTATTGCAATGACTTAAATTATTATGTTCAACACTCCGACTCTCAAATCGCCTTTCACCATCATCATCTGTGTTTATGCACGTCCATATGCGATGGTTCGAATATAGAAGAATGTAATCAAATATTCAGTCTTTCACTCATTTGAGTGGACATTCATCGGAGAATACCGACATTCTCTGATGTCAGTCTTTCGCGGTAAAATATTCATGGTAATTTGAGTTTCAAAACCTGGCTAATGGAATTCATAATAATATAACTACATCAATAACTTGTCATTCGTATATAGTTTCAGATGATATGTCATTTGAATACTTAAAGGGCTCAAAATGTATGTTGCCTATAATTACATTTCACTTTAATTTTATCCGTCGTGCTGCATACGACTTGTGTACTGTGTTGTGATTTCCTTTTATACATTAAGCTTAAATGTTTGTTTATAATTACCTGTATCTGATCCGATTTCTTTTATGGAAATAACTAATTAAAAACCCCTCTGTAATGATTATTTTGCGATTTTATATTTCATAGTAAAAAAAAATTAATTTTGTAAAACCGGGCTAATGGAATTCATTATAGCATAATTGCATCAATAACATGTCATGCGTACATAGTTTCAGATGGCATGTCATTTGAATACTTAAAGTGAAATTTGAATACTTAATTTTAAGTATGTTGCCTATAATTAAATCCCGATTTCATTTCACCCGTCGAGCAGCATACGACTTATATCAAAGTTATGCATGTAAACTGTGTTCTTATTTCATTTAGTACATTCAGATTAAAAGTTTGTTTACAATTATATGTTCCGGTATCTTATATGATATATTTTATAGAAATAACTGATTAAAAACTTCTGTGAGGATTATTTTTTGTATTTGCGATTTTATATTTCCAAGTAAAAATCATTTAATTCTGTAGGTCCGTAAACTCTTAAAATTACTGAATAAACATAAAATAAAGAGATTTCATTTTAAACCGAAAATACAGCGCATTTAAGCTCATTGGGAAGCGTGATTCAGAAGATCTATTTAATAATTTGCAAGAACAATAAGAAGGAAAGACCAAGCAATAGTTAAAATATGATCTTACTGGCATTAGCGGAGCATACAAGCTGTAAATGAGTTGTAATGATAGTAAAGTTACATTTATTTAAACATTTATTTTTTATACATTTATTACATTTATTTTTTAATACCTACATTTGTGATTTACAAAACATATATTCCATTCTTAAAAATGTTTTTACAATATAAAAATAGAATTCAGAACTAACACAAAATATAAATTTCATACTTTTAACCATCCGACGTAAAAGAAAAACTGAAGCAAAGTGAAAAAAGGAATGTAGAGGTCGATGTCATTGTTCGCATATCCTTTCGAAGGATCTAAATACTGGCGACCAATAATCAAAGCTATGCAGTACATGTAAGTCGCAATAGTGACCACCTGAAAAGATTACAATTGTTACGATTACAACAAAGATTATTACATTCAAGAATCAGTTATTTTTATTCATTACAAAAACAATGACTTTAAATAAAACTTTCTGAAACAACTTGTTGATTATATAGTAAGATAATAAAATCAATTAAAATTTCTCTACAATTCATCTAATATAATGCAGATAAATAAAATATTATTCCTTTGCTTTATCTTAACACATTTTTGTATTTAACGCAAATAAAAATCTAGAGTATTTTCAGCATACTTGAGTGTAAACTAAAGGAACGCTTATCCAATCGTATCCAAACATGATGGCGCATGAATTTCTGTAATCGAGTAGTTCCTGAAATAAAAGTCAGATTGTTTTAGTTCATAATAAAAATGTTATTTTGGATAATCATTTTAAATATATTTGAAATTCCTAGTTGTTTCCTTGTTAGAAGTGCAGTGGAGTTTATTTAGATCTTATAGAATAATTCCCAAAGAATTATATTCAATTGAAGTTCAGAAAATTACTTGTTACGAAGACTTTAGATTGATTAAGAAAGGTAAGAAAATTTAGAAACATATATTTCAATCCATACAAAAAGGGTTCAACTTAAATTGCAAGATGTATCCTCCGATATAATAATACATTTTTTTCAAGTTAAAGTACGTGAAGTAAAATTTAAGCACCGAAGAATGTAAACAAAAATAATAAAAATCTAAAAAAGCATACTTGGGGGGGGGGAGGAATGATGAAACCTTTTTCAAGTCACGAAAAGCTCATAATTTCAATCCCAAATACATCAACCAGTTTTACCAATAATTCTCTGATTTTTTTTGTGATCTTATTATAATATAACTATATTTTTAAACCTGACTTTTTAATATATTTCTTTCATTTTTTATACTATTTTTAACTGCCTTATTTCATCTCTAAAGGCACTGTAACTTGATACATTCAGCATAGCGGCTTTACACACTTACACGTTTTTCCAGTGTTATTATGTGATTATATATCACGATTACACGGTGTTATAAACGATTATAAGAGACGTTGTTTTGAAATTAAAGGTCTTTAAAGGACACTAATGATTATCTTGTATAAATAATTTTCTATCTGAGCCCATATCATTTGATTAATAGTACTTTATTTTAGTGCCCTTCTAGCGAATAAAATTTTTTTATCATTCATAAAAGTTATGTAATATTTGCAAGAAAATTAGATGAAGTACGAGAAATTTCCGATAAAAATAGCAAAAATTGTAATCTAATATTCTTTATGTTATATACATATATTACTAATTAAACACGCTCTTCTTGCTTCTGGTATGTCATCAGAATTTTTCTTCATTAAATAGCAATTAGAAACCACTTACACTAAACAATCCATTCAGAAGTACAGAGTCTTTAATTCTGCCTTCTTTTTTAGCTCTGGTGGCTAAAGAACAGAACCAGTGACACGGGATCCACCATTTTCCGTGCGAAAATGATATTTTCTCGAATACGGATTTTTCCTCCTTCGTCATGATTCCTGTAAATTTTTTTGAAAAATTCAATGATTTCGAATAGATCACTCAATCTCTCATACAATATAAAGTATATCTAGAGTTACAAGATCCCGATTAGCTGTAGTTAATCTCTATTTTATCTCAAAATTAATTTGTTATATTCGAAGATTTTTCAATGCTTTTGAGACATGAGCAAATAAAAACATATTGAAAGAAATTAAATTCCCATTAACTTTCCATCTATCATATATGTATTACAGAAATAGGTGGCTCTCTCGATCCTGTATATAGAAATGCATAAGATGAGGAAGGTATTCAGTAATTTACTGTCAGAACAAGTACAGCGATTAAAATATTAATTATACACGATCATTAATTATATACGATACAGCGATAAATATTCATTATGAATCCAACTGTCTAAGTAAACATGAAACAAATAATTTAGTATTAAGTATATTAAATGTATCTTGAACTATTAAAAACCCTCTACCAACCACGCTACCAAACTAAGTATAATAAAAATTCAAACACCTGTATCAAATAATAAAAAAAAACCAAACTATTACAACCAGTCTTTGTTAGTGTTCCAAATAAACAATTGGGTTTTAAAATAAAAATTGATATCATCCAATTGGTTGAATATTATGCACATATGATAAATCTAAAATCTGAATTTAATATCCTGCTACATATAAATTAATTCTATTATTTTCAAAATAAGAATTTGAACTTTACCCGCAGCTACCAAGTGCTGTGTTGTGGGAAATCTTCTTTTGACAGCAGTGCTGACCGCTTGATATGTCAGAACTTGGATCAGAATCAGATACCGTGCCAGGGTTCGTCGAATCATTCTACTACGCTCGTCTGTACCCTGAACATACGATGCGATCAGGAAACAAATTCTAGACGAGGCATAGAAGATATTAAACATTAATATCTTAAATAGCACACTATATTGCATAATATCACAAAAATAGTAAATAATATTGTACCGTGTGATCCAAAAGTCAGGACGAAATTTAAAAATGAATATTTTAAAGACAAATAAAAGTATGCGGTTTGCAGTAAACAGATGGGAAAAAAACCGGGTTTTGTGTGGCAACGAATAAAATATTTCTGTCGGCAACCAATAGATGGTGCTATAGTTTTTTATTTAATAAAAAGAGGATTTACAAAGGAAAATTTTTTGAGAACTTTCAAGTCAGCTTAACTGCTGTTAATTAGTTCAATGTTCATTGAACTGTCCATTATTCAGAAGTACAATTGTGAGACGAGTCGCCACACCGCTCGCAGCAGTTAGTAGCATTTCTTGCGTTATGGTAGACACATTTTGGCGCATGGCATATTTCAGTGCTTTCGACTTTAAGAATCCCCACAGTCAAAAATCACAGGGTTTCAGATCGGGAGATCTTGAAGGCCATGCGTGCTTAAAGTATCGACGCATAATGCGACCTTCCCCAAATGTTTAACGCAACAGGTGTTGCACAGGCAGAGCAATGTGAGGTGGTGGTCCTTCTTGCATAAATATGACTGTTTGGAATGGGGATCGCGCTTGCAGTTCAGAATAAGTTTTTATCTAAGAGTGCTACATATCGCTGAACAGTGACAGAAACCGTTTTAAAACCCGTCTGCGTGACTTACTCGAAAAAAAAAATGGACCAATTATGAAACCAGCAGTGAAGCCACACCAGACTGTCACTTTAGGTTTTTGCAATGGTTCCTCAACAAAAGCATGCGAATTTTCTGTGGTCCACACTCAACAATTGTGGGTATTAGCAGAGCCAGAGAATGTGAAATGCTATTCCGCTGTCCGAAGCACAGTGTGAAGCTAGTCGTGCTGTTCTTCCTTCTTATTTAATGCCGAATTCGCAAAATTTTGGCGAGAATCGAAGTCAGCAGATTTCAGTTCTTGGTTATGTTGCAACTTGTAGGGATGCCATTTAAGGATTATTCATAGTGCTCTCCAGACCCTTCCGTACGACACTCCTGTCTGCCTCGAAACTTCTCAAGTTCTGCACTCTCCATGGGCAGAAACCACCAACAAGGATTGCACCGTCTCCTCCACTGTCTTGGCAAAGCAGTGGCTGCCAGGGATGTCCATTTCTTGTACGTGATGCCAAAGAACCTATAACTTCACATTTCTTCATCATTTTGTTCAATGCAGAAAACGTTATTGGTCGTTTGCTATCTTGCTTACCATTCATGTAGCGATAGGCTCGCAATGCCGCAGTGGCACTTTCCGAATTCTTATAATACAGTTTAACTAAGAGGTTTAACTAACTTTCTAGACTATGGACAGCATTTCGATGCCTATAAGCTTCGACTATCATTACTTGTTGCAGTTGAATCTTTTTATATATTTGTTGCCTTGCATAATCCTACATTTAAAAAAACGACATCGCCATCTATTGCTCACCAACAGAACAATTTTTTTGTTGTCACACAAAACCCGGCTTCTTTTCCATCCTTGTAGTGTAAAACCGCATCTTTTTATCTTTATTCGTTTTCGGATCATTTTTAAAGTTCGTCCTGACTTTTGGATCACCCAGTATGGTATTTTTTTACAATATTGAATCACTGTAACGGCATGAGACTTTTGTTATATAGTTCAATACTTGATTCTAATATAGGTACTGGTATTAAAAAAATATAATAGCATACAAAATAAATATTACCAAATTTATACCTAACTTTCCATTAAAGTAAGAAAAAATTATAATACACTTATTTTCTTTCATCATCTCTAAATCCTCGATATTTGTGAAGGGGGTTCTTATCTGGAGTTATTTTTTACGCCGAGATTCGAATTTTATGACTTCAATAAATAAATAAATTCATAAGCAAATTATGATAATGGGGTCTTTAACTCGATGCTTACTATTATACACTTCCATGTCTAGTTTGGGGCGCAAAGTTTTTAATTTGAAGTAAAAGAAAAAAAACTATCTTTTCTTATATAAAAAGGAATTTTATTTCAGTTTATTTTAATTAACAAACTTTTCCCCATCCATGATGAAGCAAAAATATATAATCAAATTGTAAATTCCGGTGCAAGTATCCAAAGTAGCTTCTCCACTGCTAAAGAAAAATATTTATTCGGTTGTGGCGAACTTTTAAACACTTGGGACAACGAAAAACTAAAAAGAGAAATAAAAAATAGATTAAATGAAATGTAATTAACTTTTTTCTAAGTATTTTTTTATAAACCATATTACAAAAAAAAATAATACAAAATTTAAATCGTCGAACCATAAAGCATTTTTCAAATTTAATTCTTGCATAAACAACAAAATCTACTTCGGATAATTAGTTGTTTTTTGTGGGGGAAGGGGATTTTACAGTTCTTTATTTTTGTATCCTCAAAAAATATAAAAACACTCAAATTTGGTGAGCGTTAGGGACAAAGAATATATTATTTTTACTAGTCCAGTATCGTTTATTTTAAACAGGGCACTATATCATTACGATAAAGCCTTTTTGCTATATTTGGGGAGGGGATTTTATTTCATATGTTTTACCACCCTTAATAATTTGCTGTAATGTTTTCCTCAAGGGTTTTCTAACTCTACATTACAATTCCAAAAATATATTTGAGGAACTATTAGACTTCAGAAATCTATATTTCGCAACTGCTGTTTGTTAATACCATACAATATATTTAGGACCTAACCGAAAGTCCATAATTTTATGCGGAGCTTGAGGAATAAGACCTTAATTGGAGAGTAAACAATAAAACTCACATGCATAATATAATAGTTACTTTACAAAATCTTTTTAATACAAAATCGCGACTACAAATTTATGCCAAATTTCCTGATAAACAGATTTTAAAAATTATAAATAAAAGAATTCGCCATAAAAGCAGCTTTAAATCAAGCAGAGGCTTTCGAACACAATCACAATTGCATATCATCAGATTTTTAAAGTTTTCTTAACAAGTTAATACAAATATTTGCGTAAAAGAGAGATACAAACATTTAATTAATTTCGAAATGCTTATGAAACCAGTGATAGTGATCTCCCCAAAACTTTCTCGCATATTATCTAATAAAAGTGTTATTCTAATAACGCTTTACGTAACATTGGCTTACAAAATATTAAGTTCTTTGGTGGCAGTTTAGCATTTTTGCTGAATCCATCTTCCACCCTTGGCAAGTTATTTGGTGATTAATCCCTGGCATGTAGTTAATAGTATCAAAAATAGAAATCGAGTTTCAGATTTACTTTTCTCAGCCGATTGAAACAAAAATTTGACGCATAACTACAACTGTAATCACAAAATCGCATACCAAATCTGATATATTTTATTCATTGCGTTTTTCAACTATCACGTTTACATGCTTCTCAACGTATTCACATACAGACAGACAGTCAACACGTACATGGATTTTACACAAAATTTGATAAGTGATTTTGATAAAATTTGATACTTAAATCTGTGTACGGAATTGTATCCATCCAGCTCTCTTCGTTTTGTTATTATCGTGTAAACTTATATTCGAAAAGCCGGGTTTCCTCTGTACGGAGTTTAATCAAAATTTGATAAAAAATGTGAAATTTAGTGTAAAGACAGACCACAATTTCAACCCTCTATCTCAAAGCATTTTTGAGTTATCTTTACCACAGATAGAGGGATGGACATTTTCTAAAAATGCATTTTCGAACTCAAGGAGCTCCTAAACGTTGATTTTCAAAATATCGATTTGATGTTCGATTTTTTTTTTACCATTACTAACCAAATGTACATATATTGGTTTAACCAAATATGTAGATATTTGGTATATATGACTAAATATGTACATATTTGGTAAATATGTACAGGTATGTACATTGTTATATATTTACCATATATGTACACATTTGGTAAATATGCACATATGTGTACATTGGAATATATTTACCGTATACGTAGATATTTGGTAAATATGTACATATATGTACATTGATACATACGTATATTTGATTCTTTAACCCAATATACATACTGTTTGGCTTTTCTATGATATATACATAGGAAAGTATAAATTCAGCAATGCAATGAAAAATCAAACACTGCTGTGTTCTGGTTGTGAATAGGGTAGAGATAAGACATACAGTGGTATTTCCTTTTCCACACTCACCTATCCGGCCAAGGAATAGTCGAATATTGGCCCCACCATCTTCCGATAATCAATGAAACATAGAATCCTAGCACGAAAGAGAGGGGAATCATGTCTGTGAAGCCGTCAACGAACAAAACTAGTTTCTCGAACATACTGAAAAAAAATACATATTCTTATGAATACACATATGAAAAAATACTTCTTCTGTTACGTAATACATCTGTTTCCGTAATTAGTTTCGTTTTCTCCTATATTGCTAATTTATATGAAAAAAGACTTATACTTTAAATATTCAACTATAAAGTTATCCAAAAGAATTCCTTTGCACTAGTCTTGTATCATCCGATGTAAAAAATAAAAATAAATTCCGAATGCTAAGTAACTGCTGGTATAACGCATTGCAGATGTTTTAATTATCATTACTTAACAAATTCAAATATATTTTGTTTTTTGGTTTAGTTTGCTAAAATTTTTTAAAGTTTGTTTATCGGAGCTTTCCTAAATGGACATTCGGAATGTTAAAAAGCAGAGAAATTAAAATTACTTTGTTGTATGCCTGAAAAAATTCTTTCTGTAAAATTTTTTTCGTTCTAAAAAAGGGTGAATTAATGCGTGCTTTCAATTAAAATGGAGTATAATGGTATTTATAATTTATTTATCATTTCAGGTTTTTTGAAATTTTTATTTGATAATTTTTTTATTAAGAATTCGGCATTCATGGAATTAAGTAATAAAAAATACATCATTTTATGAGGGTTTTTTTTTTCGCTAAAACAGTTATTTTCTATCCAAAAAAAGACATCGCATTTTTTTCTCTTTACACTTTTTTAAGGCAATTGTAATCCATTAATGTTTAATTAGAAAGAAGTAAATACTTTGAAGGAGGATATGATTAGATTACATTATGAAAAACTTAAGACAGTGTTGCACTTCCAAAAAATTCATTTTTTACCAGAATCTTCAACATATTTTACTAAAAATCATTTTTTCGTTGCATTTCTTTGAAAAATCCAAGAAATATTTTTTATAAGTTAGAAATGTAATTTAATTATACATGACTTTTAATGCGGAAGAGGTATGTAGCTACCCCTTCATAATACTAAAAAGCATTTTTATAGAGTTCAGATTCATTCCTTTCATACTAAATTTCCTTATTATTAACTTTATTGTCATAAAATATTTAAAATAAGAAAAATTTAAAAAAAACTAATTCCTCAGGCACAGCCATTGTTTCGATTTTGCTAATATCGCATTACAGAGTTGATGACTTTAAATATCTCGTCATTGGTCATTTATCCTTCATCGTAATTTTCATTTTCAAGAGAAATTTTTTAAAAAAGAGAAAATCTTAAAAGAAAATAAAAAACTTGTAAACACGGAAATTCACTATTTATTCGGAGTTATATTTATAAACACTCCACGGTCAATAAAAATTATTTTTAAAATGTCATATTGATATGTGTTCCGTTTTTAGTCGTTTTGCGAATTATCCATTTAAATTATATCATTAAATACCTCGAATAATTAAGAATTTATAATGCTGCATAATCCCTTGCCTTTTTATTTATTTATATATCTTTAGTTTAACATATTTTCCTCGATTACTAAGAAAAGGTATCTTTTTCAGTTGTCATAAAAGTAGACAATATTAAATATGAACCTCAATTTTTATATTCCATTTAAAGCAAACTTTATACATGCGCTATTTTTCATGTAGTTCCAATGATATCATTTACCATTATATTTGCCTTTAATATAATAAGAATCTACAAGATTAAGAACAAATTTTGCAAAAATACCCGTACATGTCAAATATCTGTAGAAGATTTATTCCATGACTTCTGAATTTAAATATCATTTTAGAGAATATGACAAAGAAGAAAATGATGATGAGGATGATCGTGATGATGATGAGGGCGATTTGCAAAATTTGATTCCGAAAATTATCAAAGCACGAACTTACGTCTTCTGAACTGGATCGAGTATATTTCTGTATATAACGCTGATAAGTGCATAGGCCAAGCAGAAGAGGAGGAATTCTCTCCAGAGAATCTTGTAAATGCTTCCTTTCCATCGCACAAGTAATTTGGTGAATCCTCCAAACCGCGCTTTGGCAACATCCAATGAATATGAAACTGTCATTCTGGCAGAAAAGACTATTAGGGATCAAAATTATTCAATGTTTGGAGTTCATACTATAAGAATGAACGCTAATTGTGTAATTTCCCTTTTGTTGAAATCAATAAAGCCGCAGGCTGTTTACTCATCAGGATTTGCTCTAAGAGCGAAAGGAAATTTATTCATATTCATCTCTTGGCAGCGTAATTTGTTGATGGCCTCAGTATTGGATGGACTTTTCTTTTCTAATCACCATGTCCTAAAACCATAAATAAACAAATTATTTAGTTGCAATAATAAATAAATAGAAATAATAATAAGCAAATTGTTTAGCAAAAATAATTAATACATAGTTATTAGAAAACTCGTACCGATAAAAAAAAAATATTACTTCCTTGTAAAAAAAATGGAAAGAAAAGTCTTGAACATCCTATACATGAAACTTTCGAATGTTGTTTAACTGTATAACAATTGTTCTTCTTGATTTTTTTTTTGTTAACATGGCTAACAAGGATGCGGTAATCCATATGGTTAGTATGTGAAACATTATCTATGAATACACCACTTTATTTTCCTTTTCAAGAAAAGGAAGCATGAAGATGGAATCTGAGACCGAATGAAATGAAAACACAAAAAGCAATATAATGAAGATAATCAGGTGCGTAATATGCCTAACTGTTGTAAAATACATTGCCATATAAATATTTCTAGTATCAAATAAATTGCTACATAAACATATATCTTTTATTAAACGGCACATAAATGTATTCAGTATTTGTTATCAAATAAATTTCCTCATGAACGTATCTAGTATATGCTGCCATATAAATTACATCACAAAAATTCTCAGTATCTTTAATATAAATAGATGTCACATAAATATGTTTGTGTTAAGAAATTCATTATTGTTTGAATGTTTCCAAGAGCTTAATGAAGATCACATCAAAAAGCTATTATATATCTTTTGTATGTTAAGTTCTCTGTAATGTGTCTAAATTTTGTAAAGTATGCTTTATTTATAAAAAAGTTATTGCAATTTCAAACTGGTGTAACTTTTTTGAACAATACTGTTTTTCAAAAAAGAAAACAAAAAAAAACTGCTTTTACTCCCTAACTGTTTCATACTAAATTAAAAGAAAACCCACTACATTTCTCTAAAAATGAAAACAATTGTCTTCTATAATACACATTGCACTCAAGTACGTGATAAATGAACACTCTGGATAAATGATTGTACATGTTTCTAGATCTTATATGTCTCTATCAAAAGTCTATTTCTCAAAACAGGCTATAAAATTTAACATTGGAAGAGAATCGTGCATTTATTAGTGTATGAACTTGAAGAATATTTTTGCTATTTGTTCTTCAGAAATTAAAGAAATTTAAAATGCCTTATGTAAAATAATAATTAAATAGAAAAAAATTAAAATATTATTCTGCCATTCATGCAGGTTCAATCTGAGGAGTGATTTGAATAGGTCATGCTTAGTGAATTGCCTAGTAAAGTTACAAAAAATTACAAAGGAAGGGCATTCATTAAATCCGAATGTCACTTCGTATCAAATCGGTTCGATGGTTTTGAATGAGAAAACACTATTCATTTATTGCTCTTAATGATGATATGAGAATGCAACGTAAGATTTAAATTCAGTGAAGGAATTGAAAACTCGTTTTAGTTTGATAATAAGAATATTATTGAAATGAAATTTGTGTATGCATTTACACTGAAGCGAAATAGGAATATAGATTCTCAGACTATTTTCATTAGAATACAAAAAAAAAAATAAAAGAAGAAGCACTGTAATCTCATACTTGTCTCAAAGAGGAAGATTTGACTTCATAGAAATTAATCTGACAATAATAATTTAATAATTGATTTGAAACATCTAACACGAAAAAAAATTGTTTATATGACAAAAAAGAACTCTTTTGTACTCTAAAATAACCAAGCAGAAAAATTTATATTTTTTTTCACAAATATAAAAAGACAAGACTGAAAAAAAGTGGTATTTAAAATGAAGTATTAGCTAAGACCAAATTATTTACGAATTCGAATACAACCAAAACATTAAATATGTGACACAACAATTTGATTCACTTGAGAACTGACTCAACATATCTTTCGTTTCTAATTTATTGGAAATAAATTTAAGTGCTCAAAATAATTTGATTATTCCAAAAAAGCTGTAGTTTATTTTATGAAAAAAAAATTTAAGTAAAATTCTGATCCTTACAATTCAATATGGATATGCATCCATCTATAATTTGAAATTATAACTTTCGAACTATCAAAACCAATCATAATAAAATGAAAAATTACTTACACCTCTTTGCGACACTCAATAGCAGAGGACAGTAATAGGCGAAAGAAAATTAAAGAATTAGCACATAATGTTTCTCTCTCTCTATTACAAAATCTGAAAATCTGAGATAAAAGTTTAGTTGGAGTTAAAAGTGCTATTTCCAAGGTTTTACTGCAATTTATGGTCTCTATTTTCATGATTTATAACAGCTGTAGCGGACGCAGTATAAAAAATGACGATTTGAACTTTGTACAGTACTATCTTAAAGAGTCTCCAAGAGACATGTTATAAAATACCGTCAGAACGGAATTTTGTGAGATTCTTATC
Organism: Argiope trifasciata; assembly: GCA_026543055.1. NCBI lineage: Eukaryota > Metazoa > Arthropoda > Arachnida > Araneae > Araneidae > Argiope > Argiope trifasciata. Next base: position 953,587 of record JAPMOQ010005464.1, on the reverse strand, counting down.
ATTTATGACTAGCAAAACTACTATTTTTCTGAATAAGACTTGTAATAGTACCAGTAAAGGAACTACAATCTTAAGAAAATTCGCGTTTTAAAAAATATGTTTTTCAGCTTTAATTTTTTTTTAGATTATTTTTGCTTCAAAATATTTCGCTATTATTAGCTTTAACTTTTATTATGTTTAGATACTTTCAAGATAACATTTGGAAAGAAATTAATCACATCTTAAATTAAGTGGTATCCCTGAAACTATTAACTAACTATCTTTAAACTCTCTGGGCTGAGTCACTTTCGTAATACCTAAGTTAATTACATATCGGATTTAAAGAAGCAGATTTCAAGGCCTAATGCAGTTTCTGCATATGGTTATTGAAATCTTCTGAAATTACGTCTTTAGTCTTCATCGCATTCGGACAAATCTTAGATATTTCTCTAAATGTTTTGATTATTTTCGACGTCGAACAAATTGAAAGTATGCAATGTGAATTCTTCGTACGGTTTTAAAATGGATAAATGGTTTCAACCTTAATATTGCTTGAATATCCGATATTGTTTCTGGCGTTTTCATTGCTTCAGACACATCGTAGATTCTATTTAAATGTTTTGATTGTTTTCAACAATGAATAAATTGAAGGTAGATAATGAGGATCCTTCGTATAATTGTGAAATGGATAAATGGTTTCCAAATGAATGTTTCTCGAATGTCCGGTAGAATTCGCATGGATCAACAGATTCGGTCTTAGATCGTAGATTCTCTCTTTGCATCTCATTTGCGTACAATAATGAACGAACCGAAAGTATGGAAATTTCATGAGGTGGTAAAATGGTCTATACACAAATGTTCTCTGAATGTGTGAAGCAAGGCGTAGAAAGCAATTATATAAAACAGCAATCATTAAAATTTGCTCTGTATTGTATGCAAATTTGTTTCATCTTATCAATATTTACAAGGAAATTATAGTAATTCGTAATAAACAAAATTCTTCTAGATAATCTTGAATATTTTTTTTCATCGACAAAAAAAATTCCTTTATTATTTACATTAGGAAGATCATGGTTCGTCCGTAAATTCCACCATTAAAGTTCAATATTCTAGCATAGAGCTGTATATAAGCGAAAGCTTGTCTGAAAGGTTATTTCATTTTTCATGAAGTTAAGGCAAAGATGATTCTGAGGACTGCTCTATTTTTAAAAACCATTGTAATTCCTATTTTAATTAAGAAAAAAAAATGGAATCTTCAAACTTTTGAAAAAAAGTTTAATTTTTTATTATCATAGATATTAAAGCAACCGTATTAAGTTTGAGTCGTTTTCACCAATTCCTCAAATTTTATTTTCTTGGGGGGGGGGGGGTAATGATCTATAATTTCCCGATATCAAAGTCAAAGAGCAAAATTCATTTATTGAGATTTTTTTTTGGTTTTTGAGCCATCATGTTCACATGTACTTTATGGATAGTCCAAATTAGATACAGATATAAATTTCGGTGTAAAAATGAAATATTAAAATTCATTAATTTTGGCTTAGGATTTTTGCGGCAATCACATTCACAAGCTCTTAAATAGACAGGTAATCCATTGAAAATTTTGGTCCAAAATTTTAAACATATCTATAATCCTAATAATAAAATCACGTGCTCAATCATGTTTGCCTTTTAGCCGGATATATTTTTGAATAATACAGGACTTTGACTGAACAGACAGATATATTTTTCTCGTAGAACATTTTATTGAAAATATGATTGAAATCTATTACTTGAGTGTGAAAAATTGCATAGTATATTTCTTTGAAATCTCGTTTAGGTTTTGAATTATCATGTGTACAGACAAACTTTCATATTCAGAAAGGGTAAAGAATATAGTTTCAACAAAGATATATATTTCTTGCTCCAATATTTGTTCTTTATATACGTATTTCGTTGATGATAATGAAAAAATCATCCTTAGAAAGAATTTTCCATATTTTATTTGCTAAAAACTGACATTTTAATAATAATAATAATAATAATAATAAACCAATGAGTGGTCTCCCCAATGTTTTCTCGCATACTCTGTAATAAAAGTATTATCCCAGAGAAAACACGCCGTAAGATTTTGGCATACAATAGTTACGAAATATTAGTTTTTGGCGTGAATTTGGTATTTCTAATAATTCTATAGAGTGATTGTTGGTGAGTTCTTTGGCGATTAATCTCTGGAATAAGGTTAACAATACGCGAAAATCAAATATGTGTTTAGACCCATTTTTTCCAACTGGCAGGAACCAAAATTTGACATGGAACTACAATTGCAGCCATAAAACCACATACTAAATTTAATATATTTACATCCTTGCGGTTTTGAGCTGTCGCATTTACATGTTTTTATAGGGTGGACCACCAAACTATCATCCCCTCATTAGATGAGACTTAAAATTTGATAGGTGTCTATACTATAGATGCTAAATATATGTACCCAAATTTTTATAAATGTATTCGTTTTGTAGTTTTCGTGTGAACTTTTGTTCCTCTGAACGAATTTAGTTAAAACTTTGATAGAAAACTACAAATTTGGCATAAACATCACATACCAATTCTCATTCTTCAAGCTCAAAGCTTTTAAAATGTTTTTTTCGAACTCAGGGAAGTCTAAAATGTGAAGATTCTTCAAAATCTTGAGTTCTATTAGAATATTTTCTCTACAATTTGTTTAAAGAAAGTAAAAAAGTAGGGATACTAGACAAGCACAAGGAATTTATTATTTTATTATTAATACTATTTCAATTTCACACCAAAGCAACCAGAAATTCATAAAGTAATAAGATATTGCAGTAAAAAAAATTATTATATATTTTTTTAATAATTTCAGTCAGAAAACTTTGCAAACTTCCAACATGCAAAATACAATTTTATTCTTTCTCTCCTTTGCACTTGCCTATCTAAACAAATAAGAAAGAGCATGAAAAAATAAAATTCACAGTTCGAAGATTGCAAAAGAAGTGGGCTTCGAGTGCCTGGAAGTATTTTCAAACAATTGAAAACAAGTAAATATTTACAAACGAAATAAAAGTACTCGATATTTGTTGTTGAAATCTTATCGAGCGATTTTCGTAACGTTATCACGTGATCACCTGAAGACGCGAAGTTTGCAAAACAGTGATAATTTCGGAAATCTGAAGATACAGAAACAGTTGAATCCTTATATGAAAAGATAATATACTCCAGTGGATAAACAGTTTAGTCTTTATTTAAATGGATATTTGCCGGATATTGCCCAATACGATTTTAAGTTCAATTTTTTTATAATGTATATAAATGTTATTTCATTTTATTTTTACTTAAATTATTTTTTTAAATTTTATGCATTCCGAATTTTATTTCAATTTTAACTGTGATTAAGCTTCTTCAACAACTCTTAATTACATATCTATTTTCTAGGTAAACTATTGATTTTTATTTAATTCAAAGCCCTTATAGAAACGCAAATATAATTTCATGCGTAGCATTAGCTTCTAATATATTTATTATAACATTTAGAACTAAAATAAAAGCTACTGTATTATTTTATTCTATAAAATGCGAATAATCCAAGTACAGTATAATGCATCTCATGCTATGACTTAACACTTAATTCACGACGACCTGTCTACCCTGCAGGATCTTAAAGCAAAATGTTGTCAGGAAAAGAATTAAAGATCCGATGACCAGGATGTCTGCTAAACATCCAGCCCTCTTGAATATTTATCCAATTTTAAATTTAAAAATTCAATAAACAATGTGATAAAAATTATTTTTACCCAACATGGGTAAAAATAAAGAGCAGATATAATCTATATCTATACTTATAATAAAGCTCAATGTGTGTGTGTGTGTGTGTGTGTGTGTGTGTGTGTGTGTGTGTGTGTTGGTGCTCTACAGGCCAAACCGTTGGACCTACAGCTACCAAATTTGTACATGTATACCTTGGAAGTCGAGAATATGCACCTTGGAGCCCTTTTTTCGAATTTTTTGTTAGAATGTGAATTAATTAAAATTTAAGCGAAATTTCGACGTTTTTCCGCTATAACTTCCGAAAATATTATTGCACAAACATGATTTTTATATCAATTTAAAGATTAAAAAAAATTAGCTATCTAACGGTATCAGTTTTTTAATTTATAATGTAAGCTTCTATTTTTAACGAATTTTTAAAGAAATATTTTAACCATGTTTTTATCACGTAACTGGATAAAATAAAAGAATGCCGGAAGTTCGTATAAAAAAAACTATCATCGCAAAATAAATCTAAAGAAAAGCAACTTTTAACACTTGACTGGATAAAATAAAAGAAATATAAAATGTGATATTTTCTAAAAAAATAAATGCAAAGCAAAGGATTCTATGATCATTTGCAATATCTAAATAATTAATTCAATAAATCTTCTTTACGGTAAACATGATCGAATTTAGACAGGATATGCATTGGAATCCCGACTTAATGGCATATTTCTATTATAGTTTGCAATATCTGTATCATTAATACCATATTTTTTTCATTATAAAATGTGATAGTTTCTAAAAAAAAAATGCAAAGCTAAGGTTTCTATAAAATCTGCAAGAGCACGTAAAAGGGAAAAAAATTACTTTTTATCACCGTGTTGTCATCATTTTGAAGGAAGTTCAAATTTAAAAAAAAACTATCATCGCAAATTAAATTTGAAGAAATGTAACTTTTAGCACGTGACTGGATAAAATGTGATATTTTCTCTAAAAAATGCAAAGCAAAGGATTCTATGACCTTTTGCAATATTTAAATCATTAATTGAATAAATTATCTTTGTTTATACAGGATTGAATTTATAAAGGATATGAATTCAAATTCCTTTCCAATGGCCAATTTGTAAAATATTATTAATAGGCATATATATTGTTTAATACTATTAATTTGATCTAAATGAAGTAAATAATGACATTTTATGTAGTTTGAGTCAAACAATGCATTTATGAATAAGGAGTTTGAGATTTCTTCATACTTTGCTCTGTGAACCATATTTTACAAAATATTTTTATTAATATTTTAAATAAAAGTTGCTACATCAATCAGTCTTCTAAATCAATCATTAAAACGGACTGATTTATAAAATTAACTTTCAGTCCATCATCTTAAAGAAAATATTAATTTCAGGTCGATCAATGCCCGGAGTTACTTCAAGACTAATGAATATGTGATTTAATTGAAAATTTTAGAGCCCATTACTCATGGCAAACCAGCTGGTGGCCAAAGGCGGCTAGTAAAATCTGATTTAATATAGCATAATGATATAATTAGGACGTTTGATGGTCTGGTTTAGCTGTTGGTCGGCTGGTGGAAGAATAAGTTTGGTCTTCCTCAATAATAGGCAGAAGCATACAGACAACATTATTGTTCTGAATTCCGAGTTTCTTTTCTATAGTTCCAAATTAGGAAGGAAATAGTAAGTGTTTCAACAAGATGAAACCTCAATACACACCGCCATTGTAGTTAAAAATTGGTTTGATGCAAATAATGAGTAGGTCTTACCATGGCCAGCTCAAAGATCCGATCTGAATATAGTAGAAAATATCTTAGAATTATTTTAGTTTGAGTCGCTCTCTCAACTTCGAGTGACATCAAATACCACATGGGATAATTTTTGTCAAACAGAAATCCAATCTTTTTATGTTTCACTTCCAAACAAAATACTTGATGTCATAAAAGCTAAAGAAAAGAGTATTCCTTACTTAAAATGGATTGAAAAAACAAGAACAAATTGCGTCAATTAGCACAAGTAACATATATATTATAAAGCTAGCCTCCTTCGGTGACCAGCTTGCTGGCCCAGATTATTGACCTTTTGAGTTGAAACTATGAGTATGGAATGTATCTTTTTAAGTGAGTCAATGTGTTCTAATTACTTTATATATCTATATCTATATATATATCT
>JAPMOQ010005464.1:925313-947572 GCA_026543055.1 Argiope trifasciata | reverse complement strand
GGTTTAAGACACTCAAAAAAAAGTCTTATATTTTTACTCTTTCTTATTAAATTTTTGAAAAATAGATATTTATATAAAATGAATATATATATAATAAAGCAATATATATTAAGTCCCTTTATATAAATATCTATTTTTCAAAAATTTAATATAAGAAAGAGTAAAAATAGAAGAATTTTTTTTGAGTGTCTTAAGACAATAATTTAGGAAGACTGGCAAAAGAAGTGATAAGAAGAACTTAATATGTTTCTGTTAACATCTAATATGTTATTACAGCATCTGATATTTTGAAAAAAATCTTTGGAATACTCTGCTTTTGAAGACAGATTTTGTTTCCAGAAGACAATTTAATTAAGCAATTTCAGCAAAGATTTTATATTCTCACTAATAGATCCTGCTTCAAAAAAAAAAAAGAATTAAATTAATAATTGAGTTGAAAATCCCTCCAAAAATCTCGAACAATTCACTTATTTTATTTGTGTGGGAAAATATTAATAACTTATTACATTTAAAAATGATAACAATCTTATTTAAAACTTTTAGATTTTTCTATCAAACTATCAGATTTTTCCATTAAAAATAACTTTTTTTTTTACTTTTTTGAAAATATTTTAAGATACTTTTTTACCGAGTACAGCGATTGAATATATTGTATCCAACTAACAGGTTACATAATAGTATGATAAGCCTCACTTCTGAGCGACATGCAACAAAAATTCTTTTTTTTTCTTTCAATTTGAGATCTAATTTATTCTAAGCGCTCCTCGGATGATGCGCTGTAAAATTATTTTGAAACTCTGTAAATTGCATTATCTTTATTATTTTGAACACAATCTAGGCAAGCTATCAGGAACACTCAGACAGACTTTTCTTGCGAGATAGAAAATAAATAAATAAAAGTCTTCTCAAGAATCAATGGAAAAGAAAGAAGAAGCTGCATGTGCAGATTTTCACACCGAATATGTTAACACTTTTCGTATCTTTCTAACTGATACCATAAATCTTTAAAACAAGAAAAATCTTGTTTTTGTTAGACAATATGATTATAAACTTGATCTATAGCGGATTTGATATAACAGTTTTTAAACAGCTGTTTTATCAGTTACTAAAGCAAACACTATATTTACTTGATAATTACATGTAAATTACTCACATGTTACATATTCTGAACAATGTAAATCAAAAATCTTGAATGTGTGAGCATATATGTGTACAATGATATTTTCAATTCTAATTTAAATACAAATTAACTTACAAAATTTTATCTTAATTTCGTTTAAAGTCATTTTAAAATGCTCTCTTATTTCCTGATTTCATTCCACTTTTTTCCTTTTAATTAATTCAAGAGAATTGCTGAATCGACAAAAAGCCGATACTTGCACTTGCTCTACGTGAAGGGACAGAAAAATAAGCACATTCTGTTTTAAAAGATAGCAGTGTTTCCCTTCTTTGGTTCGCTCGCACGGAGAGAAAATCCCTTTCAGAATCTTAATAGCGTAAACACTGTGAAAAAATACTTTTCCTATCAATGACTATGTTATATAAGACAGGGATAATTTATTTATCCCCCTTTTTACTCACTTCTTGTCTAATCTGCTGCTGTGAGTGGACGTGCTTTGTCCATGCCTTTTCAGAATGGATTAATGTAAGCTTAAAAAGCTAAAGTCTCTTCACGGTCTTCGAAACTGCCTTGAAAAAAATTATTCTTACGCGCATGCACATACACTCAAAGAGAGATATATAGTAATAGTATTTATCTGTCACTGATACTTTTAAAATTAATATTGCTAATTTAAAGAATGACATAGCTAAATTCCGTGTCATGCCACCAATAATTTTTTAAGAATGGTAGATTTATATTATTTTTAAGTTTAACTCAATGCATAAATCAGAAACATGAAGAGAATATCCAGTTTTACATACTGAGTATTACCGAAATATAATTTTTTCCCTTTTGCCAAATAAATGCCAAGTTTGCTCTTAACTTTTTAATTCTCTAAAAATGTTTCTTAAATTTCCTAATCACTAAAAGGTTTTCCATTTCGTTGATGTGCTGCTTTGCTGATTCATTTAAAAATACATTGAATACCTGAGGTGCTTGTGGATTATGCGTAATTTTTATATCGAAATAGCTAGTACCCAGCGCCTTGCAGCCTCGGAAGAAATTATTTTTTGGAAATGTTCCAAAAGATAAACAAAATGTTACTTTGAAGACAGAATTATTCTCTGAAACTTTTGTTAGAGCCTCTTGCAAATACCATACATCAAATATTTAACAAAAGTGACAGAGTTTTCAATTAAGCACGATAATTTTATATATCCTGCTTCTAATATTGTCTAATGTGAAAATACTTTAATGAGGTAAATTATTAACTTTTAAAAATTACTTACTTACTTTGTAAATTATTAATAACTTTAATAAATTCTACTGAATAATATGAAATTTAAGTATTCTTTTTCTGTAAAATCTCTCTAAAAATGTTGATTTGTTTAAAGAAGATATTCTTAAAGTTTCTTTAAAATACTAATTTTTTTAGTAATTACTAAATTTTAAAAAGAATAAAATTAATATTTGGATAAATTGTTAAAGATTTATTATGACCTGCATTCTGTTTTTCAACTGCATGTTTTCCATTCATTTTTTACTCTATCTTTCCTGATGTAAAAAATAATTGATAATATCAGTTAAAGGCTCACTAATTTGAAAAAGAAAAGTATTCAATTAAAATTAAATATTTTTTCATCATGATTTGTTTTGAATAATTGAAATATATTTCTTATTAATTCATGTTTGTTTTATTTTTAAAACTGAGAAAAATATCTGTCATTAATCGAATCAAGGTATTTTATTTCCTACTTTACAACTTTTTGATAAATACGAATCCAAGCTCATTTAAATGGCTTAAAAATAAAGATTTATTCCATATAAAGTTATAGCCAGAACATGTTGGGAAATCTTACATGATTATGTGGGTTGATATTAAGCAAAAACTGAATTTAGTACATTTCTCAAATTATTATTAGGAGTTCTTTGAATCTCTCTATTTTTGAATCTTTACATATTTCTATCAACAGTACATACATTTCCCAATTAAGACACTATTAGTTTAAAATATTTAATGTAATCTTACGGTGTTTTAAAAGTTATTTCCAAGTTAGCAGGCAAAATAGATTAATAATTTTAACATAAAAAGCAATTAAAAATTATAAAGATATTCTTAATGTCAACCATATTTGATCAAAAAGGATTGGTGAAAATAACCAAAAAGTAAAAACCGATTATGTACTACAAATTGACGATTTTATTAATGGAAAAAATATAAAGGGAAATGAAATAAGAATATACCATGCATTAGTAATCTAAATTCTAACAAGACATTAGAAATTTCTTACATATTTCCAAAGACTTTGAAGAATACGGTAAAATAAAAGTATCTGTGGAGTAATTTTAAATGTTTATCGTTATTTAACGGAATACTTACTAATTTTAATCAAGAAAATCGTTAAATTATGAAGGAAATATTGTGCTGATAGTCCCAGATAATCTTAAAACACTGAAGGACATGGTGTTAAAAATTAAGTTTTTTATCAGCTATTTGAAAGATTTCAAGTGTTTGGATTTCTGTAATTATGGAACGAGAATTTGGAAGAATGTTGATAATTTTAAGGATTTTTTTTTTATTCTAATCTGCTTCTAGTTAACTAAAGTTACCTATACCTGTCCTTTATTTCATACATATCTTCCTGGTTTAATGAGAAGTAGATGGGCGCGAGGGCTAGTGATTGACCACTTTTGGCTAGGGTCCAACTGCCTAAAAAAGATTATCAGTTTGGTGAATGGGTCAGTGTTATGGACGGACTATGCTTAAAATAGCAGCCGGCTGTAACAAATCATGTTGATATTACTAAATGTAGTAGAAAATTTTCTACTGCATGTAGTAAAAAAACAATTATTTAAAACAATTTTTAATGTGCAATTTTCAGCAGATAAATTCTAATTATTCAGGTTTAAATTCAAATAATAATTCTGAACATAAATCCTTCACAATACATCATCTGGTAATCTATTTTCATTCTGATTACTATCGGATCTTTGCATACTTATAATAACAGAATCTTTTTCCACTGATTCTTCCTGCCCAACGTGTTCGTCATCTATCGTTTCATCTTCCTCCTGTGAGCTGTCGTCACTACCCAATGAGCAGCAAGATTCATAACCCTTTAATTCACAGTCCTTCCTGTGACCTTGAGTATTGACAACTCGAATTAATTCCTCTAGAACTTTACTGGCTTCAGCAACTAAACTCTGGACATCGTCCTTCTCTTTGGAAAACGGTTTTTCCGGAACTGCCTCCAAATTAACTTCAGACACTATTCTAGACGTTTCTTCTGGAATGGATGGCATGTGGGGGTGAATGCCATCGTCATCTATATTTTGATCTGTTGTCTCGTACATACTAGAAGATTCATCTTCAATGTTCCCTTCTGTGCTCCTCTGTTCCACCAAGCCTTCTATCTGGCATTCGGGAATGCTTCCGTTTGAGAGGCTACTGGATTTCGTTTCTAGAACGACGTCAGACATCTTGCTCTTGTGGCGACTGATATTGCTGGAATGAAAGGATGTGCTGGAAGCTCTACTCTGAGTCGGACTGGATTTCTTTACGATGGTGGACTTCCGGCTTTGGCTTGGAGTACTTCCTTTGGTTTTGTTACATTTTTCGTTGTCCAGGATAAAAGCTGGATTCACATGACCTTGGTACTCCTTAGAACTTTCTTTCTTGAGTGTGGATCTCCGACGGATGTGTTGACCAAAACTGGAATTCAGGATATTCGCAATAAAAGAGGGCCTGGAACGAGTTCCGAATCTCTGTTTGACAGAGTCATTGGAATAAACGTTTGCTTCGTTGTCTTCTTCCAGCAGAGTATCCATAGGTAAAAATTCTGCATCTGCAGGATTCACCCTGTGAAGGAATGCGTATGTCATCAAACACGGTATGTTATTTCAACGCAATAAAGCAAATTTCTAATATACATTTAAATATTTGAAAAGAATTGTTCTGCAAATTTGTAATATATTCTTTCAAATATTGGAAAAGAACTGTTCCTACATCTAGAAATTGAAGGTTACCTTTTTGCACCAGGAAGTACTAAACAGTTTGTGTAAAAATAATAATTTTCTACTGAAGTATTAAATGTTCTTAACAAAATTTATATATATATATATTCCAATAGTTTTGCTCTCAATTTTGAGAAAGTTATTCATAAATTGTTTTAAGAATATCGGATTAAAAAAATCTGTATACGAAATTTGAAATCAGTAACGAAAACTTTTAAATAGTATATTTCTTTATGTAGAGTTAATAAAACAACGGTACTAATATATATTAAACTCAAAACAGACAAAAATATTTAAACAGTTAAATAATATCAGTGCGTAATTTGATGCTAAAATAAAAACATATTTCCTGGGATAGAAAGATTTTTTCTGTAACACTGAATGAATTCTTTGATGATATGTTTGCTATATTTCTCAGTATTGCAAAGTAATTTTGAAAATACCATTAACCCATTAGGAAAATTAAACCATACCAAAAAATCATCTGTTGGTTGATTCTAAAGATGCTAGTTTGTTTAAATCTACTATAAGAGAAATTCTTAACTACAGTAATCACTCAAAAAAAAGGTTTAAAATTATCTATTCCTCGTGAAGGGTTTTATGTTTTTCACCTATAATTTAGGTAAATGTTTTGTAGATAGGAATCAAAATGTAAATAATTATTTCAAACTCACTCCAAATTAAATGCAGACCCTAACATTGGAGTGTTGATGTATTTGGCAGATATCTTGGTTTGTGGTAGTTGTGGTAACATCTCATCCCAAAACATGTCTTTGTGCAATTTTGGGTGCTTGGCGTGGAAATGGTCCACCAAAAGAAACACAATCTGCAATGGAAAATGCAATATATTTTCAGAAAATGTAATCTATTTATGATTTATATTATTAAAATACTAAGATTCTATTGTTACCAAAAGTTAGTGTTGTGACTGCATGATAAGAAATTGAAGATATCTTGAAAATAATGCTTTTTTCCACAAGAAAGTAATATTACAAACTCATTGCTCAATTATTGAAGAACGATAAGAGGAAGATAATAAAAGCAAAAGGAATTTTCCTTCTTTTTGGAATTCTAACCAAACGGAAATAAAAGCAAAATGAATTTTCTTTCTTTTGCTATGTTTCCTACTTTTCAGTTAGGCATTACAGAATTTATATCAAAATGTTAACAGTTGAACAGTTCTTAAACTTACTTTTTCTGTAATAAATTGTTAAAACATACAGTGCAGTGTATAAACATATTTAAACTACCAATACAGAACCTTCTATTTTAACTCAACACATTACTGGCAAGTGCTTATAAGATTCACCAAGCCACATTCTGTGTGGTTTGAGATAAATAGTGGGTTTATTATTCAATAAGAAGTGAGGAAATATGTATTATAAGGGATTTTTGGTATAAAAGCATTGTATTCTGGTATTGGTGAGCAACGAAATGAGATCGTAGAGCTGCGGTCTATAAGACCTGTCCTTCCGCCACATTACGTCGGATACTCGATACTGTACTGTATTAGGAAATTGAGAAAATTGATATATAACATTTCATTCATTAAATACATAATAATCGAATGTATACATAATACATAACATTCAAAGTATTATTATATAATATATATATATACGGAAGTGGCATAAAATCTCAGGGTAGTTTAGGAAAGGCTTAGTTTAAAAGAGTTCATTCAATTTTAATTCATTTCACAAGTGTTTTTCATTTCTCACCTGAGCATTTCTGTCTAAGCACCAGTTCAGTTCAAAATCGTCATCGTCTTCTCCATAAGGATTTACAATTTGCTCGGCTACCTGCGACAAAAGAGGCAGTAAAGTAACGTTTAAATAAACAAAAATACTCACGTAATATCAGAAAGAGTAATATCTATAGATTTAATTTGAAAGAACACAATTCAAATGAATGGGCTAACTTGTTTAAGTTAATTTATTTGATGTAGTAAAATGGATATCTTCGTTTTCATTTTCAAAAATGATTTTGTTACTGCTCAGATATTGAAAGCCGAAATTGATTAATTTTCTTTCCTCATATTTTTTCATTTTGGATAGACTATGGTACTTCTGCTCATTGTCAGATAATAGCTTAAAAGTTTTCAAATGAACTGCTAGATTTAGCATGGCTAATATGATAGTTATCAAGTAGAACTGGTTTTGAAATTCACTTTCTTCAATCTTTAAACAAAAATTTCAATACTAGGCAACTGTGTTGGTGATTTTTAGACTTAAATTCGTTATCATAAATTTTCAGAACAATATGTATGTGATTATAAATCTGTATGAGGTTAGGAGAAATTATTTAAATTATATTATTTATTCCGCTTTAAAAATGTGGTGTACTTAAAAAAATTCAGTGAATTTTTTATTGATTGATTCTTTGAACCATCACAAGAATTTATTCTTAACCAACTTACAAATCAAATGTTAATGACTGAAAGAATCAGATGTTCGATTCCTTAACGAAAACAAATACATTATTTATGAAAACTGTGATAAAAAGAAATAGTTTTTTTAAAGAATTCCATATTCAGTTTTCGCAATCGTATTCTCTAGCAATATTTTTGAACTATTGAAAACTATAACTTTGAACTATTTGAAGGCATTTTAAAAATTGAAAATGTTTAGTTTATATGAAATGTTTAGTTTATTGAAATGTTTAGTTTAAAAAGTTTATTTGTCATATATTTGGAATAATATTAGATAGTCGGAGCTCTGGCCTAAGGGTAGCATGTCTTCCCCACAATCTGGAAATCCCAGGTTCGTATCACAGTTCGGGCATGGTCGTTCTTCATCCTGTGTTTTTCCAGTCTTCTCTTCACCGCTTCCATCTATCAGCAAATGATTACTGCTCTTGTGGAGAAATCGGCGATCCCATTCACTTTGCGACATCTTGCCCTTTTACTGTTTCATGGCACCTCAGAAAACCCTCATTATCGCTAGAAAGTCTGTGGTACAAAAGAGTCCTTAGTAATCCTTCTTCCAAAAGTAGAATCATAAACATGATTAGATTCCTAATTGATCAGGAAGAGCTACTTCAATTAGAGTAACTCAACTATCTCTTAGGACACCATTTAATACAGCTCGTACTTTACCGGTAACTTGTTTTTCATCCCCCTCTCAATATTTTTAACTCTTTTGTGCATTCATACTGTATACTACTATGCTCATTCATCCAGTTTTTTGTACTCAAGAAGTCCAGTCTAGCATTTATCATCACTTGCTATGTTGTATTTTCATGTATTTAATCATTTTTCTGTATCTTTCAAATTCATTGTTGTGTACTTTTTTTTGTTAATTAAGTCCACCTACATCTATACCAAACCGGAAAGGGACCACATGAGCCCTAGAAACGGAGGTGTGGTGTGGTGTTAAATGTTAAAAAAATATCCGTGAGATGTGTGAAAGAAATCCCCCTCCCATGTAAAAATTAGTTTTGAAAACGGGTATCAACTTTATATGAACTAGAAGTCAGACTTCTGCCCTCGGTTGTACAGGGGTAAATCGCTAGTTACTTTTTTGCATGCATTAATGTGAACAGATTCGGGTTTCGAAATCCAAAGTTTTTTTAGAACTGTAATTAATTTAAAACCATTTGGAGAGACTTAAACCTCTTGAGTGACCTATGCGTTCTTATATGAATTAATATTAACACATACCCTGTCACTGACGCGCTTGTGCGTTACAAATAATATGTAATTGTACCAAACCATCTATGTCATTAGATGACAGTTAAAAGACAGCAGAGAAGGGGTCATCTAATTAGACAGATGGTCCTGATATCAGGCGCGGGTAGTGGCAGTGAATGTGTAAAATAATAAATGTCCTAAACGAAGCAATCTAATTAACTCTAGATTAATGTGCCGTTTCAAGGCAACACTAGGACTATTTTGGAAAAGACCTGGTAATTTTTAGTCTCAGTCAGATGACATCTGAGCTGGCAACCCCTCTCCAAACCTCGGCACCGCACAAGAGGGAAGATGTTTGGCTCCAAAGGATTTAACGTGCATCAGATCAGCTGGCACTTACTTCGGTGGAATTGAGTCTCGAAAATAAAGCCCTCCGTTTTCGAAGCATAGACCTTGACACAAGGCCACCGCGGTTCTTTTAATAACTGAAACCTGTTTAATAAAAGATAATTTACCTTCAACCAACCCATGTAGAAGAAGAACTGCAGAAGAGTAAGAATGGGAATGTAAAAATCAACCTTGTGCTTTTCATCTCCTCTGCTTGGATCTAAGTACTGTCTTCCCACCATTAATGCAACGGAGTATGTATACGTGGCAAGTGTAACCACCTGTTGGAATTGAAAAGCATTAATCAATGACTGGCTCATAAATACGTACTTGTCGAATTATCTTCTTCAGATATGTTACATAAATCCATGAATATCACGATAAAAAAAAACTCCACATATTTCTGAAGTGGAATTTCTCAAACTTTCAAAAAATAAATGTATCCATTTGATTTTTTTCTTATAAAGAACATAGTTTTATGGGGGTAAAATTCAATAGTGATAATTTTCACTTTTTCTAAATTAACCTACTCTTTTGACTGTTAAAAAAACTAGATTCTTCAATTATTCTTCATACCCTAAACCAGTTTATCCATTCGGTCAATCTAGGATATCACTTGGAAATCACACAGCAATTGGTATTACCACTTATCAATAAGTATTCAGCTATATCTGTAATTGTATCATTGAAACTGTTAACGAATTAACGGTGCTTAAAATGCGAGTTCAAATTCTTTCTTTATACTGAATTTAAACAATGTGTTGTTAATTTAAAAAACATAAATTTTTACACATCAGCTCCGATTATATCTGGTTACGTTTGACTATGCCGAAGTAATTAAGTCTGAATAAGAAGTCCTTTTATTTTTGCCAAAGAATGCAAGAGATTTTCTTTCTTTTTTTAAACTAGCAAAGGCAGATATGCATACACCCATCTAGGTAGCACATCGAATTGTGTATTTCTTACATAAAATATATTTCATACCGAATGCATGGCTAATATATCATAAAAATATTTTTAATTATTAATATTATACTAAATATAGTATTATTTTACAAAAGAAATGTAGACATCTTACCTGTGTATAAACCAAAGGAACGCTTATCCAGTCATAACCTAACATTGTTCCACAGGTGCTTCTATATGACAACAATTCCTATAGAAGAAACTGCAGTTTTAGAGATTGAAAACTTCTCTTTTGTATATTTTTAATGAATCGCAATAAATTAAGCAGTTTTTTTTTGCTGACCTTAATTCTCAAGCACTACATTTGCATCTAAAGGTAAACTTTAATGCCAAATTAATAAGACTGGTAAATTATGCGATTTTCTAGTACTGCAGTGACGTCGACATTCAATCTCGCTTATTTCAATCAAGCTGCCAAATTGGCTTTGGTTCCTCTTGATTTCCGTGTTCCTCTCTGTGACATTTCAGAATATATCAGACAATATATTTATGAAGAGTGGCAGGATGTTTGGAACTTGCAGGTTGATAATAAACGACATGCTATTTAACCAAAAATAAATATGTGGTCAGTTTTACCGAACCGATGCGCGGATGTAAAATTAGTTCTTCTGCGTATTGGACACACAAGATATACTCATAGACATTTGTTGTTTGGTGAACAGGCCCCTCATTGTAAGAACTATGAAGTGATCAATTCTATAACACATATTCTTAACGGATGTCCTAATTCTACTTCAGATAGCTTAATTAACTTTAATTCACCTATTTTAAGTTTATGAGACCTTGTGGATGAGAAAACTCATTCAAAACTTTTTGACTTTTTAAAAGCCATTAGTTTTTTTCATAGCATTTCACATTTAAGATTAATTTTTATTCTTGTGCCAAATCCTTTTAAATCATAGATCTTCTCAACTTTTGACATTTTTACAATACATCCTTCTTTCATTTACACATTTTACAATGGGATTATTTAAAAATCCTTGCGGATTCATATTTACAGATGAGTCACTCACCCTGAATAGACCATCCAGCAAAATAGAATCTTTTATTCTCCCTTCTTTCTTAGCTCTCATTATCAGTGCGACAAACCACTGAGCCGGGAACCACCACTTACCGTATGGAACGTCCAACCTCTCATAAATCGTCCGCTCTTCTTTCGTCATTAAACCTGGAATTAGAATAACATATCATGATTACTTCTTCTCAGTCATTTGATCGTATTTTTTATTCACCACCTTATTTAAAATAATTACTAAAGAAAAAACTCTTAATTTTAAAGAAATTGCAGTTTAGTTTAACGGTTATTTTAATGCCCCGTTTGTTAAAGTAACACTAGGACTATTTTGGGGTGGACCTCGTAATTTCGAACTGTGATAAGATGACGAGTACGATGCCAAAGCTGGCACCCCCTCTCCAAAGTCCCACGTCACACAACGGGGAAGCACCTTTAGTCCTAAAAGCACGTTTTTGGAATTATGCCTGATTATCGATCGTTAACTCAAAAACACTTTGAACTAGACGGATAAAATTTGGTATATGATCTTTATATGAAGTTAATAGTTTTTTAATCAAATTTTGATCGAAGTCTAATCTCATAAAATTTGTTTTGTCTATCCAAATGTCAATGAACATGATCTACAAATATACATGATCTACAATATATCTACGAATTGTTAGTAATTGGATGAATAAAACTTGTCGTATAATTTTCTGTATCTAAATTTAAGATCCTCATTAAATTTTAAATTCAGTCCGTTAGTGAGTTGTCAAAGTGTATAGACATCCATATCCATATAAATGCCATAAATAAAAAATGCAGCGACTTTTATAAAAATGAAATTCAGTTTGTTACCATGCTACTAAAATTTTAGATTTGTGCCTTTATATTGTTTCAATTCATGCGTTGTTCAGTTTATGTCATATTTGCTTAAAAAATGGGATCCGAAAGTCGTTTTTCTTCATTTCATGATATGCTCATATGCCACAATGAAGTCAAAACTGTGAGTACTCGTGGTGTTCACATTCTTGTTCAAAATCGCAAATTTGTATGCATATGAAGGACGGATAACTCCTTAATTAAGTATTTATGTGAAGTATGCGAGAAGGTTTCGGATGATCATTTTCACTGATTTAAACTAGTGGTTTAAAGATGAAGTATTCATTAGTGTTATAATACAGTGCTAAAGTTTATGTAAAATCTCGAATTATCTCAAAAATTTTAAAGGCCTTTAGTACAACACGTTCTCCCAAAGTATAATGCATTATTGGATTAGATATGTTTAAAAATTCAAAGCAGGTAAAGGGTTAATAATCTTTCAATGCGATGTACTCACCTGCACTCACGAAATGCTGGCTGGTTGGGAATCGCCGCTTGACAGCGGTGCTCACTGACTGGAATGTTATGGCTTGCAGAAGTATCAGGTAGCGACCGAGGGTGCGGCGGATCATGCGGCTTCGGTCGTCCGAACCGTGAACATAGGCACCGATCATGTAGCACAACCTGAGAACAAAAGTCAGAATCTTATATCTAAGGATTCCGTATTTACTTAAACGATTAATATATCGATCTATTGTATCTCTCATTGCTGAATACGAGATATAAAGGAAGATAAAACGTCAGGTTCTGACTATAAAGATTTATAGCACGAAAATACTGAAATTAGACATAGGTTTGTTTGGATACATTATAAGTACTGTTATATTTTTAATAGTGACAATAGATTTCAAAGTTTTGGTGCAATAGATAAATTCTTGGAAATATTGATTATTTACTTCAGCAAAATATTTAATGACATATTTAGAAAATAAATGGATCCAATATTTTCCAATTACAAAATCTTAATTAAACAAATCGAAGTAATTATTTGGGGTACGATATTTCTTGATATAATGAGACATATCTATATAAATAAAAATGAGTTTTTGTCTGTGTGCTTCTTATGCGATGCCGCACCGCTCATCCGATTGAGATGAAACTTCGAATACTTATTTCTTGCATTTATTTATTTTCTGTTGATGATGGAAAAACAAAAAACAAAAATTTCCGACCCTAAAGTCTTGAATAATAAAAATAATAATAATAGAATGAACATTGTTTATACTTTTCCTTTATATTCATCCAATTTCAATGAATGTATTCATCCCCGATACAAAAATAAATAATATTCTTTCTATCATTCCTAATTAAACAAGACAGTTATTTTAAGTTTCAAACGATATTGCCAAAATTATTTCTTCTACTGCAGCAAAGTGCCGGTACCAGCTAGTACAAAATGAAACTACAATCGGAACATTAAAATCTCGATTCTTTCCTCAAACTTTCATCTTTTACACTTTCTAATTAGGTTTGTTCTTGGAAAATTAGGTAATATATAATCGGCAAAATGTTTTTAGATAATCTAGATGGCTTTGGTGTCAAGGGAGGCCATCCCACGTGGATGAAAAACTGTGATCCATTTTTCTATTTTCCCGACACCACTTTCGACTATTTTTCAGAAATATTTTCTTCTTCAAGGTAACTAGTGAATGATCAATAAATTTTACGTGGCTTTGTAATGAGAAAGACAGGGTAGGAGAATTTATACACTGACCTGTCCGGCCATGGTATGGCATTGAACTGACTCCACCACCTGCTGATGACGAGCGAAACGTAGAATCCGAGCACGAAAGACAATGGAATCAGATCGATGAATGTTTCGAAATAACGCACCACATTCTCGAAGTTTCTGAAAGAATGTATTTACATAAAGAAGGTTTCAAACTTTAAATGGACTTTACCATTGCCTTTCTTCAAATTATGCACAGGGAAAGTCAAGCACTTCTAAAAGTGGACCATATTCTGTGAGTATAAGAAAAAAATTGTTTTTGTTCCGGATATTGGGCTAACTTAGCCTGAACCAATGTATATTCTTTATTTTTCCTGTTTATTTATTTATATTTTATTATTATTTATATTTATATTATTATTTATATTTATATTTTATTGATTTGCTTATATTTTATTGATTTGCTTATATTTATATTTTATCTTATTTATTTAAATTTATATTTTATCTTATTTATTTAAATTTATATTTTATTTTATTTATTTGTATTTTTAATTTTATTTATTTATTATTTATATTTTATTTTTCCATTTATTTATTTTTATTTATCTTCCTCCCTATGCTTTAATTTTTTCTCACTTTTATTTTTCTGGCTTCAAAGTTAAACTGCCTATTTTTGATAAATTTTATTATTTACTAATTATGTTTCAATTATACTTTTATTCTTAAATATTATATATTCTCTTCCGCTTGAACCATTTAAACCTCCTTCACTTTTTCTATTCATTGCAGCCTCTTTATTTTATTTCAATGTTGTTGTTTTTTTGTCGCTGCCTTTAGCTTCTTTTGCATCTAGTACATATGCATAGGAAAGTTATTTTTGAATAGTGCGTCTTTTGTTAGCTAATTAAATTCTTTTTTATTTTAATTATAAGCTTTTCACTGGTGTTATTCCACTATCAGTACACACTTAATCATCATCAGAATACATCAGAATAAAGAAAATTCATTGAGTATCAGCAAGTATCCAAAAATAATTGCATGAATTAAAGAGCATTTAAATTAAGGGTGAACATTCACTTATGTAACTCTCCAAAATTCTATCATCAATGTGACACAACGGTCAGAATTATCATGGCTTTGCCTGGAAGGTCACATATACAAACTGTGTTAATTTTCTTAAAGTTCATTTACATCTCGACATTTGGAGGGGGAGAGCATTGAATGCTGGTGTGGAAGCAGTGACTTGGAATGCATGAAAGGGGTAATTTAATTTATTTAAAATAATATCTCTTTGGAAACAACATTTGAACTAGATTGGAAAGGACCTGTATTTCTGAGTCCTTGTTACTCAGTTTTTCACTGTAAGTTAGCTTGCAAAGTACGGTCATTTTTCATTTAAATTTTAATCAGCTCAATCCCTTGATTTTGTTTACCTAATGTTAAAAATCCTCTTACCATTAATAATAGAGGATATTATTAATGGTAAGAGAATTTTAAGATTTGGTCAATAATGTTAAAATCCTGATTAATGTCAGATGTCGGACAGTTTGGGAGATAGTCATCACGATAGATAGTTCAAGAGCGTATTTCGATATCTCTCCAAGCATAAAAGGTGCTGTGTAATGGCGCAAAAACCCCATTATATTGTTTAAATAACCAGTAGATTATAATTTCAGGGGCATCTCAATCCTTTGTTTTTGCAAGGGAAGCGATGTTATGTTATGGCAGAATATCCTTCTTCACATGATTCCAACAGAACGGTAACACAAGGACGTTTGATCCTCAAAAATAGATTTAAACTGCATTTGATAAACTTGTCGAATAAATGGGGAAAACAGATTTTGAAGCTGGTACTAAAAAATCTGACCATTGACATTTGACTCCTCTATTGGGTGCCTAGATGAGAGACTTGTAATCTGCTTGCTCTCACAAAGTATTCTCCAGGAAGATTGAAATGGACTTAAGTAGGGTAACGTTAAATGAAGACCTAAATGGGTAAATGGATTAACTGAAAAAAACTGGAATAGCATGCATCCATTGGTGTGATATGCAATGGGTAACAATGACTAGCTTGGCATGGCTCCTAAAAGCTAAGCATCCACAATTTAATCACTACAGAGATCATTAGAAGTACAGGATGTCTATTATTAAGATACCCTATTTTAAAGTCAGCTACAAATGAAATTGTTCTTCGGGAAGTTGTGAAATTTTTGTATGACAAAATGGAGAAATAAGAATTTGTCTGGGCGCATAAAGAAAGTGGCTCAAAATTTGGCAGCCGTAATATGTTTTTCTTAGTTAATGAAACATTTAGTTAACATTTTCTTAATTAGAAACATTTTTAATACACATATTTATAAAATTTTGTAAAAATTTTTGCAATAAAACATGTTCAGCCTGACGGCTAACATTTTTATCTACCATCTGAAATAGTAAGATAGAATGTTCCACAGTTGACAGCAATACATTCTAGGAAATGCAATGAAGACGTCATGAAATACTCTCATTTGCATCAAATAAAGATTTTGGATTATTACGACTTCACAGATGTTTCAAATACTCCCTAAGTCAGAAGTCACCTAGATTGAAGGTTTACAACTATTTTAATTCAAATTTACTAAAGTTAATAAATTTTACTAAAATTAATTCAAATTTTCTTAATCTAAATAAAGAACAAATTATAAATTTGTTATTCCTTTCAAAAAGTGTTCTCTGGAGAGGGAAAATTTGAACTAATTTTTCTATTTGCTCAAATAAATTCCATATGTCCTACACAAAGTTTCATAATCTTATGAACAATAGTCTTGCCTGTAAACATTTTTAATATTCCATCGTTTAATTAAGGACAATCTGTACATTTAATTCTAAATTTATCAAATTTTAAATGCCCACCGTAAACTATTTCATTGCCAATGTGTCAGATTAGAACTACTATCTCTCAATTACTTGAAAAATGACAAATAAACAATTCAATATCATTTTAAATAATCAGTTAATAACTATTATTACTATTTTGAGATATTAATGTACCAAGCCCCAATTTTCTTTTTAAAAAAAGTTTAACATAAATATAAATAATGATAATAAATATTATATACAATTAAATATATTTTATTCCTTATTATGATGAAGTTATCCAAGTGATCGAAACAGTATTATAAATATAGTATCTAAACATTATTTCATAGCTTTGTTTATACCAAATTTATTAAATAGGACATTAATATTGATCTGATGACTATTATAAGAGACAATTTAATGTCATGTCATTCGATCTCAAGATTTGATATTCTTGAATTTTTTGATCAGAGGTTTGTGCGAAATAATATATGTAACAGTGTTTCTCGGATATCTGTTAAAATAAATTTGAATTGCCAAAAAATATTTTTTTTAATTTATAACAAGAATTAAATCTGAACATAAAATAGTGTTGCTCACCTTTTCTGAGGTTCCGAAAGAATGAACCTGTATGTTATGCTAAGTAAACTGTAACCGGCGAGAAAAACGATAAATTCCTTCCACAGAATTTTGTAAATGCTACCTTTCCATCTCCCTAAAAGTTTCGTGAAACCACAGAAACGGGTGTTGGCAACATCCAATGAGTAGGTAACTGTCATGTCAGTAAGAAGATATTCTTAAAACCACAAATAAAAAATGCTTCTTAATAAAACACTATTGATGTGGGAACATTATTCTTGAAAAAATGGCGTCCGACTGTCTTTCCAATTCTGACACCCTTGATAAGTAAAGAAGAAATGTTTTTTCATACTTCTTGAATCTGCAACAAAATATATTTTAATAAATGATTAATCACTGACTTAAATCAGTTAAAAGATAGAAAATATTTCATTACTTTCCAGATTTCGAAATATTACATGTCAATGTCTTGATTCCAATAAGGACAACAGAAAACTTCTGATTATGTATGTTTTAGATAATTTAGTGTAATTTTCTCATTTTTTACTGAAATATTTTATCGAAGTTATTATTGTAAATATTCTTATCAATAATGATACACAAATATTCAATTTCAGTTATATATGGTAATAATCTAACATTCAATTTCAGTTATACATGATAAAATTCTGGTATTCAATTTCTAATATCAAATGAAATTTATTTTCAAATGGAGCAGAATTATGCTGATTTTCGTTTTGAAATTCACGATATTTTACTTTGATCAATTGCTACTCTAACAACCAACTTACTCTTAAAATTCCATTTCACATTAATAAGACAATGTTTTATCTACGCAATCAAAGGAAATGTGTCCCAAAACCGAATATCCAATGGTTTTCATTCGGTATGAACTTCAAATTGATCTAAAACCAAGCTTTAACTAAACTAAGTTTTTTTAAAGTCTATCCATTTTAAATTCACTAAATTTTAAAGACATTCATTTTGATTTTTAAACTTTCGAAAATAAATATCTCAATCGGATATTTACAAATGCTTGAAATTCCAACTCCAACTATTATGTGTCTATTATTTTAGCAATTGTAATCGTTATATTTAATTCTTTGAAACAGCTTAGTGTAAGAAAACTTACCAAATAATAAAAAACATTATTTTCATTTTAAGATAACACTAACAGTCAGAACTTAGCAGTTAAAATAGTATAATAAATGAATTACCTGCTTGAAATCCCAACTTTGTTAGTCCATTTATGTCCCATTTGAGCTACGATTTTACATCCTTAAAAAAATTGACTGGCTTTTTTCGACCATGAGCAAATTCAAAAAAGTAGAATCACATTTAAATTTCCGCTTGGTAACATTGAGTCTCCTTGGCGATGTTTTGCTCTCAAAACTTTTTAGATCAAACAGTCAAATTTTGCTGTTTTTTTAAGTAAATACGTTGCAAGATATTATCTCTGTTTTCTTATGCTTAAGGTATTAGGGATATCTGTCATTATTGGATAAGAAGACAATGTTTTCTGTGTATATGTGGAGTGAGTAACCTGAGCTTATTCGTTAAAGCAATAAAATTACGTAATGCTAAATATTTCTGACAAAGTTTGGAGAATAGAGAAGAGATTCCTATCTTAGATAGTAGAGGGCTGCATTTTATAATTCAAAGCGAGCAAAATATATTTTGAGTTCAGATTTAATTCAAACAAACATCATACAAATTGGATTCGACCATTTACTAATAGTGACAATATTAGTCAACAAATTGTCACAAATTTCACATTTTTTTAATAATCGACTATATTTTCAAGAAATTCGGAAAAAAAGGAAATTTTCGAAGGTATGTTGATATCTAAAACCTTGGAGACATAAAATCCAAAAAGTTAGACCCCTCCCCAACCACGATTATCTATTGCACATGTAACATTCTGGACAGAATAATAAATGATCGATTTATTCGTACTGATGAAAAATAATTAGATTTCACTACTTCAAAGCAATTTTGTTTTGGAAGAGACATTGAGGAAATCAACAATTTGAAAAAAAAATCGCATCTGCGAGTCAAAAAAAAATCGGTTTTCCAAGTTGTGGAAAATTTTTGCTACTAGACAAGGAGGTACATTTCTTTGAGAGAGAGATATACGAAATTGATTTTGGAAAACATCTATTTGTCTTCATTGAAAAGTCTTTAGAAATTGGGATCTTTTTATTTCCGGTGAGATGTTTAATATAAAAGACATTCCACAAGAAAGTTTCCTAGGTATCATTTTACCCATTATTAAATCTAAAGAAAATAACTATCTTCTCACAGTAGAAAAATATTGACTTTTAGTTTGATGATTTTGAGATCTACTTCTTTGTACAAGATAAACGAATTGTTGAAGAAAAGGATATATTAAATTTCTTAAATGTTCGTAATTTGACATTTATATAACTAATTTTAAGTAAATTTATATTTCCTAATATAAATTTGACTTTTCCGATAGTGTTCAGTAAAAAATTATGCAATAAATTTATCATCAATAAAAACACATATGATGGAATCTCCACATATCAAAAATGTCTTATATACTATTTTTTTCAAAAATTATGAAGTTTCATTTGGTATAAAATTTCTATATATCGAATAAATTTCTGTATATTGATTATAATGCTTCGCATAAAAGTTTGTTTATTTATTGATATTAAAATGCCATAGTTGATTTAGTTTGTAAAGTGGAATATAATTTCGATAAGAAGAACTGTTCCGATTATTCTTATTACAATAGAATTTACAGAAAATCGGAAGTCGTCTACCTAAAACATAATAATAATAAGCACTGTAAGAAAGTATATTGTTCTGTTTTATTTCTCATTTTCTTAATTTGAACGAGATAATTATTTTAAAGTCTTTAAGACTTTGTTCCTTCTTACTAAAAAATATTAAGAAAAAAAGGAAGAAGTTCAGTTGAATAAAAAAAATACAAAGCAGAATGAAATATAAAGACGTATGTCAGAGAATACGAATTTCGATAAGTACTGTGTCCACAATTTTGAAAAATCTTTATTGTTTTTATATTTAAAAAATAAATTCCTTTCACATTTTTTGGCCTTCTTGAGCCCTAAATAATTAATTGTACATACTTGCTTTCGGTGAAAACAAAATGAAGAAAAATACGTAATACGTATTTTTGAATATTGAAATTTCCACATTTGAATTTTTACAAGTAGTATTAAGTTGTTCGAGTATTTTTTCGCAGTACGATTTAATTTAAACAATTTATTTATAGCATCTGTAAATCTGTTAGTGAATTACTAGTGGCACATTGGAGGTATGGATAATACAACATACAATTAATAAATAAGTTAATTAACAATTACTATTAGCAATCATAAAAATCTTATTGATGCAAGGGAAACTGCTCAATATGGTTCCCATCTTCTAGATACAAAATCTCATTCTGTGAGCAGCTTGTTCAACCATGGATCGCAATTAAATCGATTGAGATGCTTCTCATATGAAGAATGATAATGTCTTTCAAATCTGCCAAGGTTACCAGACCTCATCAATAGAGATTTTTTAAGTATCCCCCTAAGGCGTAAATCTCAAGGATTAAGATGGGTATAACGAGGTAATTATCTTGCCAGAATTGCACAACTGATTATTCCATCATTAGTAAAATGTTACCGCAGTAATTGCTGTAGTCAGTGTCCAATGTGTGGAGGCGCATAAGGTAATTGAATCAAGATGTTAGTGCTGTTGCATTTAGGGTAAAGCAAAATGTTTAAGCATATTTTGGTGTCTGCTGGTCTTTTGCATAAATTTTCAATTCGACGAAACTCTCGAAAACACAGTTACAGTATTTCCTTTGTTTTCATAAAACAACGTATGCAAGGCGCGCAGCCATCACTGATAAGAATGACATTTTCCCAACTTTATCCCTTTAATGCCTCGTATAGTAGCAGCAAATCAAGGTTTTATGCAAATTTTGGTCCTTAGATGGCGAAATTGCAATTTCAAAGACAGTCCAGATTCTTCACTTTTTTATCTTCTTTTTATATCAGCAATTGAAATTAGAAAGGAAAAATACCACTCCTAATGTTGTTACTTTTTCATGACTATTTGTGTATTTTTAGCACAGTACATCGCTATCTAACGGTGTTTCTGAAACTAATGTTTTTTTCACGCAATTCATTTCCCCATGATTTGAATAGTATGTTCAACGACTAGGAGTCTTTACACTGAGTAAGTAGTTCGCCGTATGGAGAGTTCAAAGTAGGGGTGTTTTAACCCTGTACCGGTCGCACGGATTACAATAGCAGTTTTAAGTGAGTTTGGTGTTTAAAAAATAATTAAGAAGAAGTGCCTTGTTATGCTTAAAGTTGATTAAAGAATGTTGATTAATTATTTTGGAGTTTTATTTTGATTTGAAAATGGACTTCAATTGTAATCAGCGCGACCTTTTTCTTGACTTTATAGAGCGTGACCGGTGTAGGGTTAAATCTGACCACCTTATATTGCATTAGGCTTTGGCTAACAGATTTCATAATCACTTGATAAAATTCATTTTCGATCAACTGGAAATAAATGCTTTTTATTATGTGGAAACATAATATTGTTTTTGTTTGAAGTTTTAGGAACCTCAAAATTAGGTAATAAATTTATTTGTCTTTTTTTAAGTCGGTTTTCACAGTATAACTTTTAAGATATCTATCGCCTGCTAATGTAGTTTTATTTTGGAGTTGGCATTCATAGCATAGCTTTTGAATTATCTATGGTCTGCTAATGTAGTTTTTCTCTTAGAAATGACAATGCTATTGCCAAACTCGCGCAATGCTTTTTTTAAATAAACCAAACAAGTTAAAATATTGTTTGTTCAATCCATAAAGATTGTTGGTTCAGGGATAATTTCAACTAATTAAAATAGGGTTATTAGAAAATAATGCAGGAGGTTGTCACATTTGGCGACTTATAGCCAACTAAAATTACTTGATTTCCAAATTATACATTCTCTGAATTCTTACGAATTGTCTTAATTAAGTCATTAGCCAGTTTAAGCCGGTTTGAAACAGGCACGAGACTATCAGATTACACATGCATCGATATTTAGAAAAACGATGGTTTGTTTTGTTTTTTCCATCTCAAAATCGGGCAAGCTTCAAAACTTTATTTACTCGCTTAAAAATATTTTAACAAATTATGAAATCAAAGTTTAAAGTTTTAC
>JAPMOQ010005464.1:841163-910581 GCA_026543055.1 Argiope trifasciata | reverse complement strand
TTTGGAAGACTACTGGCCTCTGCTTGCTGAAGGTCGTACAGTTTGTGCCTATGACGACTGATGCTGCTGGGGTGGAAAGATATGCTTGATGCCCTGCTGTGAGTGGGACTGGAAATCCTCGCGATGCTGGACTTGCGGCTGTGACTAGGGGTATTTCCTTTGGGTTGGGGAAATTTTTCGTTGCTCAAGACAAAAGCTGGATTCACATGACCTTGAGGCTCTCTGAAGCTTTCATTCTTAAATGTGGATCTACGGCCCATGCTTTGACCGAAATTCGAATTCAGGATGTTCATGAGGAAGGAGGGTCTGTAGCGAATTCCAGACGCTTGTTTGACTGAATCGCTGGAATAAACATTTGCCTCGTTGTCTTCTTCTAGTAGAGTATCCATGGGTAAAAATTCTGCATCTGCAGGGTTCACTCTGTAAAAGAACATGGAATGGTAGAAACCATACATTAATAAAAATATACATACATATTTCGTATATTAATACATTAAAGGCGGGGTATCTTGACGAAAGTATGCTAGGTAACGTGGATCAAATCGTAGTACTACGACTCCCGCCTTTAGTTTGTTAATAAAAACAATATATAATTTTTGATAAACAAACTAGTGATCAATACACACTGCATTAGGTCTGAAATGACTAGAACTTTTATGAATTTATATACGTAAGAGAATATAAAAAAAATTACTTTCTTCTTTTCTATTGACTGTACCCTGTACTCATCAGGAAAATGCAATCCTGACATTGGAGCAGATTTCAAATTAAGTAAGATTTTACACTCTCTGTTCAAATGTAGATTTAAGATGTCGATAAATAATTATAAGAGCATAATGAATCCTATTATTCCTATTCACGATGCTATACTGCCTATAATTGCTTATTTCAAAATAATAAGAGATATTGTCACTGTTTCTTTACTCCTGGCTCATTTTGAATGGTTTTTCTGCAAACTTCATAGTGTCAACAAAAAAAGTATCAAAATTCAACCTCAATTGGTGTATAATAATTGAAATAAGTATTAAAATCACCTGTTTTATAGATTGCTACGATTGTGTAATATTAATTTCTTATAACATTTATATCACTACTGAAAAAATTGTAAATAATCTTAATGTATGCCAAATCAATGATTCCTAATTTTGACGACCTTCTAACGGGGATTTAGTTGTCAAAAGAATGAATGTTCCTGAAAATACAAAAGTTTCAATGGTATCTCAATTAAGAGCCGATATCATATAATTCATCGAAAAAATTCTATACTCTATCGTGAAGACTGCATAAATGGAAAGTTCTCTTAGTTGCGTCAATTCTATCTTAGGAATCTTATTAATTGAGTAAGATCTCTCTTAAATTACTTTTATTTGAACGGATGGATATTTGAATAATAACAGATTTAAAGCAGAAAGCTTAGGAGCAGTATACAGGTATTTTGAATTACATGCATGTAATTTGATGATAAAATAACCAAAGCAATTTCTAATAGAGCATCAATAAAGTATTCGATAGTTATGTTGTATTTGTTGATATTATACTGTATAGGACTAACGTCAGTATTTGTCCATAATATATTAACTGTATTTCTAAGTATTTCAAAACGGTTTTAAAAATCTCCTTAAAAAGCTATTTATTGAATTTAAATAAGCAGTAAAATCAGTTAACCAATAAAATTCCTGCTTAGACTTACAACAAATTTGTTTTTGAAAACGTTTTCATGCAATAGAGATTTAAATGTTTTATTCATAATTGAGATTATTAAATACGTCGATATAAAACGAAATACAAATAATGATCCTCAACCTACTCCAAGTTAAATGCAGATCCCAGTTGTGGGTTATTGATGTATTTGGCAGATATCTTGGTCTGAGGTAGTTGAGGCAGTATTTCATCCCAATACATGTCTTTGTGTAATTTCGGGTGCTTGGCGTGGAACTGATCGACAACAACATACACGACCTGCAATGAAAAAGGTGATGAATTTCGTGTAAGGCTTTCTGTTTACTAAATATGTAGCTCGTAAATAAGAACAAGATCTATTTCCATTCAATCATTCAATATGAAAAAGCTACGGGAGGGAAACTACAAAAACAATTTAAATCTTTTTTTTTTCTCTTCAGTGCCCTCAGAAATATGTTTCTATTCCAAACTGTGAACTTTTTTGAATTATCTAATCTCGCAACTTAATTTATCTTTACAAATTTTGATTAGCCACTTTGTAAATCTCATCTCTCTGTGCATTGTTCGAATATCAAAAGATCGGCATATCAAGATTTATTTATTTATTCGTCATTCTGAGTTCAGTTCAGTTATATTAGCGTCTTGTTATGAAGCAACACTAGGGCTATTTTGCAATGGACGTTGCTGCAATATTTTTGAAAATTATATTGGGTAAGCACTGAATTTTTGCTTCATTTTTTTAACTTACTAATAATTGAAATTTCGACGACAAATCGTTCCGAGAGGTACATTTCTACTTTTTAATACATTATGTCTCATGCCAAATTTAAATCTGTTGATTTAATCTGTAGAAAGCCAACCCTTATATACTCTCTGTGTGTATATATATAAATTTGTAATGTTTTTAATTATAAATCTTATAACTTTAAAACGAGCAATTCTTATATAATTTCGTGCGTCTCAGAAAATGGCTCTAGCTATTTGGATCAAATTTTATAACTAAATAAGGATTTGCTTATCTATGTAAGTGTCTTTCCGGGAAAAAAAACGTATTTACGCACAGAAAAAATTTGTAATTAAATATTAACATGTATACCTGCATGAGCGTATCAGGGATGAAGTAGTGATTAGGATTGTGACACCCATGTATTTTTCTTTTGTTCAATTCTGCATTTGCAATTTAATAAAGGTTTTCTTATTAAATTGAAAACTAATAAGCAAAAATATATATATATTTACTTGAAAGATATGCAAGGTTAATTCAAATGTAATTACATTTAACAATGTTTGGAATGATTATGAATATTAATTTTAAAGAAATTGATTAGATCTTGGTAAAGGAAATATATTAGCTATTAAAAATAATTATTCTGAGAGGCATTATGAATATTTCATACTGTTATTCTATCCATTATTAAGAATTTTCATTTTTTTATATTTTAAATTAATACCTGGGAGACCAAGCTTCACTCACCTTTTTTTGAAGTAAAATCATAAATGAAATCCTATCCTATGGTAAAGCGAACCATAGGATAAAATAATTATTCATAATCACTCCAAATATTGTTCAATTTAGCTACATTTGAATCAACCTTGCCTTTCTATCAAGTAAATGTTTTTGAATAATTTGCAATAAAAAATCGTTTGATCCTGCTAATTCTCCCCAAAATTATTAATGAAAAAAGGAAAATGATTAACACTTTGTTTGTTTTATAAGTTATCAGAAGTTTCCATTTGCATTAAAAAATCCTTTCCAACAAATAAAAGATGCTTGCATCAAATTTGATATTACTTTGCCTAACACTTAGTCTTATAAAATACCAAAATATGTATTCATACTGACTCTTATTGTTATTGCTAGAAATTTACTTAATTTTTCAATAATACCACACATTAATAATACCACACATTTTCATATAATTTGATAAAAATTGCGAAAACATATAGACGTCATTTCATAGAAGTGTTTTTAATTCCTTCCAACTAATATATTTTTATTACTGCGGAAGAATACAAAACATTTTTAAAATACGATTTCAAATGGTTCACTTAATTTTGCAAGTTTTTCATTTCATTCTTACTCATTTCTTACATGTGCGTTTCTGTCCAAACACCAATTCAATTCAAAATCGTCGTCATCTTCTCCGTAAGGATTTACAATTTGCTCGGCTACCTATGCGAAAGAATACAATGAAATTAAATTTAGTTGCACAGAAATGTGAGTAAATGATCTATGAAAATATCTAAAACAGATACATCAAAAAAGGCGGTTTAAATGAATACTTAAACAGTCACGCACAATTGGAATGAGTTAATTGCTCTCGTAAATAGATTTAACAGTTCTTAATTATTTGTTTTCCTTAATCGCTAAAACAATTTTAAAAGTAAACTGCATAGTAATTCAAATATCTAACTAAAATGGATCTATTTTATCTAAAAGTTGTAAATTTCCAAGGGATAGACGCTTAGGTTAATCAGGATTTTGGTTCATCAAAATGAACCACGATCATATGACGATTCAAAAGTTTTTACATTCTTAACTACAGAATTAATATACATCATATGACGGATCTTGAGATATTTCTTTGGGGAAAAAATTCTGAAGGGCCTAAAATTTCGGAATAAGCATATCCATTGACCTACCCACAGTAATATGAACAGATTTTTTTTTTTTTTAAGTTTCAAATATTTCTTACCTGGAAAATAAAATAAATTAGCACGTGATTTCAAATAATTACATGAAAATAGCTATAAAATTCTGAAAATTGAAAGTGTAGTGTACAGTAATGTTATATATGCTAAAATTAAGACGAGGACTCAATTATTTCTCAAGTTTGGTTTAAAATCTTATAAGAATATACTTCTGATGCTAAACTTGTGAATTAAATTTTATATTATTATTATTTTCTTTTTTTACTTTTTTGTGATGGTTCTACTCAAACATCAGAACCAACAATCTTCCTCTGAATGGATTTCTTTCAAAAATGTATTGAAATTTACAAGTTTAGTTTTAAGACCGCATCCAAATTTCATTTTTTTATCGCAGACCTTTTGAATAATCATGTTAAGAGATAGGCATACATAACTCAGAAAAGTTGCTTTTGGGATTCGGGAAGGTTTGAAGAAGATTCCTCAAAATCTTGAATTTGAATTTTTTGGCCATTAAAACATTTTCTTGTACAATTCGTTTGCGAGGAATTAGAATTTGGCTAATGATGAAAAAATATTTTTACCTTCAGCCATCCCACATAGAAGAAGAACTGCAGAAGTGTGAAGATGGGAATATAAAGATCCACCTTGTGCTTGTCGTCTCCTCTACTTGGATCTAAGTATTGCCTCCCCACCATCAGCGCAACCGAGTACGTGTATGTGGCCAGTGTAACCACCTGTAGGAATTGAAAATCACAAATCAAAAACTGGTCCATAAACAGTAATCGAGTTCTTTTATTTAGGAAAGTTGAAGCATTGAACAAATTTTATGAATTTTTTATGAATATGCTAACCAAATAACTGTAACGATAATCAATAACTTTTATGATGAAAATATAACCATATAGTATAAAAAACTTAATTGTAATAAAATGAGATGCTTAGTCATAAGTCTTTAAACTAAATTCCATCTGTCTACCTCAAAGTATTTTTGAGTGAGACAGACAGATATAATACGGAAAAGATGTTTTTTATTCGAGGAAATAACTCGAATTATGATTAAGTAGAGTTATAACAACTATTAACAATTACCATTATCTTGGCTTAGTTTCGTTCACCGATTACGGAGAGTAAATTCACACTGAGGAAGAACAGAAGCTGTTCGCTTCTATATCTTTTAGCAATAGGTTAAAAACTGGTACTTCTTTAACTAATGTCTTCTTTCCCAATGGTACCACTCCTTTGGCCAATGTCTACTTTGCCAATGGTACTACACCTTTGGCCAATGTCTACTTTGCCAATGGTATTACACCTTTGGCCAATATCTTCTTTGACAATGGTACTACTCATGTAGCCAATGTCTTCTTTGACAATGGTACTACTCATGTAGCCAATGTCTTCTTTGACAATGGTACTACTCATGTAGCCAATGTCTTCTTTGCCAATGGTACTACTCATGTGACCAATGTCTTCTTTGTTAGGGGTACTCTTTTGGCCAATGTGGGAGAAATTGCCTTTTCCCTTCCAAATGACATAAATTACTTTACATAAAGAATAGAAGTGACAGTTTCTTGTAATTTTTTATCCATCATCATACTTTAAAGGAGATATCATTAGTCGGACAACTTTGTAATCTTCTCTGTAATCTAAAACAGTTTTAAGATGTCCTAGTTTTTCCTTCTGTCCTACCTTCAGAATAAAAGTGTCCTTCCGCTCTTTTCTTTCAGAGAATCCCACCTTCGTCTGCCAGAAGTAATAAGCTTTCATTGCAAGGCATTTATGTTCATTTCACTGTGTAGCTGTATAACTCCAGAAATGTCATGGATCCTACGTAGTTTTGGAGAACATCGTTTTATTTGGCAAGTTTCTGGTGATAGCATTTATTATTTCGAGCAAATACTGAAGATTTGTTAATTATCTTCTGAACAGTTTCATCCACTTTATACCTAATTTATCAACTTTCTCTTACCAAAGGTACGACAGCTTTAGTTCACGCCTAAAATATAACAACTGCATGTTTTTATTGATACTGATCGTATTAATTTCCTTATATGAAACGGGATTGTAAAGCGAAATTGAGGTCATAGAGTGAGAATTTTTACTACTTTTAATCTACTTTTAAAAAACTACAGATTTTACATAATATTTATTGCACTCCAGGTGCATTGTTACTACCTCATAGAAAGCCAATATATATAGTATAATATAAAGATACACCTATACTATTTATATTGTATTTAATGATGATTCCTTAGCAACAGAAAAAGGATATCTCACCTGTGTATAAACTAAAGGAACACTTATCCAATCATAGTTGAACATTGTTCCACAGGCACTTCTGTATAATACAAACTCCTACAAAAAAATTGGAAACATCTTAAAAACATGATTTTACATTTTATTCAGTATGGATTAATTTCTTTTAAAAATCGCTAAATATACGAGTTAATCCATTTAAATCACATAACTGAAATTGTCTAGGTTATACGGTATTTTAAAAGTTAAATTTTTGTGCTATTAAATAACTAATCAAGGACGCAATGAAATCAAATTAGGAATAAAAAACTCTTTCTCCGGAAAAAAATCATTAATTTATCCTTTTTTTTTTCTTTGTAGCCACATAGTATTCTTATATCCTCTTGTAAGCTATTCTTTAGCGATAATTATTTCAATTCCTTTCCATTACAAGTTAAAATATGAAATAAATGTCCTTATATAATGAATAAATTCATGTGCGATTCAATTGCTTATTTTACCTTTCAGATTTCCCAAATTGGTTTTGTTGTAAAATGTACTTGTGTATATTCCAATCGAAATATCACTAGACTTATGAATTCGATAAAGCTCTTTTTTTTAAGTTTGATGTTTTATTAAAAGAGTAAAAAGACTTGTTACATATTTCACACACCTGCAAAAGCAGTCCGTTAAGCAAAAAAATCAGTTATTTTGGAATTAAAAAAGTAAAATAATATAGAAGTGAATAGATATTTTTAAAAATTCTGCAAATAAAAAATGACCATATCTTCAAAACTTAACAGAAAATCAAAGACATGGTCCAATATGTTCAATATTTCGTTATTGATGTCCAACACATAAGTACAAAAAAGTTCACTCTTTATATTATAAAGGGAGCGAGATTATTAGCATTTTTAAGTACAAGGCATTTTACGTTTATAAAAAAAAATTTTTAGGTAAGTTTTATGGAATAAAAAGGTAAATCAAAACAACCTTCGAAATGATAAATCGTTGTAAAATTTTCTTGTAAACAATCACTAATCATATTAACTTTTATTCGCTATTTTAAAATTCAACGCTCATAGTATTTGCATTTCGATTGCAACAATAACGACAGGATGACGCACGATAAGACGATACAATAACGACAGTTTGATGCACGATCTCTAATTCAAAATCGTTTTATATCAAATTTTAAGCCCAATCAGTCATCTGGAAGAAGTCCAAATTCTATTTTTACATATATTACAAAACCCAGTACGGAACGCACCGTTGCTTTGAATAATGGAAACAGCGACCAGCTGGTTCACCAGGATTGATGACTTAAAATTTTCAATTAAAGTTTTTTTCTTATTGTCTTTTTTCTGATAGTAATTTTTAACTTCAAATTTTGACTGATATGAAATCATTTGTTATTTTAGAAGCCTTACACCCTCTATGGTCCCTCGCCTAAAATGTGTACTTTAATTTAAAACTACAGATATTAATCTTTAAGTAATATAAAATAGCATAAAGAAGCTTTAAACTAGAAAGCTTCATTAAGTAATAAAGAAGCTTTCTAGTTGAAATTATTAGAATATAAATGAAATTTAATTTTTTTCCATTAGTAGTTATTAAAGAAATCAATAACTGTAAATACAAAAAATTACAAAACGCTTGTTAAAAGAATACTTTTAACAGGAACCTACTCCTCATGAGTAAATAAGCCATATTTTCCTTTCCAACAATAGAAAAAAAATACTTATAACATTAATAGAAATTATTTTTCAATTCTTTGAAACTCAAATGGTTTCAAAATGATAATCTAAAAGAAATTGCAAAATATTTTCTGAAAAGTAATTAAAAATAGGTTTTAATAAAACTGTAATTTTAAAAAAATGCTAAATTGAAATCCATGGAAAAAGAAATATTTTGAAGATTGTGTAAAACCTTTTTTTGTACTATAATATTTGTGGTATTTTTTGAATGGGGGCATATCGAATTTCAGTTTTTAATCAATAAAAATAACAAAGAAAATTCCTCCGAGGTTGAGCATTTCAAACACTCAAAGTCTATCTGAGCCAAGTTTGGTAGTTCCAGATTTGTCAATGTTCATGCTTTCAAAAACACTCATTCTCCTTTACTGTTAACTAGTCATTTTTGACGATTGACTGGTTCCCCAAGAATATTGGTTGTATTTAATTTTATTTAAATAGTTTAAACATAATTTCAAGTTCATGATTTCGACAAAGTATGAGACATTACAGGCCATGTTATTTTAATTGTCTTACATATGCTTTATTTATAGTGAACATAAATCATTTTAATGGATATCAACCTTATAGTATCATAGTACTATTAAAAACGAAAATGTGTGGCTCAGCTATCTTTCAAAATTC
The DNA here is from genome assembly GCA_026543055.1 of Argiope trifasciata. Taxonomy (NCBI): domain Eukaryota; kingdom Metazoa; phylum Arthropoda; class Arachnida; order Araneae; family Araneidae; genus Argiope; species Argiope trifasciata. Next base: position 901,639 of record JAPMOQ010005464.1, on the reverse strand, counting down.
GTTGTATTATAACTTCACTTTTTTTTATCCATTTTATAAGTTACACAGCTATTAAGAAAAAAAAATTCTGAAATTTTCAACAATGGAAGAAAATTACACAATTGGATTTCAATGAAACATTAAAAAAAAGGTTTGAGCTTCAGTGTGACAATTCGATGTAATGTTGTAAATTAGACAAAAAAAATTGCAGAAATTCTGGAAACTTTCACACGATTATTAAAAATGTTATCATTAAAAAGAACACAAACACACATTCATCTGTCTTATTAGTACTATATATAAAGACGTATGCAAGAACGCTAAAGAGAAACTATTCCCTTTTTGATTTTATGACGCCTCTAATTCATTCGAGGAAGAGCCACTTACCCTGAAGAGACCATCCAGCAAAATCGAATCTTTTATCCTCCCTTCTTTTTTGGCCCTCATTGCCAGGGCGCTGAACCACTGGGCGGGGAGCCACCACTTGCCATAGGGAGCTTCCAGCTTCTCATAAATCGTCCGCTCCTCCTTCGTCATTAAGCCTGAAATTAGAACAATAAACTATGCCTGTTTCATCAGTGTTATTTGATTCCTTATGTAATTTAGCATTTCCTTTAGAAGTTTCAAGAGAAATATTGAGTTTACGAGGAAGGAATAATGATATCTGGGTTCGGATATATAAAGGTTTGTAAATTTGCTCCTCTGTATTAAGAAATATTTTTAATTAATTTTTGGGCATCTAATGCTATGTTAAAGGTAATAGATAATTGATTTTACAAAAACGTAACTAACACTCATAACTCTTCTTCGAAATTTGATTTATAAGCTATTTTAGAATGAAAAACATGTTTATCAATGACCAGTATACAGTATTGTCTGTAAAATAGGCGATAGTCTTTGAATAAAACTAAGCCAAATATCAATATGAGAAAAATATCAAATATGTAAGAATATATGGTACAAAAGGAAGGAAAAGGTTTGAAGCAAAAACCAAATTGCTCATAAAAAGTGGAGTTTTCTTTCTTTTTTGAAATCTTAGCAAGGAGTAAACCGCATTACTGAATTGTAATCCATTCAAACAATTTATTAAACATACTCTTAACCAAGAGAAATTGAATTAAACTCTAAATATCAAAAGATTCAATTTGTCCTGCTTAAGCATCTCAAATAAGGTTTTTTTTTTTTTGATAAGCAGGGGGACTGGCCATCATACATTCTGAAGATGCATCCTGTACCTATCCTGTCTGATAAAACTCGAGTGAGAGTATACCATTCAATGCCATCCTTTCCTTACTAGAAGATCATCATCTCATGATTATTATCTATTATCACTCATGAAAATTATATTATGTTCCATTAGGATGTATATATTATCTCGGGAATAAGTTTGGGCATCCATAATTCTTATTTCTAGAATGTAAATCTGTGCACATTATACCTGGATGAACTGCGATATCATCATCTCTGCAATGGTCACATCAAGGATGTTAGCAGAAAAACGGACTACTCCAGACTCATACCAAAATATTAGCGCCTTAAATCAGAAGATAAATAAAATCTCGTTTCATTTGTGAATTATATATTTCACGATTTGTGGGGGGTCATTCCAAATGACGAGATTTGGCAACTCAATCTCTTTTTTTTTTTTCTGGAAATATTCCATAAGACTACCTGAATGGTCTGGGGGAAAAATAATCAACACGGTTTAATATTTTGTCTCTGACCTGATTATCGTGATATTCTGTTTTATCGTGATAATATGCTTGTATACATGCTATGTACCAATTATGTACCTCCAAAATAGTTATCTGAGGATTTCTTTTGGTTGGTATATAATTATCCTTGTTTGCAGTAGTTTTATCTAGTGAATTGATACTGAGATATCTAATTATAGTTTTATTGTCCTAAAATCTACCCATCCATTCACTAAAAACACTTCTGATTGAATAACAATTTATCTGTTAATATTCCATACATATATAATCGTTTGTATGTATTCTTTTGTTTGTATAATTTGCCAAATGAAAGGGAAAAACAAATTATAACCAAAGAACATGTTCAATAACCTTTTTTATATTGCTCTTCCTCACCCTTTATCCTGTTTCGGAACTTATACAATTGTCATGCGGTGTAAAATATTTGCATATTCATCAGGCCAACCATATAGTTTACGTTAAATATGTCATTTTGGGGAGAGAGAGGACACCCACAATTTATTTTTATGTAGAAAAGCGAATATTTTGTGTTTACCATTCTATTTATGGGAACCAACGTATTAATATCTGACTCTCCGACAAATTATAATAATACATCACATATGACTTATATTGTGATCTTAAATTAATTCTTTTTCCGTCAATCTTCAATACCTCACTTATAAACTTTATAAGTAATCTTTCAATGAGATGTATTACTCACCCGCACTCACGAAATGCTGGCTGGTAGGGAATCGCCGCTTGACAGCGGTGCTCACTGACTGGAATGTTATGGCTTGCAGAAGTATCAGGTAGCGACCGAGGGTGCGGCGGATCATGCGGCTTCGGTCGTCAGAACCGTGAACGTAGGCACCGATCATGTAGCACAACCTGAGAGCGAAAATAAGAAATCTGATTTCCAATGATCTTGTAATACTACAAAGGAATCGACCTTTTGTATCTCTTATTTACACACATACATACACATGCGCACACACACGCGCACACACACAGACAGACATACAGACGTACACATACATACATACACTCACACACGCATATATATACATACACATACATACACACACATGCACGCACGCACGCACACACACACACACACACACACATACATGTGTTTTTCGGACTTAGGGGGGATTTAAAGCGTGAAGTCAAATTCTCGAGTTTGAATTTTTTGATGATAATACTTTTTCTGTACTTCGTATGAGAAAAAATAAAAAAGCAGATAATTTAATTTTTCAAATTTTAACAATTATTTTTCATTAACAATTATTTCAAGGGGAGAAATAATTATGAGATAATATCAGAAGACTTACTGGCATGCGTTGCTTCTACAAGATAAAATTATTATGTACTCAAGATAAGATTAATTTGGAAGTATGCAAAATAAAATTAATACGCAAGTATGCAAGATAAAATTAATATGCACTCACCTGTCCGGCCACGGTATGGCATCGAACTGATTCCACCACCTGCCGATGACCAGAGAGACATAGAATCCAAGCACAAAAGATAATGGTATCAGATCGATGAACGTTTCGAAGTAACGCACGACGTTCTCAAATTCTCTAGGGGGAAAAAACTCCTTTGAAATCTGTACAAACATTAATGCATAACAACATGAATAAGATAAACAATATCAGTTAATACATGATTCGATTAAAGTTACATGAAAAACATTAAACACTATAATTCATCCCACTCAGCACCTCAGACATGGGAATAAGATGCTTCTGGAATGGTGAGTTTTGCGCCTTCCTAGGAGTACATAAATGGTATAAGTACAGCTACCCCTGTCGATGATTAGAAGTGCTTCCTACAGAAAGGGGTTATGTAGTGATATCTTAATAAGTCGGTAACAGGCACTAAACATGGATGATCATTTTTGTCTAGCGGATATTTTACGCGACTGCAAATCGAAAGGTCGCGAGTTCGATCCTTGGTGGAATTCAATCTCCACATTGGTGACACACAACAATATAAACCACCACAATGGTGACTTCGGACAATGAACATTCTTCCTTGCCATAACACTTGGCGCTAAGGAAACATTCTCTCCGCTCTCCATAACGCTTGCAGCTGAAAAATCGTTCGTCTTTCCGAAGACTCACGGGTGGGGGAGCATTGTAATTTTATCTTAATAAGCCAGTAACATCCACTAAATATTGGTGATCCCTTTTGTCTAGCGAATATTTTACGAGACTGCAAATCGTAAGGTCGTGAGTTTGATCCTTGGCAAAATTCAATTTCTACAATGTCGCAACATCACAATATAATCCGCCATAGTTATACCGTTGCTGGTGATTGTCCTTAGGCGTCAGCATCTGCTCCGCTAGTGCTTTCGCGGTCATTCGATCATTCAGTTATATCTGTGTACCTTCAATGCTGGTCGAAGTAGTTGTTTAGGGTTGCGACTACAATTTATAGCTTTTAAAAGCATTTATACACTTGTCAACCAAATAGTTTTTGGGTAGTTTGTGCAAATTATTTTCACACAACAAAAGATAGAAGTAAACTTTCTAGGGGCCTCTTAGGATTTCAAATCTGAGGCTCACACTCGAAAGAAAAAATCATTCAAAACCAAATATTTTTATCAATTTTGATTTAATTTTTGTAGTTATTTTAAGTAGCAAATTTCAGCAAACTGAAATAGTGAAGAGTTTTATTGCAGATAACTTTCTTTAAAAAGTTGATTTCATTACTCTGCAAATAAAAAAATTCTCAACCAAAATTCAAAAGCGATTTTAAACACGACACAAAAGGGCAAAACCTTTCTTGCAGTTATCTAAATAATAATTAATAATACTATCGAACATTTGTTAAAATTTTAAAGCACGTTTTTTCAGAATTATAAAATAACACCACATAAAACATGAAAAATGATTGATTCAGAATTTTAAATGAATAATATTTCAAAATTACTACAATGTTTTTTGTTTGAATACACGGCCTTTATAACGAAATGCAAATACAAAATAATAATTTAAAACAAAAAAAGTTTGAAAGTTCGGGATATCTTAACGTTGTGAGGCCTTAAGCAGATACATATTTAACTGAACCGTTGGGGACCATGAACTGAAGTGAACACAACGATGAATCATGATCCCTTATGAGTTACGATTGGACAGGGAGAAGCTTCGAAGTCTTTGGTTTTCATAATTGCCATTGCAGATTAGTTTAAAGTTTGTGCGAAAAGTCGAACTTCAAATGAACAAGTGAACTCATGGTGAACTGAAAGAATTCGACTGCTCTTGTAAACCATGATGGAACGAACAAACAGTAAGAAACTCCTAAACTGTCACGTGTTTTCGAGTTCCTAGTTACTAGAAACAAATCAGCAGATTTTTTTTTAATGCCCGCTGAAAATTATCCTATCACCTCTACCTCTGATAAGAGTTTTTTTTTCCTTATCAATCTCAGAAATCACACAAACACTTTACTTACATAATGTGGCTTTAGTGATAAATTAATTGCCAATTATATTTATTTTGGGATAACTCAACATTGAAATATGATTGCTTAAAAGTTCTAGCGAACCCTTTCCAGGAAATAAAATTTTAGATGCTTCACATTCATATTTCAAATAATTAACTAATTGTAATTGTAAAAAGACCTAATGATTTTATAACTAATTAAATTAAACTAAATGATTAATTCGAAAAATTTTGCATTTTTTTTTCTATATTTCATCTATAGAATAATACATACAGTACAGTACTCGAGATGTTCATTGACCTAAAAAAATGACATCACTTTTCTTATAAAGTATTTCGACTTTGATTTTGACGGTAATCAATATATTTAGCAATTTAACTGTGAAATCTAAACAAGATGTTTCGAATTTTATTTTGAAAGAGAATGCACACTGAATCAGTAACTATTGATGTACCTACCGTAACCGAACAAGATAAAAATAAACTCATGGGGGAAAAAAACATAATGAATTTTATAAAGAAAATTTAACTAAAAAATGTTTTAAATAATTGCATTGATCTCTTAAATAAGAAATAAAGAAATCTACTACATGTGATCATATAATTGCTGGGTATCCGTTTGTTATCTAGCTACATTATTTTTATTTTGAATGCAAAAAAAATTTAAAATGGTTTGCTAAAAATAGCAAATTTATCAATATGCTAAAAATACCAATTTTTATTAGCGTACTAAAAAATTACCCTTATTTTTTTCTTTAATTTTCAATTTAGTAATATTAAAATTTAAAAAACTATTGACACAAGTGCATCACCAGGTCCCCATTCTTACGAAATCAAACTTTAATTAATAGATCATTTAATAATTAGAGTATTAAAGACAGTGCATGATTCATAATTGGAATATTAAAAACAGTTCTCAAAAGCACAAAATTTTATAATACTAGAAAAACAGCAAACCAGAGGGTGACCAATAACTAAATTCTGTATGCACGGACATAAAACAAAAAATAAAATGGGTTAGAAACGAGACAATTATCGTTAAATATGTCTCCGATTTGAAGTTAGAGAATATGTTACTATGTCAAGCAACTTTGACCCTTTGTTCTACTGACAACTTTCGGAGTAAATAACTGATGAATACTAATACACTGTTTTATCATTCACAGATTATTTGCCCATATACTTTTGTTGTTTTGAGTTGGAATCAGAATTTCGACAGTTGAAAAAATTAATGGAGACTTGTCAAAAAAAATTTCGTCAAACTGATACGTCCTTTATATATGCACCACTTTATATTTAATCTTTTCTGAAATTATATATCTAACAGGAATTTTTTAATGGGAATCACAATTTTCTTAATTAAAATTTTGTCCAAAATTTTTGAAATGAACCAAATTTAAAAATTGTCAAGGGATTTTTAAAAAATACCTGTACTTTCTCCACTAATTCGCTCAGCTAATCTTTTTAATATTTTAATCTTGGAGGTAATTTTCTTTTAAAAACGTTTCCAAACTTATTCATTTATTATATTCGCACAATATTCATTTCGTATATATTGGCAAGATGTGTTGATGACGATAGAGTGATAAATTATTCAAAACCCTTGAAATCTTGTTAGAAGTGTGCGTTTTAAGAGGATAACATATAGAAAAAAGGATATGAAATATATAAATTACGTTTCTCAAATTCGACACATTTCAATAGATAACCCAGCCACTCATTAGAATTCTTTTCACTTGTTGATGATTCCAGTTACATTTTCTTATTCCATCAAGGAATGTTCGTAAGACATTTTTTTAACTTTCTTGTACAAATCATCACGGCCACTATTACTATAATTATCTAAATTACTGTTAAACTTACTCCTACTTGGCAGAAGGTAAATTATTTTGCTATCAAAACGAGAGATAATAAAATATAAAATCAATTACTACAAGCACAGCACGAATTATACTTAATAACTTGCATGCATGACAAGCCTTTTTGACTTAAATATGATGTCATGAGGGTAGCTCGGTATTCTGTACTTACGGAATATGAATTGTATGAAAATTAATTCCATCATCATGCAGCCGTTAGCCAGCGGTCGTTATTTGTCGGCGCCATCAACAGGATGTCATTACCAGGTGCTGGTATTGATACCTGATATGTCAATATCAGATGCCACATATACTATTCATAATCAAATAAGAGAAATTAAAATTTGGTGCGTAACCTTGAAAAAAATGTTTCTCGTTTTCCTATCTATCATACAAAAGAAAAATGTTAATTAAACGCAAAATTTTGGTAAAAGGGATTGCTATATTTTTAAAAGAAATTTAATTTAAAAAAATCATAATTAAACCATAATATATTTTTATATTTTTCAGTAATTTCCTAAATTGCATTTATATATATTATTTCATAAAAGACAGCTAAGTTTATTGTGTTGTAATGAATTTTGTACTTTATACATTTTAATGGAAAACTTTATAAAAAGTTCCAAAAGGAGAGAAGAAAAGTCTAGCGAACCTATCGAAGGTTAAAGTATTAAAGATTTTGAAAATTCCAACCAAAATATATTATTCTATCAAATTTCTCATTATAAAAATTTTATTTATGAATTAACAGAGAAATCGCGAGGATTAAATTAAAGAAATTCAAATTGTTAATTATAATGGAATCTTAAAAATATATATTCAACAGCTCATAAATATATTATATATATATATATATATGAGCTTCTTACATTACAGCAACTAATAATCTACTTAAAAACTTAAATACTAATGAATTTCCAAAAAACTTTTGCAATATCGAATCATTAATTAAAAAAACAATTATATAAATTCCAACTAAATAACTAGTTTTACTCAAATGATGGCGCTCCTAGACTTCTTTTGATGACGTTGTATATGACAGAACAAGGTAAGCGTTTTTAACTTTTAAAGCGGGAAAAATATTCTAGTATCAGGATGTACAATTACAGGTATAGGATTTCACTTCTTATTATGTTCGCTTTCGTTCTCAACTATTATTCGAAGGTGCTTTTTCAGTTTGGTGAGTGTTTTTTCTACCTTCTTATTTTTGCTGAATTATATTTTATATTCTTGTGATGGTCAGGTTTACTGTGATTTTTTTTATTGGATTTCAGTTTGACTTATTTTATAAAGTCTATTTTACAATATATAATATGTAAGATTTTAATTTAGTTAGTTGTCCCTATACATACTTATATTGAAGAATTTGATTTTAGGGTTTCATGTTTTTTCTGGTTTGCTGTGATTTTGAATTACCATTGTTCAAAATTTGATGTCTTTTCTTTTGTGATACTAATTTCTCTCCAAACCCTCAATATTCTGGGATTTTCAGGTCACGAAGGGTCAATTTCTTCACGAAAGTCAGACCCTTCACAGAAAAAATCCCTGGTTTGAATCCCTGTCTGAGGGTGACCCATGAGAAAGTCCTCAGACCGGATTCTTTATTAATTTTTGATTCCTAGACAATAATTGTTTCAATCGTACTAACATTTATTCTAAAGTTTATATTATATATATATATATATATATATATATATATATATATATATATATATACACACTGAAGTGACAAAAGTTATGGGATAGCAATATGCAAATATACAGATGGCAGTAGTATCGCAGCGAAAAAGTACAAATGCGCAGTTTGTTTTCCAGAGCTTCCATTTGTGTTCAAGTTATTCAAATGAACAGGTCAATGTTAATAGACACGCAACACTTCGTCAAATAACTGCAGGAATCAATGTGGGACGTACGAGGGACGTGTCCGATAGGACTGTGCGGCGAAATTTGTCTTCCTTGGGTTATGACAGCAGAAGACCGACTCGAGTGCCTTTACTGACAGCACGACATCGCCTGCAGCGACTCTCCTGGGTTCGTGAGCATATCGACTGGTCCCTAGACCAGTGGAAAACCGTGGCGTGGTCAGATGAGTCACGATTTCAGTTGTTATGAGCTGATGGTCGAGTTCGAGTGTGGCGCAGACCCCACGAAGCCATGGACCCAAACTGTCAGCAAGGCACTGTTCAAGCTGGTGATGGCTGCATAATGGTGGGGACTGTTTTTACATGGCATGGACTCGGTCCTCTGGTGCAACTGAACCGATCATTGACTGGAAATGGTTATGTTCAGCTGCTTGCAGATCACTTGCAGCCATTCATGGACTTCACGTACCCACACAACGATGGGATTTTTATGGATGACAATGCGCCATGTCACCGTGCTAGAACTGTTCGCGATTGGTTTGAAGAACATTCCGGACAATTCCAGCGCATGATCTGGCCACCTAGATCGCCCGATATGAATCCCATCGAGCATTTATGGGACATCATCGAAAGGTCCGTTCGTGCCCAAATTCCTGCACCATCCACACTTTCACAATTACGGACGTCTGTACAGACAGCATGGCTCAATATTCCTGCAGAGGACTTTCAATGACTTGTGGACTCCATGACACATCGAGTTGTTGCACTTCGCCTGGCAAAAGGAGGACCGACACGATATTAACAGTCATCCCATGACTTTTGTCACTTCAGTGTATATATTCAATTCTACATATCCAAGTTTAGTAACTAAAACTTTGAAAATATTTTACAAAATACATTTCACAATATATATATTTTAAATATTATAATAAATATTGACGAAGCAGTTCTGAGGAAATAATTATTGGAATGGGATATTTAGTTGATATTGGTTGGAAGTAATACAAAGAATTTTTTAGACAATAATAAATTCAAAATTTACTAAGAAGATACATTTAAATTTATATTATGGTTTTGTAATTGTTGTCCAACTGATTTTTAATTAAGAATCTAGTAATTTTTTTGAAACTTTTTTTAATGAACTCTGACTGCTCAAGATTTTTCGCCCGATTCTGGTAGCTCTATGTCAAACAATCATACACGTTTTGTAAGAATTTTTTTTCATTGTACATATCGTATGATGTTTACGGAAGTGTAACAGCCTATAAACGTTATCGCGTTAAAATAAATTTGCCTTTCTAATGCCTGACTGAACATTATCTTATGCTATAACCATAAAAATGTTTTCATTAGAAATATAGTTTTGAGTGAGAAAAATTTAGACTCTGATTACATAATGCGCTGTAAAGATCCACTGTCATGTGACGCAGGCAGAAAAAGTTATCAGGATAAAGTGTTCTATGCTCAAAACCAGATTTTCAATCAGTTTTAAAAATCCTTTAATATTAAAACAACAGCAGAATTTGAAATATATATTATATACAATTTTATATTTCTTTATTGAACATTTAATTTGAAAAATTCGTAATAAGAAAGTTTCAAATCGAAGTAAAACGAAAAAAAAAATTAAAAACTAATGACTGAAGTTCCACCGTTTATATTTCTTTTAACAGAAAAAATAAACTTCACATTAAATAATATTTAAATACAATAACCTTTGAAAATGGATTTGCCTTTTTGTTCCGAAATGATGCATCAAATCTGTGCCTTGAATTTAACAATTATTAACTATAAATAAGTTATTACTTATTAAATCTATTATTAATTAAATCTATTAAATCTTATCTCTAATTATTAAATCCCTTATTAATCTAATTTCTAAATCTTCGCCCTCTGGTTAAAACAGCAATTACAAAAATAAAAAAGGCAGATATCATTTAGAACAATCTAAAGTAACTCATCTGTTCTTTTCTTTCTTATATGGATAAAAATAAAATGCATGTCCAAAATAAAATGTATAAATAGGACTTTAAATAAATTTGCATTTCAAAATATCAATCGCAAAAATTTTATAGAAATAACATTAATTAAATTGATAATAATCATTTAAACTTTAAATTAAAATAAACTAAACAATTAGTTCTATTAGCATCCCTCTTTAATGCAATACAGGCTACTTAGGGTCTGAATTCTTAAGTTTTGAATAGCGATCAAATGACGAAAAATATCATCAAGAAAAAGACATGATTCAAGGTGAAATTTAAATTTAATTTCAAATCTTACTCGAAATGTGAAATATTTTTTTCCATAGGAATCCATGTAAAATAGATCTATGAATGTGTTCATTTTATGTGAATTATGACATGTGTAAAATTATTAACAAAATTTGTTCCAATCAGAAAAAAATGTTCAAATTTATAATATGTAATTTACGTTTTTCAACGCTTGTTTTCTTACAAGAAAATCATCTACGGATATTTGTCTTTAGCTGTAATCAGGATCCGACAGCCCACGTGGGCCAAGACCTAGTGTCCCTATCTGTTTTCTTGACAGAGCCCTTGGGGGCAAGGTATATTAACCCTGTTAGGTAGTCAGCCTAACGCGGAACCACCAGTGTTTAGTTCCCAAGCATACTTGGTCCTCAGTTTATCGACCCACTGAATGGATAAAAGGCAGTTGACCTAGCCCAACTGGAGGATTGAACCTCGTACCTGTGCGCTGGGATTTATCTTTAACTACACTTCAAAATTTGGCAGAAATGAAACACAGCATGGCTGTCTGATTAGGATGATGTTTCCCAACATACCATGCAATCATTTTTAGTACTTCCAGTGTCTCCCTTATTGCACAGAATGAAGTTATAATTTTGCTATACTGAAGTTATAGTTTCCTCCTCACCAAACCAAATCCGGTTTGCAAATTCCTGCTATGCAGCTCCAGATGCAGCTCCAGAAACTCTTTGGTAGTTCTGGCTATCTGTGTTGTGTTAGCTCATCGATGTTCTAGTTATCTACATTCAGCCCAATAATTTCGGCCATAAACACAATCTCATCAAGTAAGGCTGCACAGACGCTTACTTAAATCCATAGGAATCAGATTTGACAACGTTATCTGTCCATTACTTCTTCCAAGCAGGAATAAAAATTATCTTCAAATAAGAACTCATCACAGAATACATCTGAATTTCAGGCAAATTCTGCATGTGTTATCCCAATATTTTTTTACCATTTGTTCTGAATTATCGCTCATTAAGAGATCCATTATTTTTGTAAAATTTTATTTTTCCTTAATGTGAATCACTCATAACAAGAGGTGCCCCTTAAGCAAGGAATGACGAGGCATTAAAAAAATCAAGAACTGCTCTAAAAAATACCTTTTTCATTTTCACCCAAGTACATAATAGAACATACACGCTCTTTTTCAAATAATGAAATTTTTATTAATTATTTAAGTTTATATGAAGGATAAAAAAGGAAATAAAGCGTCAAAAAGCTAAAATTTCTGCATTATAAAAGTTCAAATGATTTACTGTGCATTACTGCACTGTAAATACAGTATGAAAACTAATGGCTAAAATCACTTATCAGATTTGAATTCAAAATATTTACAAAATGTTAATATAGAAAACTTTACATTTGGTATCTTAACCTACAGATATTAATCGACTCATAATTAAATAACACATTGTATTTGGGACATATTATTTCATTCCATAAGGGCATAAAAGATCTTCAGGATGCTAACCTCCCCTATCCTTTAATTATAGTGTCCGTGTGTCATATAAGCATTAAATGGTCGTCTCTCAAATTTTAATGCTGATATCATTTTAAAACACTATTATCCGATGCAACAATCATGCATAATCCACATGCATCTCAACTATATGAATTCTTAATTAAATCAGCAAAATTGCAGATCTCCAAAAGAAAGGCGATATCTAATTAGATGATAAAAAAAAGTAACACAAGTAATTAAGTATACCAGATTGACTCTCAACTTATAGATTGATTATTATTTTGACTTAATAACTTAAAAATTCTGTAATTCCTTTCAAAAGTTAAGCATTGAAAGTTCAATTTCAAATGAAGGATGACCAAGTATTTGAAAAAAAATGTTAGATTCATCATTAAGAAATTATTTTCACCATATGACTGACTTTATCAACTGACTGAAAAAATAATTAGGAGCAAGGATGTTAAACACTTCCTGTCCTTTTGTTTGGCTTTTCGTTTGATTGGTTATATTCCAAATCAGCTAGAAAAGATGAAATTACTCATACAATTTAATATTTTATTAATGTTTTTTATAATTTGGCAATGATTATGCGCCAATGGCGAAAGCATAAATTAGTGAAAAAATGTATTCAAGTCGATCCTATTCAATAATTTGTGATTAAGGTCTGTGAATGGTGTGATGTATTGAATTTTTATTGCTTAACTGTTATTTTATAACTGTTTGTATAGTTTTAAATAATTAGTGAATAAATTTTTTATAATCAAAGAAAATATTTAATTTTTATATTAGTTTCGTATCTGTTAAGTGGTGGATTTACATGTATTCTCCCCCTGCAAAAAGGAAACTAATTGAAATGTCACTGGGTTTTTTTTTTTTCTTATTTAGAATAATGTTTTATATTAACTAATCGAAATGATTTTTTTCATTCTTTTATAACAAAACAATCTGTGCAACAAAAGTTTTTTTTCCTTCAAAATCGTATACCAAAGCTGTTAACACTTAATATTTTATTAATACGCTTCGAATCTATTAGGTTCTTTAATTAAAAATTAACGTTAAATTTAATTAGTTCCGCAATAACTTTTGTGTCAATGGTCGCACTAAAGCCCTTTTTTATCGCTTAAGCATTAGTCGGTATTCTTTGAAAAGCTCATAAAAGAATAACGATATTTTTTAAAAGCTAGCCTGTGGTCCTCCCAAAATCCTCTCGCTTCTCTTTTTACACTTTGCATGCCATTGGTTCGAAACCATTATGAAATATTAACTTTTGGCGTGAATTTAGTGTATCCTTGGCAAGTTTCTTGGTGATCAATCCCAGGCATGTTGTTAATAGTGCCCGAAAAGCGAATTTGTGTTTTAGACGCGTTTTCTCAATTGATTGGAACAAAAATTTGACACAAACCTATACTATGCTTTAGTTATAAAACCACATATCAAATTTGATGCATTTAAGTCAATGAATTTTTGAATTATCGCGTTTACAAGTTTCTGAAAGCATATCCGATATACAAATAGCCTTTTGTTGATTTTCCGCACCATACTAACCTAGGAACGAATGATCCTTGGACGACTGCCAACTCCGAGATAACTCAGATTGCGTTCTTTTCTAGAACCAAACCATCTAATTAGATGACATATTCTCTGTTACAGTTAAAAGATAGCAAGGAAGGAGTGATCTAATTAGATAGATGGTCCTGATATAAGGCGAGGGTAGTAGAAGTGAACGTGTTAAAGGTTCACTAGATTAATATGTGCAAAAAAATTTTAATGAAATCGATGTAAAAGCTCAAGTTAAGTAAAACCTGAAAAAAATCTTTACCCACCTCTTTTGTGGTTCCGAGAGAAAGAACCTGTATGTTATGCTAAGTAAACTGTAACCGGCGAAGAAGACAATGAACTCCTTCCACAGAATTTTGTAAATACTACCTTTCCATCTGCCTAAAAGCTTTGCGAAGCCACAGAAACGTGTATTGGCGACATCCAATGAGTAAGTAACTGTCATGTTAGTAAGAAGATATCCTTAAAACCACAAATAAAAAAGGCTTCTTAATAAAAACACTATTGATGCGAGGACGTTATTCCTGAAAAAATGGCGTCCAACTGTCTTTCCTATTCTTGTATCCTCGATTAGCAATGAAGAAATCGCCTTCCATGGTTCTTGTATCTGCAAAACAAAATTGTATAGTTAAGTCATCAAAAGTATCCCATGAGATATGAAATTCTAGAAAACTAATTGAATTCTGGTTAAAAATAGGTGACTACGTTGAAAAGTCGATATTTTGGAAAAGGTGAATTATTTTATTTAATATTCTTGGTATTTGAGCAATTGATGAAACAGTTTGAATTTTATTTGTAAGTCCTTTTTTTTTTTTTTTTTTTTTTTGAGCTGGGGAGGAATACTTAAAATTTTATATTTAAATTTACATGTTTTAATTTAATTAAAAACTTTAATTTTTTTTTTCAAATTCTAACTTTTGGTAGAATAAACTTACGAAAAACCTCAATTATAATCCGATTCTTATTTTTTGTTCAAATTTTGTGTAACAAATTATCAACATTTGGCAATTCCGGAACTATAAAAGAAATAATCTATTTATTTATAAATATTCTATAGTTGTTTAATGCTTCACAATTCGAGAAAAATAGAAAATTTTATATATCAGTCTAATTTACACAAGTATTGAAAGAATGAATAGAATTACAGCTTATTTTTTTAGTTCATGAATTGGGTAATTAATATATTTTCTAAACTGTCAGCAAAAGGTTAAGAAAACCATTAGGTAAAGTTCTAAATTAATAAAATTCTTGAATCATTCCTATCTAACCTTTGGTAGAATAAATTTAGAAAAAAGATACCCTTTTTCATTTTTTAAAACTTGAATTATTTACCAAATATTTTAATTTCATAGATGTTTTTCTTAGACTTTTTTGATCTAAAAATTCAAAAATATAGTTATTTTAGAGTGTTGTTCAAAAACTTCCTCCTGAACATAGTTATATAGCTTAAGTCTCATTTTTATTTATAGAGATTATTTAAATAATGTTTGTATGTCTCTTATGCCTTCCTAAACTTTTCGTCCGATTGCGATGAATTTTGGCCAGCTTATTGCTTACATCTACGGGATGGTTATAAGCATAGTACAATTATCTAAAATAAAAAATAAAAAATCGGATCTCAATCGCCTGTATTTACCAAGAATTAATCTCCAAATAAATCGTCTAGGCGACACAATAAATTCAGTAGGGATACTAAATCGAAATTAAAGGTTAATACTGTATAGCTATTGAACACAAATTCCATGGAAGTCATTCTCAGAGGAAACAACTGTATTACAGATTAAGCAAGAAATTTTTAGGGAAACCAATCCTGTGGGTTTTAAATAAATTTTAGCGTTTTTCACTTCCAAAAATATTATAGTACAAATAATTTTGCACTATCTAAATTTTCAAAAAATTATCTTTTAAACTATGTTAACGATTTTATAGTATAAATGTTTTCTGTTTTTAATCAATTTTTAAAAAAATTTAATCACATTTTCTAAAAATAAATTTAAGAATTCTGAATGAATATTAAACCAGTCACGAGATACAATAAATAGTTTCTTTCATTACCATTCTGAAAAAAGCTTTATAATTCTAAAAGAATAAACAAATCTAATACATAAAAATGAATATTTGTTTGTTCGTATTTTATATATTTTTGTATTTATGTATTTTTTCATCCTTATTCGATAAAACATTGCCAAATTATTGATTGATTGCATTTAATATTTTTCGACGGCAGTAACGCGCCGGGAACCAGCTAGTTTTACATACATTTCACAAATCAAATTCATCTATCAACATCCAAGATTTTATTTTAAATTTCTCTATATTAAGTAAATCATATGTAAAAATAAGTTTTATATTCCAGCTGAAATCATTCCAATTAAATAGAATTATATTCTCATTCTGTTTGATAGCCCGCGATTTTTAACTGGAATATCAACATTCCATACCACACTATTAATTCAAGGAATTCATTTTAAATTATCTAAATCCGTGTTATATTATATAAGTAAGATTCTTTCGGAATATTATCTGGAATCCTCTATTAACTTCTTGACTTACGACTTCCTAATTAGATGACATCCTATTAGCAACATTTATTATTATTTAATTTTTATAATAATATTAGGAGAATTTGAGACGTTGGAGCAATTCAAAATTATTTTTGCATTTTAAAATTATACTTGTATTATACTTAATGCTTTCGCTAAATTGCAGATTTAAAATGAAAAATTCAGTAATTCAATGCACGAGCCAGACTCGTCATGGTATGTTAAGGGATTAACGAAGCAGAAATTCAGCCACCTGACTTACAATTCTGAAATTTTATTTTCCTAAGCATTAACAGGATTAGAATATGTTTAAAGTACAAATACAATGTAAAGATAATTTTATTGAAATATAAATACAAGCTGAAATATAGATAATAAAAGAAAATTAAATTTTGACAAGAATTTGATTTTCGAAAGTAAAAAATTAAATATCCAAATGCTGTATAAACAAAAAAAATATCTAATTCAGTTATTGCTTTTTCATTGTTTTGATAGAATTATAGTCATTAGTGTTGTTACTTATAAAATCACTAGCCGCCTTTGGCGACCAGCTGGTTCGCCATGAGTAATGCGTTCTAAGATTTTCAATTAAATCACATACAGTGTCTCACAAAAGTGATGGGACACTTGTGCTTTACAAAAGGAAAATGTAATAAAATAAATAAATAAACATGTACAAAAAATTTTAGTGTGTTTTTTATATTTAAAGTTAGTAACGATTATTACATCATATACATTTTGTCAAAACATTAAAATAAATTGAATAAATTATACAGTTATTTAGAAAGGAGCACAAAAATGGCTCACATAAGTGATGGGACACTTACTTTTCCATCAAATATTTAACCAAAAATTTTACTTTTTAAAAGGTTTTAATATTTTGTTGGATTTCCTTTTACTTTTAAAACATGATTTAATCTTCTTGGGATGGATTTGACTAATTTTTCTGTGATTTCTGGAGTGATTTTACCCCATTCTTCTTGAAGCACCGATTTTAATTGTTGTTTTGAAGAAATGGTGTGTTTGCGAATTCTTGATTCCAATTCTTGCCAAATATTCTCTATGGTATTTAAGTCAAGAGATTGTGGTGGTGTTTTTATTATTTTAGGACAGTTATACAGCAGCCAGAGTCTAACGTTCAAAGCAATGTGTTTGGGATCATTATCCTGGTAGAATTTAAAATCGTTATGAAGGTTCAATTTTCGTGCTGAAGGTTTCAAATTTTGCTTTAAAATGTCGATATACTTGTACTGATCCCTTATACTGTCAATAAAAACAAGATTACCGACTCCAGTGGACGACATACACCCCCATACCATAACTCCTCCTCCACCATGTTTTACTGTTGGCACCAAGTTCTCTTAACGAAATTATTCCCTGGGTTTTCTCCACACCAAGATTCTACCGCCAGAGCCAAATATATTGAATTTACTCTCATCAGCAAATATAACTTTATTCCAGAAATTAGAATTCTTATTTATGTAGGATTTTGCGAATGCCAGACTGAGTTTTCTATTCTTTTCACTTACGAAGAATTTTTTCCTGGCTACTCTACCGTGATATCCAGCAGATCGAATTACTCTTCTAATAGTCTCAGGATTAACAATTACTCCATATAATGCTTGTAAATCAGCAGCAACTTTAGGAGCACTCATTCTTGGTTTTTTTTTAATAATTCGAACAATAATTCGCTTTAATCCATTAGATAGCTTTGATGGTCGGCCAGGAATTCCTTTATCCTGAATCATATGATTCTTTTTATATCGTTTAATGATGTTGAAAACTGTTGAATGACTCAAATTAACTGTTTCAGCAGTTTTTCGAATAGATTTTCCACATTCAATATGCAAATTAATAATTAATTTTCGAACTTCAGGCGAAGTTTCTTTTCGTTTAGCATTCATGGCTGCACAGAGCTAAAAAACACAAAAATTCCAAAGCAATCTGGAGAGAAATATTGCAGACGATTTTATAAATTATGGCCAATTGCTTTTGAGTAAAAATAAAGCCCCTAAAAATATTTTTATTGCTTATTTCAGACGATTTTTGTTGCATATCTAATGGTGTCCCATCACTTATGTGAGCTAATTTTTGCTCCGTTCTTAACAATTATATTTTTATTAACTTAATATTTTAATATTTTGACAAAATGTATGTTATGTAATAATTGTTACAAAATTTAAGTATGAAATACACCCACAAAAAATTTGTACATGTTTATTTATTTTATTACATTTTCCTTTTGTAAAGCACAAGTGTCCCATCACTTTTGTGAGACACTGTATTCATTAGCCAAAATTTAAGAAATAGTTAAAGTTAAAAGACTCAGTTATTAGTAGTTAAAGAGTCGGTAACTTTATTCGAAAAAACTTTTTGAGTTTAATGCTCTAACAATTTATCGATTATGCTTCCAAAATATTAAAAATGTTTTTTTCGGTGATGTTGCCAAAATGTTAAATGTGTTTTTTAAAGAAAGCGAAAAAGGGGAAAAATTATTGAATTAGTGATACAGATATTACAAACGATTATAGAAATATGCCATTAAGTCGGGATTTCAATGCATATCCTGTCTAAATTCAACCAGGTTTACTGTAAATAAAGATAATTTATAGAATTAATTAAATATCTATTGCAAACGATCATAGAATCCATTACCTTGCATTTATCTTTTTAGAAGATATCTCATTTTATATTTATGTTATTTTATCCAGTCACATGCTGAAAGTTGTATTTCTTTAGATTTGATTTGCGATGATAGTTTTTTTTATTTGAACTTCCGGCATTGTTTTATTTTATTTTATCCAGTCACGTGCTCAAAAAAAAAAGGTTAAAATATTTCTTTAAAAATTCGTTAAAAATAGAAGCTTGAGTTATACATTAAAACACTGATATCACAAGTTAATCTCTTTTTAATTAAAAGCTAAATATTCTTCATTTTTTAAAGCATTTATAGACTCGTGCTACATACTATGCAACTATTTACTTCATTTAGACTTTTTTATAGATGTATTTCTATTATTAAACAAAGCTGATTTATTTAATTAATAATATTGTAAAAGTCACAAAAAATTCTTTGCATTTTCTTTTTTTAAAAAAGAAAAAAACATATTTCATATTTATTTCATTTCATGCAGACACGTGCTGAAAATTGCATTTTTAAATGTTTAATTTGCAATAATTATTTATTTATTTAATTTGAGTTTTTATCTATCTGATGGCAACCTATTGATAAAAGATAATTTTTCCCCTTCCACTCGTAACGTGCTCCTGCAGATTAAATTTTATTGTTTTGTCTGAAATATATTGTTGAAAAATATAGTTGAAATGCTTCTTTAAAAATTCATTACAAATAGAAGCTTGAGTTAAATGTTAAAATACTGATACTATTAGAAAGCTAATTTTTTTATCTTTAAATTGATGTTAAAATCATGTTTATCCGATAATATTTTCGGAAGTTATAGCGGAAAAACGTCGAAATTTCGCTTAAATTTTAATTAATTCAAATTCTAATTAAAAATTCGAAAAAAGGGCTCCGAGGTGCACATTCCCGACCTCCAAGGTATACATGTACCAAATTTGGTAGCTGTAGGTCCAACGGTCTGGCCTGTAGAGCGCCAACACACACACACACGCACACACACACACACATTGAGCTTTATTATAAGTATAGATAACCATTTACTTAATATGGCCAATGTAATTGATAGAAAAACTGATTATCAATTTCCTTGCAAAAAATATTTTCCAACTTACGTAACTTCAACAATAAAACTTGAAATTCAAAATGGATGAATTAAAAAACAATAATAATCACCTCTTTGAAATCATAATATGGTAAAAATCCAATTAACTCTTGTTTTATCCTTCGATATATATATTTGCTTTACAATTTAGAAATGAGTCACTGTCCAATCCAAACAATGGGCAATTTCACAGGATCGACTTTCAGGCTATTAAACTTACAACAATGAACGTCCTCGGCAACCTTTTGCTCTCTAAAGCCTTCAGACCTCGCAGTCGGGCATCGCCAGATACTCAAACGAAAAGAACATGCTACTTAAAAAAAAGTAAATACGCAGCAAGCCTTTATCTCTGTTGTCTTATGCTTAAGGTATTAGGGATATCTATAGCTGGATAAGAAGACTAGGTTTTCTATCTATCTATGGAGTGACCTGAAGTACTGGTAAGAAACGCCAGGCATTATCGGACACCAAATGTTTATTTCTCAAAGTTTGGAGGTCGCATGAAAAAAAATTCTCGTACCTTCGTTCAATGGAACCGATTTGTTTCCGATATGTTCTTTTTTTATTATTGATAAATTTATTTCAAAGATTATTTTTTTATCGTAGAACTTTGAATCATTTAGATATTTATAATTTAACAGTGAAAGATTAAAGTTTATATCCTCGAAGTTTGCTAACAGAATGTTGTCAAGTTCCCTAATTCTTATTTTAAAAAAACAAAATTATTGATTTTACTTCATTTATAATATTTATTGTTCTTAAATCTTAGACTGTATCAGTCTCCCTTTTTTCATACTTTATTATTCAATTTTAAAAAACTTATATGGATTTAGATAATTTATAGTAGAAAATTTTTAATGTTTAATCCTTTTTAATACAAATTAAATACAAATGAACCGTTATTTATCAAACATGAAAATTTCTTCAAGTATTTGATGTATAAAAATCTTCATACATAAAAATTTCAATATATTGAAATCAAAGCTATAAATTTTCATCATTTTTTACAGAAACAACTATATGCAGTTAATTATTTAGAATTAAAGAAAAAAAGCATTAAATTATTAAAGAAATTTATTTTTAAAAATATACAAATAATAAAAGTTTTTTAAAAATTGATAATATATTTTAATTTCATACTATCTTGTCTAATCATCTTTTTTTTTGCCATATATTTCTCTTCGTCTTCTATTAATTTAAACTTTTTTTCACAGTTAAAACTTTTTATTTAGAAACCACTCTTACATAATCAACTTTCTTGCTGAAAAATGAATTTTCTTACATTTTCATAAAGTGGTTTTAAGCAACGGCAAAGTAAAATTTAAGAAACGAAAAGTTAAGCAAAACCAATAACGAAACACGCACGGAAAGAATTTCATGAAAAATACTTTATCCAATCTTCGCATAAACTTTTTTTTTCTAAGAAATAACCTGGTTGTTAGGGCGTTGGACTCGCTTCCCTCACATTGTAAATTCGAACAGCGCCGGTCGAAGAATCTTCGCATGTGTGATGACTGACTCTAGTATAAATCTGTCGTGGTCACTAACTCCTCCATGTCGGAGTAATTCCACTGGGGGTACTGGCTCAGAGATGACCATTCTCAGATCCAGTTCTAAATTAGGATCTGTGGATGAGTGAATGAATTCTTCCCTGTAAAAAGATTTGTGACGCGTGAGTAGCTAACTCTCACTCTTGCCTCTAGATGGCGCTATTAAAAAAACAAGAGACCGACAATTCGGATTAAATCGAATGACTCTTTAGTCAGTAGGCTGGTCAATGACAAGTGGCATTAGAAACAACAACTCTTTTTTTATCGCGAAAACTCAGTAATTTTAATCGCAAATATCTGCAATATTTTAACACTTTTTCTCGTGTTATGTTAAACTTTCCGAATTGATCCTTTTAGTAAATCTCCTTTATTTTTCAAGTTATTTTTTTAACTTCCTTATTTTCTAACTAGAGACACTGTATTCTATCTCAATGAATTCATCTTAGTCACTTAACTCTGTATACACATTACTTCCCTAATAATATGGATATGACGAGTTGTATTTGGGTGTCGAAGACTTGCAGTTGTAGCCCACTTCAATCAGAAGCTATGTCCTGTAATGGCGTAGATTTGGTGAAGATAGACTTGGTCTTTGTTGAGTGCCATTAACTTCTGTTGCTCGTGGATGTGTATTGTGGTGTCGCGCCAAGGTGAAGATTGTATTCCGACAAAGATCGAACTCGCGACCTTACAATTAGCAATCACGCAACATATCCGCTAGACAAAAGTTATCACTACAATACAAAACCACCACATTGGTGACCTCGGGCAATGAATACACTCTTCGCTCACCATAACGCTTGGAGCTACCGAAACACTCTCTTCGCTCACCATAACGCTTGACACTGTTAAATCGTTTGTCTCTCTGCGACTCATTAGTAGGCAAGTATTGTTGTGATATCTTATTAAGCCAGTAATAGCCATTAAACTTTGATAATCACTTTCGACTAGCGGATATGTTACGAGGCTTCGAATCGCAAGGTCACGAGCTCGATCCTTGGAGGAATTCACCCTCCACATTGGCGCAATTCCACAAATTCTCCCTTCCTCAAGGAAAAGCTAATTTGGAATTGAAAGGAGTGAACCTATCTTTTGTACAAAAAAAAAAAAAAAATGTATGGAGGAGGGTTAGGGAATGAGTTAGGAATAGTTTTAAGATATTATTCAAATTTCACGCAATAAAATAGGTCCTTGGTCGAAAATAAACTTGGAATAATGCATATTAGAATATTTTTTCCAAATAAAACTCGTACTGAAACTATGAAAAATTATCTTAGTTGGCAATTTTCACACGAGGAGAACTATAATATCTTTGTAAAAATCATGGGAGCCATCTTCGAAGAATTAAACCAGTTATACGAATACAGACTAAAAATAGTACATAATTAGAGTACTATTTCTAGTACTCTAATTCTTCTTTTAGTACTAGACTCAAAGTTAACTTAATCAAAACACCAGATAGCAAGGTTAATTACCATTCTGAAAATTTGATGATTTTATATTAGTTGATACGTTATATATTATTTATTCTCAAGTCAATTATCAACAACTGAACCTGTAGTTAACAAAAATTGAGATCTTTGGCAGCTGAACTAAACAAACTAATGCTATATACAAAATAACAGAGTAGAATATCGAAAATAAACAATTATTAGTGTGTTGCTCATGGAATCATATAAATCAACATGATCTGTTTCACCGAAATTTCTTCGAATAACCTCAAATAAAAGAGCCCCCCCCCCATCACCGAATGAAATTTTAATCCTTTGGCTAGGCTGTTAGCAAACAAGAGCACAGATTTTTATTTTTTGATTATTTTGTACATTATTAACCCAGTGTCATTTGGTGAACAATAGTCATAAAAAAATCTATTAACGTGCGAACGTGGGGTAGGTCTTTGGCGATTAACTACTTGGATCAATTAGTACGCAAATTTATTATATATATATTAGACGTTTTTACATTCCGATTGTAACCAAAATTTGAGGGAAAAAAACTAAAACTGTGGTTATAAAATCATATCAAATTTCATTTATTATATCCTTGATTATCAAATTGACATATATGCTAAAGTATGAATGACACGCAATCAACCTTTGGAAAGATCCGACACAAAATCTGAAAAACATCTACGCTTCAAATATTAAAGAATTTCATTTCATTCTTGCTTTAAATGCTAAAACACGACTCTCATTAATCTAAGTTTGCTTGTTTTGAGAATCGCATTCACATGCAATTGAAAGTACAGAAAAGGAAAAAATTAACTCCTTGACGAATCTGATTCAAAATTTGAAATTGATTTGAATTTTAAATACTAAGTTTGTGTTCCAAATTTTATTCCCTTAGCTCTTTATATTCCGTAATTATCGTCTCCACCTGTACTAGGATAGTCAGAAAGGAGATTTTTTGAAAATAGATTTCATTCAAGAATTCATTAAATTCTACGAATTTGTTTAAAGAGGCCATGTACCAAATTTCTTCTGTCTAGCTCAAAATGTTTTGAGTTATCGTGCTCACAGACAAGCAAACAATTTAGTTTAGTTATATTAACGTCCAGTTTTAAAGCAACACTAGAGCTATTTAGTGATTGACCTCGTAATTTTGAACCGCTGTCAGATGACAAGAACGAAACCTGAGCTGGCAACGGACCCCTCTCCACATCGCACCGCACCACACCAGCGGGAGAACGTTTGGCCCTGACAGATTTAACGTACAACAGACCCCGTTGCAAGACGGTTCTTCTGTGGAATCGGGTCTCGAATCTGAAACTCTACGGCTCACAAGTCGACACTTTACCACCAGGACACTGCTGCCCCAGACAAGCAGACAAAGCAGAGGCATAGTTCCAGAAATGTATTTTCTGACTCGGGAAGATGTGGAACGTGAAAATTCAACGAAATTTCGAGGTCGAATTATTTTGACAAGAAAATATGTCTCCTGTTACATTTCTATATACGAGAAAGTAAAGTGAAATTTTCTACTTGCAATAACTTCGTAATATAATCAATCAAAAGACATATAGATATTTCTAAATAAGATAAAATTGTCATCGAAAAAAATCCCGGAATGCGATGGTAATGCAGTTATTCAAAAAAAAACCCCACAACATGAACTAAATCAGAGTAAATACTACATTAAACATTATGCGAATCCCTATAATTTAAAAAGCTGATTCTTAAATCAAATTTAAAACCTAGTTAAGAAAGTAAAAAGAATTAAGTGTACGTGCACAACATACATACCGAATGCTTAGTTTGATTTTAGATCAGGGACAGAGTCCTCTATAAAATTGACATGAAAATGCTTTTAAGTCATGCTACTAATTTACGATTTTGCTTCTCTACACATAAGAGTTCTGGTGTTGAAGCGGTTTTACAGGTAGCTAAAATGGATGATGAATAGATACCGGATCAGTAAATTTTAGTCTTGGATATAAACTTGACAAAGGGATTTAACACATTACTGCCACTACCCTCGCCTGATATCAGAACCATCTATCTAATTAGATGACCCCTTCTTTGCTATCTTTTAACTGTCATCTAATGACATAGATGGTTTGATCCAAGAAAAGAACACAATCTACGAGTGATCTCGTAGCTGGCAGTCAACGTGTTCAAGACTTTGGTGACAAAAGTAAATATCCAGAATATACCTGAATTTTAGCCATAACTCCATTGGGAACTCGAGTATGTTCGAATATTCGATGCCCAGTGAAATAGGCTATAAAAAACGCAAAATTAAGTAATAGTAAAGTTCTCTAGAGACGTAATAAATGAGTTGGGAGGTCTAGCTTGGAATAACATCTTCTGTGAGTTGCGGTAAGCTAATGGTAAGGTCTCGGATTCGGAATCGGAGGATTTTAGGTTCGAGACCCAATTTCTTCGAAGAACCACCCTGTAAATGGGTCAAGTGTACTTTGATTCCGCTAAGGCGAAACGTCTTTCCATTGGTATGGTGTGACAATTTGGAGGGCCGGTGCCAGCTCAAATGCTGTCCTCGAGATCTAACTACTGTTCAAAATTTCGAGGTACGTCCTGAAATAGCCCTAATGTTGTTTTGAAACGGGACGTGAATATAACAAAATTAAACTATACTCTGTTACTGTAAACAAAACTAGTTACCTTTGGGAGCCAAAAATTATCCCTGTTAGGGAAAAACAAAACTCTTAAAGAAAGAAGCTTAAATGTTTTAAATCTTTTTAACTAAACATTGAAGGATATTACACACGAAAAACAATAATATGACAAACAATTAATGCAAACATTTAGAGAAAAGTACAATAATCGGGGGTAAAGATCGTGGCTAACTCATGACTTCAGAGCACAGACTGAAGTTTTATTGAGTGGCGGCAAGCAGGAAAGGTTACCCGATAACAACTCTACGGGTTCTCTACGAACGTTATGTGTTGTTTCGATTATTGCCGATTTCCCACTTATGTGCTGCTTTGCATTTCGATACTATGTATTCGTGTAAAAACTCAAAATCAGCCCTGGAGGCTGTAGGCAATGGCAAGTCAAATTTATTCCAAAACATCAACAGTCTCATTTGCAGCATTAAAAATTCATGCAACCTCCAGTGGATTCCTGCTCATGTGGGTTTAGTTTAGTTTAGTTTAGTTATATTAACGTCCCTCTTCAAAGCAACACGAGGGCTATTTTGGGACGAACCTCGTCAGTTTGAGCCACGGTCAGATGACGAGGACGACACCTGAACTGGCACACACCCCTCTCCACACCACGTCACACCAGCGGGAGGACGTTTGGCCTGACAGATTTAATGTGCAAGAGACCCCCTCACATGACGGTTCTTCGGTAGAATCGAGTCTCAAACCTGAAACCCTCCGGTTCCGAAGCAAGACCTTACCACCAGGCCACCGCGGTCCCTCTGCTCATGGGGGAATCGACGGGAATGAAAGCACTGAAACCATTGCCAAAGCCTCCCGTGAGTTGAATCAACCAGATTCTGCCAACTCAGAAGATGTTAACGCAGTAGCAAAACGCAGACTTACAAAAAGCCCTCCATTCCGTATCTCAATTTCCCCAGACACCTTTATTCAACCATTACCAGACTCGGCACAGGCCACTTTAAAAACATGAAAATAGCACCAGACAATTCTAGATCCTTCTCCATTTGCAAACATTGCCCCTCATCACAATTAAATCCAGAACACATCTTCAACTTTCTGCCATTGCTGCTGCCATTCTTCGGCCCTCTCTTTCGAAGGAAGATCTTCTGTACAGCCTTCAGGCTCCGAGGCTCGCTGAGCTCGTCCTAAAGACTTTTGGATTCATTTGAATTTTTTGTCATCCTCAGAAAACGACAACAACAAAGTTTCGTAACCTTTTATTGAGCCTGTTCTGCATCATACAATTTTAGGGCAGAATTTCAATATATATTCCTCTAAATTTTTACAAATAAATCAGTGTAAACTCATTTTTAATGGGAATTGAAAATAAATTCCTAGAAACCAAAATCCAAATTGGTTTCACATTTTTGGAAAATTCTTATTTGTTACATTTTACTCCATCCTTTCCTCTTAACATAAATTGGAGGAGAAAATGATTTAGGATATGCTTATACCTCTAAAATGCGAAATCTGTCTTCACCTCCAGGCTTGTCGTCAGCAATTTTGTGCCATATGCATCCATTTATGTTTAATGAATAATTTAATGAGGTATATAGGTTTTAGATTGTTGTTGTTTGCAAATTGCACCTAAAATTTGTTTATTTATAAATATCTTAGTAATAAATACCTTTATAATTCCATCTTTCTTTTAAAAGAAATAAAGGCACAAAATTATTAGTTGTTTGTTGTTCGTCTCAGTATTCTGAGACGACCACTTTTCGACGATTCTATCTCACTTAGTGGTGACACATAGAAGGATGTGCACCATTTTCGAAATTCACTTATTAAATGCAAACATCTCCTTTCCTCATTCTTCTCAACTCTACTTAGCCGAATTAAATCCGTCCTAACAATCGCAAAAGCGTGAAAGGTTTTATAATCCGTTGGCCAACAATGTACATCCGTTACGATCTAATCAAGCACTTAGAATAAAATAGGATAGGATATTTTATATACCATGTTTTGAGATGATTGGCGGTATAATGAATGCACCAGATGGTTATTTTTGAAATAAATGTTTCAAAAATATCTACAAAAAGTTACAGCTAATTTGCATCTGATTTTTCACTATCAATATAATTAGATTCAGCTAAGCTATATTTTTTTTCTTTTTAACAGCTGTTGCCTCTACGATTTTAATTGCGAATTTATTAAACCTTATTTCCATTTCACTTCAAATTTGTGAAAGGAAGTCCCGAAACTTTCAATTCATTCATAAATGATTGTTAAACAATAAATCAATTTAACAATGTCTGTGAGCAAGAAATTCAATTTTAGTTCATTCTTTCCCTTTTCAGAACGATATATTACTTTAAATTGTTATTCAAATATCGTTTTTCAATATTAACTGAATGCAATGAATAACTTCGATTAAAAATTCGATCATCCTTATCCAATAACTCCGAAATAAAACTATTTTAATTTTTATCAATTAGTTTGATTTTTTCAACGTCAAATCCAAATTTTTTTGAGGAAAGCAAATACTTAAAATGGAAGGATTGCGATTCACATTCCATTCTTTTCCCCGATACTCTGCACTTTTAAAACAGGACGATAAAATCATTATTTTTAAAAAATCGAGTTAAATTAATTCCCTTTAACTTTTCCCAAGAATGGCAACAGTGATCGATCGGCAGTAGTTAATTAAAAATTAAGACTGACTGAATTCCCTATCAAGAGAAAAGTAACTGAATTGATTCCTGATAATAGTTTAAACCAGATAAAAGTAATTTATTTTCCTCAAACGAGGCACTTAAGTTATAGATTGAGACATCAAATATGGTATTCATTGGATAATGAAAGTGCACAGTAATTAATTGCTATAAACCATAATTCAGCAAATGTAATAATTTATCACTTTATTATTAATATTTTTAAGAACACATGTTTCGAAGTACCAATCACTGATATTTCAAAAATTCTTATTATCGAAAATTTACAAAAAAAAGTTTACACCTAATATTGTATAAATAATAAAGTTTATTTAACTAAACTTAAATATTAATGAATATTAAAACCTCTTCACTTTTTGGCATGCGATGCTGTGATTACAGAATCTTTTTCAATTCTTACTATTAGTTCACACCGTTCCTGTATATATTTATTGATATATTTTGTTCAATCGTTAATAAAATATTTCATCCACTCGAGTTCAAATACATTGTTTAAACTTGTAGTGAAATAGATGTAATGTAAAAAATGTAGTACATTTTTTTAAATTCTATGTTGATTCATTTTTTTCATTAAATTTAATTCACGTTTAATACTTTAAACAGAGTTTTAGCAGTTTGTAATAAAAATTGAAATCGGCAGAAAGTAACTCAATCATAAAAATGCACTGATTTCAGTATTTTTCACGGGAAGGTGAATAATGCTAATTCAATTCTTACAAAAAAAATGTGATACTTAATAATTTTTTTGATAATTATTTAATAAAAAGTAACTAAAATATAAAAAAAAAATGTCTTTGTTGACCTAAGTAGAAATTGAATTTTAAAAAAATCATATTACTTGCTATTCTGTCTAACTGGCAATTAATTCCAAAGACAAAAGTTATTCGAATAATTTTGAGATTCTTAGATGCCTTTTAAAAAAATGTAAACCTTTGACTACGTAATTTTTTTAAATTCACTTTTAAATGCGATGTTTGCAAATAACTTTGAATATTTTTCAAACAAAGTGAACTGATGATACATGCAACACGTTAGTAACATATAATAAAAATCTGTAATCGTAAAAATAAGTACTCTCCAACCCACAGAAATGGCAAGATAATTAATTGTAAAGTTAAAAAATAATGTTTGAATAAATTCTGATATTTGGAAAAAAAGTGAGGCAATTAATTAACGCTTTAATCGGCTTACCCGCACGTAATACTGGCATCGAATTAACGCTTCTCAGTTAAAAATCGAATTCTATAAACCGAAGTTGAATCGTTTAAAACCGCTATATACAAAGATTTCAAGTATTGTATGGATTTTTAACTTAATAAGTCAGCCCATGTTCGAAATGTAAATAATCGAATTAGGTTATAAAAACAAAACATTTAAAAGAGTTAAGAGTCATCTAATTTGCAATCTGAGTCATGGCTCTAAGAATGAGTTAGTTATTTGACTAAGTTGCTTTTTAACAAGCTAATTTAAGCTTTAAATAATGACAAATAGTTTATTAAAGTATCAAAATTATTGACGTGATTAAATAATATCATTTCCAAGACAGAAAAAAAATCTTAAAAAGTGATAAATTAATGCAACTAAATCAACAAACGTTGATGTTGATGTGTTGTTTTATAGTTCGCCTAATAAATATATACTTATTTATATAAAATTTACTACAGTTCTATATATATATATATATATATATATATATATATATAGTTCGCTTTTTTTAAATGTAGTTATCCAAAGACTATATCATAAAATGCATTTCATTGTAGAAAAGATTTATTTACAATCAATTTTTTTAATTAACTATAGATATTTTCCAAAATATATTCTTGTGTAATAATTTACTTGAAATAGATTCGCCATTGTCCCTTCATGACCTTTTACTCGAAACATATTTTGAAAACTAGTTTATTAGATATGTACTTGAGCGATCTCTGTTCTTATCAGAGGGATATATATATGTACATATAATATGCGAAATGTTTTGGAATAAATATTATATTAATGATACATATCAAAAATCACACAAATCGCATATTCTGTTAGCATCATTAATTTAAAAAAACTTTCAATGAAGAATTTTCATAGCAAAATCATTGAATCCAAAAGCAATACCTGTGATTATTGAACAGCTCGCAGACCCAGCACTATCGCACATTTTTGAAAGCTATGCATCTCACATTGAACAGATGTGAAATGACACTTGAGCCTCTGCCTCAACTGGTCGATTCACAAGTATCCATTGCGCATTCTTTTGTAATCAACCGCTGCTTCAGCCAGAAACTCAATTGGAGTGTTATCCAACGTAGGCGGATTTTTTTTTTTTTTTTTTCTTTCTCTGTTGTAGGAGTTTTGTTGACTATTGAGTTCTTGCTGCTCGATGTAAGCAATTGTTTATTTAAAAAGCATCCTACGATAAATTTATCTCGTCACCTGTCATCCAGCATTCTATTTCTAGATAGAAATGTTTCGAAAGTCCAAGATAAGAATTCTAAGAAATCAAACCCATCAGCTATTAGTCCGTTTCCTTGGTAACCAAAAATTAAATTCAAAACAACGTCTTGATCTTTCTCATCTTGACGGAATGACTGCTTCGAGGAATTTGTAATGAAAACTTACGAAGAAAAAATAATTTTTTGTGGTTTTTCGAATTTAATTTTCTTTACGTTATTAAATTAAGAATGGAAATTAAAGAGAAATTACTTGTTAAAGGTACAAATTTCCAATAGAGACAGATCTTAGAAGAAATTTTGCTGTCATCTATTACATTTTAATTATGAATCAAGCAGTTTGTCTTTTTTTAAAAAAAAATTTCAGAATATTGAATCTAAAAAGCCCATCCAAGGAAATTTGAGAGAAGAAAATCTTAATTCTTGAAGAATAAGAAATAACTCTTCCCAAAAACTATAAAATTTACTCTAATGAAATTTATCTTTTATTAGATAAATTTAAAACTTCATTCTACATGTCTTACATCTTAGCCCTTTAAAGGGCCATTTATATATAGAAATGGTATTTTAAAATAATTTCAAAATTGAGATAGATTTACGAAATGAAGTTCATTCAATTTATGTGATGAATTTAATTTGATTTGTTGATTAATTTTGTTAATTAATGACTATATAAAAAATCAGGATGCATTATTTTGTATAAGATAAAAAAAAATTGGAACTATTGGGTTCATGCTGTATTGAAAACCTCTTGAGATTACGTGCTATCTCCCATAACTGCATACAAATATTGATGAAATTGATGGGAATATACAAATATACCTGGAAAAGGTTGAAAAATCTTTGTCATTAACCTGTGATTTTACAATGGCAATTCATTCTTAACGTTTATCAGTTTTCAATGGGTTCTTTATTAAACATTTCGAAATTAAATCATTTTGAACTTGAATATATCAAGTAATTAATTCATTGATTTTTATTGTTCGTTAATGAATATCATTTTTCGGAAAAATTTTAATCTATTAGCTTTTCAAATTCTTTCTAGATTTTACATAGTCAGAAAAAAAAATTCCAAAATTTTACTTTTGTTAGTAATACAAACGAAAGATTGAAATTAATGTAAGAGTTCAACGGGCTTTCAATGTGCATAATGGGAGATACACAGAAATCAATATCCAAATCCATAAACTCCTAAATATAGATTTTTAATACGTCATTATTAAAAAGTGAATATTTATTGTTTCATATGTCTTTTCAGAGATGCCATTACTCGATTCCTCAATATGAATAATATATACACATTTTCACATGTTTATTTTTTCATAAATTTTTTTCTCCCAGTCTTTATGCATCAAGGGAAATATACATGGAATAACTTCTATATATTAGAGAAATATTTGCACTAAATAATAAAAGCATAAAGGTAAGAAGTATGCTCTTGAAAATGTTGAGCTCTATAATATCAACAACCCTAATATAAATAATGCACTTAATTTTTTAACTCCATTATCTTGTGAACACGACAAGTAAAATAATTCTGTTTGAATTTGGAACGATATGCGATGTATAGAAAAGATAAATGCCTTGAACGAGTTCGTAGATGGAATTATCTACGTGTCTCCGTCTTACCCCACTATCTATCAGAAAAGTAGAAATTTTCATTTCCCTATAACTCCGTGACTATTGAGGTTAAAAGGAACATTCATATAAAAGCGAATAATAGTCTATAGCAATTTATATATTTTATATATGCCATTCCTTAGTAGTTGATAATTTTCCTCCTGAATGAAAACATCTTAATATACGCTTAAATTTCGTTATTAGCTCGGTGAGAGAGCGAAAATTTCATATTACCGTCATGGCTTCTAAACTGGAGAAATGCAGCTTTTGGACTCGAATCCATTAAGATTTATCGTATATATGTAATATGACTGCACTAAACCTAGTGTTGCTTTATTTGCATGGCTAAGCTGTCTCTCCATTTATCCAACAGAAACTCTTATACATCAAACTTTATACAATTTTGGGTTTCAATATATATTATGATTGTCGTTGAGATAGACGTTGAATTGATAGAGTTAAATAATTATTTGCAATAATATTCTACAATCAATATCAAGTATTGAAATTTCAATAACAATTGAAAAAATTCATAGGCAGAACTGCCTGGACAATATAGAAGTATCGAATGGCTAAAACTGGGTCTTAATCTCCGACAGCTGTAAAGCTTGCTGACAGCCTGCTCTCAAATGAGGCTAATAAGATTCAATTTTTCAATAAAAGTTTTATAAGATTTCATTATTTATTTACTCATTATAATCCGGTTTAATGCAGCACAAGCAGGTAGCCATTATCTAACAAAATTTCTTCCGGAATCATCTATAAAACATATAAAGAAAGAATAAATAATGGAATAAATTCCTGGTTTCGATAATATTTCTAATCAGTCTGACAGATCACAACCATATACCACGACAACAGGGGAGAAAAATCATTTTCTTTTCTTACTGCAGGCTAGAATAAATTATAGAATTTATTTTTCTTTAAAAGTCAGTTTTTTTTTTCCCCTAAAACAGACGGAAAAAATTAAAAATGCATATCCCCCCCCCTATTATTTGACCCAAACTTTATTACTTATATTTCTATAAGTCATAGAAATGAAAATATAACAATCACTAGCATATGTCTCCCAGGATGGTTATTCTCTATTATCATTGGCGCTATGAGAAGTTTTTGATTTTGTTGTGAGTAAACAAGATACATTACACCATCCCTCTGCAAATGCTTAACAAAAACGGATTGTAAGAATTCATTTCTACCTTCCCCCTTTCCCGTTGCTTACAAACAATAGCACCGGAGCTGCCAAAAAAAATACTATTTATTACGTAACCTTCACTTCTTGCACAATACCTTCAGAGCTTTCTAGGGAATCGACAATAAAACACTTACTTCAATTCTTCGTATTTCTGAAATAATTTTATTTTCAGTACCATAATATGTTGCCAATTTGGCAATACTGAGTAACTGTATCTGTAGCTACGCAAAAAAGCGTAAACATTCTCTTAGATCTTCACGTGTTTAAAAATGAATTTTCCTGTCTTTGCGTGTAATATTTAGAAATTTTTTGTGGTTAAAATAATTTACATCATGAAAGATAAGCCAGTGTCACACAAAAATCTAAACACATTCCACGTAAGTAAATCATTTTTCAATTGGATCTTTGATTCTAAAAGTTTTTTTTAATATTTACTATTAAAGATCCGATTCTGTGATTAAAATATTTTACCATCCCCAATATTAAGTTAACTATCTATTGTATAAACTTTTGAAAGGACAATAAGTTATTTAAAATTTATTATATTCCTTGTTAAAGCGTGTTTTTAATATAATTGATTTTTATTAAAATCATATTGACATTTACAGTTTTTGAAATACGCGGAACGTTTAAAAAATGTGGATGTGTGTATTTATCGTCAAGCTGATACATATTTATCAACTCCTGATGGTAAAAATACCTATTTATGGGAAGCCTTTGAAAAATGGAGAGATCTGGATTATTCAATAAGCTATGGTATGTATGTTTACTTTGATAAAAATTACTTTCTTCGCTTATTTTGCGACTACTTTTAAATCAGTTATCCACCATTCTTAATTCTGTAACTTCTTTCCAGTTTTATAATTCCAATTATTAGCTTTAAAAAAATGTGTTTTAACAATGCAATACTTGCTTAGTTGAATTTTCAAAATAATGAATATTTGGTCCTGTATTGCATTTATTATTAATATATCGATTCATTTGTTTTATTATTATTTTTTTTGGTGTGAAGCTTCAGTCACATTCAATAAACATGGAATTTGGAATATTTGCACTAAATATAGAACAAATAATTTTTTTTTTGTTGGTAGTTTTAATCTGATAAATTTCACTGTTTTTTACATTTTATTGAAATTAAAATATTTATGCAGATGTATTATTGCTTCTTATTAACTGTAGTATAATTTAAATTTAAAAAAAAATAAATATCATGCCTATTAAACTAGCCTTTTAAAAATTATTATTTGAAAGAAGTTGAACTGTTTCATTAGAATTTTGGCTGAAAAGTTTTACTTAATTCTGAAATGCATTTCTTAATTCAGTAAAGTATTTAATAATCTATGATAGGCAAAGAAACAAATGTAAACAAAATTTTAAAGAAAGCAGGAACAAGTAACTATTAATTTTATGTGTTTATTATGTGTTATATATGAGCCTTGTGAATTTTATCTAGAGGCTTTTAAGTAAACCAAAATCAGATAGGAAGGAAGAAATAAAAACTTGTTCTCCAGTGTATGTTCCAGAATCATTGTTCTTTGCTTTTTCTGGGTTAACAATAATCAAAATTCAGGTACACCACAAAAATTGTTTAAACTGTATATGATGCCACCAAGATGCTAGGTTTATCTATGAACAAAATTCACAAATACCACAAGCATTCCTTAAACTTTATCTGATGCCAACAAAATAGCCAAAATGATTTTCATCTTAAGAAGATCTTTATAAGTCACAAATCCAATTGAACGAAAGCGAGATGCAGCCTAACTTTGCATGTAAAGAATCTCTTGCTGTTTCATATAAAGGACAAGAAAGAACAATTTCTTTGCAGATTTCTGGAACATTGCTGTGGATACGATTAGAATTGATTATTCCACATTTATAAATAATACCATTAACCAGAAGAATTCCAGATATTAGTTTTAAAAAATCAATACTTTATTTCATCTAGACAAGTTGATTTTTTTCAAGTTCAAATTTTCCAGCCACCTGTAATTTTTATACTATTTAGAATTTTTCCATTCTTTATTTTACTTCATTCAAATAGCCTACAGTTCCTTTCATTATTTTGCTTCAGTCAAGTTTCAAGTTACAAAACTTTGTAACTTGTCGATCTGACATCTTCAGGCAAAATCTAATTGCAGATTATCAGAGAGGTCAGTGCCAGTTTGGCAGAGGAATCTGCCTTCTCATTTTCAGCAATTCCCACTTGGGTGGGAGTATATACCAGTGGCAATGAGGAGCATAGTTTTAAGACATCAAAAATAATGTGAGCTAAAAGAAGGGAAGTCCTCTGTGAATGAAAATTTAGGCTCCTTGGGGCTGTCAAGTTTGACAAACTATCTGTCAAAATTATATAATCTTTAGATTCATTTATAAAGATTAGAACAGCTAAGATCAAAGCAAATCCCTCCCTTGAAAACACCAAATTTATATTGGGCATTGTTCGATTAATTATACCGTTCATTAAACAATTGATGGACTCTATTACTGTTAAGAAGTCATTAAAGGATGTATCTGTGGCCAAAATTATTCTGTTCGCAGGAATAGTTGCTTTATACTCATCATATAACAATCTTATGATGGTGGGATCTAGACCTCTGTATTGGAATCCCAATTCATGAGTTTATATCGAAATTGTGATATTCTTCCCAATCAACTATGACCCTTGTCAATTTGATTTTGTCTGGTGACTTGTTTTCAAAGCATGTGAATGCCTGTAATGTGGCTCCACAAGGAAACCTATTATAAATGAGATTTGAAATCATGGAATTAACCTCGATTATAGATATTGGTACATCTTTGAAATCATTGGCTGAAAATTAATTGACAAAAAATTAGGAATTTTTCAAATTTTAATTTCATGGTGATCTTATTTGATATCTTTAGAAGAATCAGAAGAGGCATCTTCTTTGCAAGCTCAGTGGAGTGGAGCGAAGGGAAAGATATTGGTCTGAAATTTTTATATCTTGCTTTATTGGTCATGCCAACCATATGAGCACCAAATTCAAAAACTTAAGTGATATTTTCAATTGCAATTTCATTGCAAATTTTCAATAAATTAGATGTGGTTGGCCCTCACCTTGGAATAGCCGGAGCTTTCAGTATGTTTAGTTTCTAAAAGGCTTTGTTTTTGAGTTGTTTAATATGTAGAACAGGATTAGAAGGCTGCAACAAACTGAAAGCCTAGGAAATAGATATTATTGGTCCAAGGGATATTACAGTCTCGAAAGAGGACTTCAAACTCAGCTGGGAATCTCAGAGAAGAGTTAATTATTCAAAATAAGAGAATTATAAATCAAAGAACAATACAAATAAGTCAGGTCAAAGCTGTAGAGTAATGGAAAAAAATATTTAGCTCTTAATGAAATGTTAGTTCTGAACTAATTCTGATTAAACCAACTGAAAGTGTTTTCTTTCAGAGGAATTCCGTAAAGATATTGGAGATGAAATTGAAACATTGGAACAACTTGTCCTCAGAAAGGTAATTTGGTTTACTAGAAATTTTATTTTGATTTGAAATTAAATGTTGTATTTCAATTATTTATTTCTTCTACTTTTTTTTTAAGTTTTAGCCTTATTTTCATTTGTTTATTATAATATACTGCTTTTATTTTTTTATATATTTTTCTTGACCATTTTATATATTGTATAGAAAGCTTGTTGATAATTCAAAAATTTTCAGTTCCTTTTATTATTAGTACTTTGTACAAATTATCATAATGATTAAAATTATGTTGTTTTGTTGAGCACTGTTGATAAAAAAAAACTTGTGCATGTCATAATCCAAGCATCAGTTGTCATGAGAATGAATGAAATAAATGTCACAAATTAAAATTACTAATTTTTTTCCTGTATACTTTGAAGAAATTAGGCACATAAAATAAATTTATACTGTTAATTCATCCATTTGTATTCATTGCTCTTCCATATCATTATCATCATTATTGTACTAAGATTGCATCATATCCATATTGCATTTCCCAATACATTACAGATTTTTTAAATAATTTGAAAGCAATGATTAGTATTTCTTAAATTGCAAATACAAAAGAATATTGAGAAAGCATAGTTTTTCAATTTGTTATATATATTTAATTTTTTTTTCTTTTACAATATTAACAAATTATTAATTATTGTGTCTAATAGGAGTAGATTTAAACAATTATAGAAAGAGATTTATTTCTTATTTCATTATATTTTTTCAACATAAATAGCATTCTACATGTTGCTCTTGAGCGTCGTATTTTTGGTATTATAAAATATTTAAAAGATTTTATTCATATTAGGAAAAAGGTACATACTAAAACATTGTTAAAAGTACATAAAGAAACTCTTAGAAATAGTTCAGATCTATCTTTTTGAAATATAACATATATATATAAGATTATTCTTCACATAGAATAAAATTCAATTAAATGTTTACTTTTATATTAGTTTAAAAAGACAGATATGAAATGATTTAATAAAGATTATTTTATGAAGAAAATAGAACTACTTTTTCTTTTAAAAAAAGGAAGTGAGGATCATTATTATGTTTTCAAAATTTCTGAGTCAAACTTCCAAAAGGTGAATTTGATTTTTAAAATAAAACTATATTTCAGTTAATATATTTAAAATAATACTGTATATTGTGATTGATTTTTTAAAAACATTGTTAAATTTATTATTTCTTTTAATTTATTATCATTATTAGACTATAAATGTTTACAAATCAGGGCAAAAATTGCTTTATTTTATTAAATTAAGAAAATAGGAGTATTTATATGTTGCCAAATATTAAATTTATTACTGAATTGTGAACTGAATTGAAATAGTTGTTTAATGATAATAATGACAATAACAACATAATGACAATAATTAGTTAGTAATGTTTTTAATTGTTTCAAAATGCCCAGAAGTTTCGCTCCTAAAATTAAAATGTGAATGTATAATAGGATAGAAAGAATTTTAATTTGTCTGTTTTTTTTAAAGGATACTATTGTTGAAGTTTTTCTGAAACATCTGATTAAAGAGGAAAATTTGGCATTACCTGCTTTGCTTGAGTAAGTTAATCTGTTTTTGTAGCATTTTTTATACCTTTTATTAGATACCTAAAGGGGGGAAAAATATCTTTTTAATGGTGTTAATAATTCCGAGATTTTTGAAAAGCAAAAATATAGGAAATGTTCTATGAAAGTAAGCAGTTTTTGTCTTAAAAATATATTATTATTGTAGAGAATATTGAATTGTATTTAAAAGTTTATTCTGTTCAAATAAAATAGTAGCCTTCAACTTACATTAGGATTATACCATCAAGGAGAATGATGCACTTTGTAGCTTTTGCTGCATCAATAACCTTTTTTGAAGTGTAAAAATTATTTTATGTAATATGAAATATTGCTATACTTAAATGCATGATAGAATGATCTATACTCGTATTCTTTCATTTCTTTCATAAATTTTACAGAAATCGTAATCTCAATATCATACATGTTTTCCAAATGTATAAATTTGAATTCCAAGTAGGGTGTAGATTTTACTGTTGTTTTGTTTGAAAGAAAGAAAGTTAATTTTTATTTGAATTTAAAATCTAGTCACTGAAAAGCTCTATAAATATTAAATATTGAACTTTAAAATAAAATTACTATATAAATTAAAGTATCAAATACATTTATACCATAAAATTATAGTTTTTGGACTTAATAAGTTTGTTTAAAATCAAGTGTTTAATACTAATTTAACTGTTAGTAAACATAGTATTTAATATATTTTTTCACATTAAAGTATGCATAATTTAAGCATGCACATCTGAAAATAATTAACTTGTTTTTCTTTTTAGACTGACCGTTGCATTAGCCAGAGATTTACAGCATGAATTATACCCTCACTTTTCAGAATTTTTCAATGCTATTAAATTGCATTTATCTACAAAGGATACAGAACTGTTGGAGAAAATCTTCTTATGTTTAGCATTTTTATTTAAGTTCTTCAGTAAATACATAGTGAAAGATATTAAAAATGTTTATAAGTAAGTATAATTGAGAATGAGTTCTTGTAAAACTAAATTTGCATTTTACTTAGGTACAAAATAATATGTCAGGCTTTAAAAAAAATAATTAAAATTATTTTTGAACATCTATATAAAATCTGAAATTCAAATTGTGTATAAACATCAGTTAGGATATAAATTATCTTTTAATTTTTTTAATTGCAATTATGATAAGTTGATATATTTGGCATAACTTGTGAGCATTCTTTATTTTTGTTTTGAAACATAATTTAACCATAAAATCAGCATTGACTTAAATTAAGCATGGTTATTGTGTAATTATAAATTCTAGTGCCATTTCCATAGTTATAATGTACTATCTTTATTGTTGAGCCCCCAATATGCATCTTATGTGATAGCTCAGTATTATTATGTATTTTATGTTTAATACTTGAATTGTTATTTTGTAAGGTAAGCAATAAAGTTATTATAACTCAGCAATTTTTTTGGTGTTATAAAAAAAATTATTTGTGTATTATGTGTGTGCGAGAGAGAAAGATAAATAAAAAATTTATGATAGGTATTTTTTTTAAACTGGTATTATTCTAACCACAAAATGAATAGGAAGGTATGTAATATTAGATCTCTTTCCTCTTATTCTATACTCATTTATAGCATTTTCCTTTAGTTATTCATGTGAAACTGCAACTAGTTGCCACACAAACTTTCATGTCTTGCTTTGTAACTTTAAGTTTAAAATATAATCTTATTTATAATGCTGATATTTAGCAAAAGTACATTTTTTCAAATAAACTGAAGAAAAGAAAAAATGCATAAGATTTTTGAATATATATATATATATATATTCATTATGAAAAATGGTTAATATTATATGAAATGTATATTTATAGATATTTTATTTAATGTATTATTTAAGTTTTTAAGCATAATATTGATATTTCTCTTCTTGATTCTAAATGCTTTTTCATTTGTTTTATTTGATATGAGAAACATGTAAAATGATACCAGTTTTTATCAATTATAGGATATAATTTATGTTTAGTCTTCCGAATTTTGTTTCTAAGTATCCAAATTTTTCCTTTTACTGAAAAATTTTTCTTTTATCTTAGATTGTTCTCTTCATTGTTGGATGATACAAATAAAGAGTATATTAGAATATTTGCCTGTGAAGCTTTTGCTTCTCTTATGAGAAAGGTATTTAGTTGGAAAATGATACAGTAATAAAATATTATTTTATTTCATGATTTACTACATTTGCTTGCATAAAAGTCAGTAACTGTAAGGTATATTTACATTTGCTAAGCAAAAAATTTTGAACTTGTCATTATGCTGTGCTTTAAAAGAAATTCTACTTGGGATATTTGTTAGTATAAATATAATCATTAAAATAAAGCAAAAAAATGCATTCATCTATAAAACAATTTTCATAATTAATTGATGTTTTGAAAGCT
Source organism: Argiope trifasciata (assembly GCA_026543055.1). Lineage (NCBI taxonomy): Eukaryota > Metazoa > Arthropoda > Arachnida > Araneae > Araneidae > Argiope > Argiope trifasciata. The sequence goes on along the minus strand of JAPMOQ010005464.1, from coordinate 860,168 downwards.
GAATATTTTGTAGTGTTTTAATTCTTTAGTAAAGTATATAATTTAAAAATGGGTAATTTTGAGCTCTCTGTTCAAATTATTTGGCATTATCTATCTAATAAGCTTACAAAGGAATTTTTATATTATTTCTTTTTAAGTTTCTTAAGTTACTTTTCAATATTATTCATTTTTTAATTATCTAAATCTACTCAAATTTTATTTGAATTTTGATATAAAAGATATAATTATATAACATTTCTGTAAGAGGTTTCACCTAAAATAGTAGGTACCATACAGACAGAATCATCAATCATAAAGCTTTTATGATTAATGTGATTTTCTTTTAAAGGCATTTCTCTGAAATTTTGATGGCTTTATGTCTTTGAGAGACACACTAGAGATCAATAATAATTAGAAGAGAGATAAACAAATAATGCTTCATAATTTTTAAATAATTGCTGCTAAAATTAGATAAACATTGATATGGATAATTTTCTTCTAGGTTCGAGCAAGAGAAGATTTATTCACTTTTATATTTTGTGACTTGCAACAAAAACCTCAGGTATACTCATTTTGAAATCCTGTTAATATAATTTTCAAATATGATTGCAAGTATTATGTGGAAACATATTATTTTAGTTTTTACGTCTTTACACTTATATGTATAAGTATTTTGATAGAAAAAAATAATTCATGGAAATCTTGTTTCTCAACTTTAAAACTAGTTCATTTTTTATGTATTCTAAATGTTTGAAAATGTAAATAAACCATTAATCTAAATTCTTTTTCATGGGGGGGGGGTGCACCTTTCTTTCTTTTTTTAATGTGATTGTCTTTTAAGTTTCATTGAATACTTTTTATAAACATTGGTTATTTATTAACTTTGCTCAGTATTCCATTTTATCATTATTAACAAAATATTCAGATTTAACACATTTTCCCCCCTCCCTTTATTATTTTATTAACTGAATAATTTTATTTTTTTATAATTAAGTTAGTCAGTATTAATTCTCTTTTGCAAATGCAGATTTTGTTACAATTAACTATCATAATCAATAATATAGACTGTGTCTCGTTTTTTATATATGTTTTTATTACTGATAAATTTGTTGTGTATTAATCAAATATAAAAAAATGGATAAAATTACCTTTTAAAAACTATCACGAATGTAATAAAAGTTTAAAAGGATAGATAACTATTTCTGTATGTATTAAATTATATGATATTGCTTTGTCATTTTTAACACATTTTCTTGTACTCATTGGAACTAGATGAAAAAAATTACTTGTAATACTATATACATAGATAATCATAATATTGGATGATTTCTCTCAAATATTCTATAAATGCTTAGACTCCATTAGAGAATTCTATTTTTTGCTTTTCATTAACTTTTATAGTGCCTTTTTTCCATGCATTTGTAAACATATTTACGATGTGTAAAGAATATTAATTATTTTATTATTTTCCTTTGTCCTTTTTTTTTTTTTTTTAAAGCAAACTTATGGAGTTGGACAGCTATTTTTTGAGACTGTTAAAGGTGTTAAGGAACAGTTTCATTACTGCATTGAACCAGTATGTATTTCATTTTATAGTTTCACTTACTTATTTTAATTAAATTTATAAATTTTTTCCAGTTTTGGAGGAATTGGATGATAAGCTCATATATTTAAATCATTTTTTTATATTCAGCTATATATATAATACGTTTTAAATTTATATACCACGGTTTTTTGAGAATTTGCATGTTTTTAATCATCTGTGTAAATGCTAGGCTCTAGAAATCTTACTAATCTGAAGATTGGCAATACTTTTTAGAATAAAACCATCTTATCCCTACTACTCTCAGAAAATATTTCTGATATAACATCTTGATTAATTTCTTGTTATGATCACCATTCATTTAAAGGATTAAATAAGTTAAGTTAGAAATTTGTTATGTATATAATAATTGTATGAAGGTTTTAATCTATGATTAAAGAAACATAAATTTATTATAAATTTTTTCATAAATTAAGTTGGAAACTTACTATTATCAGTATTTTTCTAGTGGCTTTTGTCACTCAGATTTTTCCATCTTTTAGCTAAAAGTGCATTGGAAAATATTTTGATCCATAGATATATTGAAATAATTTTGCAGATTCATGGACAAAAGGAATAAATTTTTAGAATTAACTTCAAAGTGAAGAAGATCGATGATAAATCCATTCACATCACGATACAAGATCAGAAAAGTCAGATGCTTTTTCATTCATTGATTTTACTATGAGATTCTGATAGGGATTTCTTTGACTCATGTTTGACTTAAGAAAAGGAATCTCTGGTATCTTTGAACGAAATGCATAGATGTTAGGGATTTTTATCCATTCACTCGGAGAATGAGAAAATAGAATAATCATGGTTTTTCACCTGCATATATAAGAAGTATTTAAATAAGAACTTGGATCAGGAATATAAGATAACATTTTAGAATAAAGTAATATGAGCTAATTTAAGATTTACAGAAATTAAAAAATCGATTCAGATTTAAATTAGATTAAATTTATCATTTCACTCATACATATATAGAGATTTTTGTTAATTAAGTAATGTGCTTGTGATTGAAATATTTTTCTATTCATTATCAAGAACACCGGTCTCTGACTCTTAAATATTGAAAAAAAAGTGGGAGTTAAATCTGTAAATATATAATTTATTCCATTCTGATATTAATTTTTAACGAAGGAATACACAGTTTTATATTATTTAATTTGTTCATAGTATTTTTTAATGCATTGTTTTATTTTCAGGTTTTCAAACTGCTTCTGAAGTTTTTAGGTAAAAAAGATATTTCTGCAGATTTGATCGAGGAATCTCTTCATCAGATGTTAATTTCAATGGCAAAACACACAGTCCAAAAACATTGTGTTCAAGTGCAGGAAATATTTTCGGTATTAAGTTAAAGATTTATAATTTTTATTCAATTTTTGATGCATTATTTTATTTATTCAGCAATAGATTTAAAATTTATATGTTTTTAACAATTTTTTAATGTTTTTTGCTTTTAGGCTGTCATTAATGAACTAATTGACATTCAAGATACAGATAATGCAAATGATGATAAAATTAGGCATCTAAACCGTATACTTCATCTTTTTTGTTTCTGGATAAGATTCAAAAATGGAAAGCTAATAACATCTGAAAATGGATTGATAGATGTAAGTTGAAATAACAGGATCTTCTTTTATGTTAAGGAATTAGTACAAACTAAAAAAATTTGTTATTGAGGATTACAGTAGTAAAATAAATGTTCATTATCCAAAATTTCATTTCGAAGTTTTTATTTTTTTTTTTCCTTACAGGTTATAGTAAAACTCTCTGGGCTTAAAAGTTTACCTGAATATTGTTTAGTATCAGTTGTGGAAGTAATATCATCTGTTATGTTGAATGGTTGCCTAAATTTATCTATTGAAAAAGTGAAAGTCATAGTATCTCAGGTAAATCAAATATTTTTTTTAATTAATATGTACATAAATATTTTGATTGGAGAATTCATGAGAATTTAACACATTTTTATTTCTTCTTTTTAGATATGTTCACATTCAGACGAAAGTGCCGTCTTGTTCACTAGAAGTACCCTGAAATATGGAATGTTTGAGAAGGTATTTATCATTTAATACAACAAAAAATTAAAATTTATATAAATTATTTACAAGTCTTTTTCCTGTTTTAATATTGTGAAAATAAGTTTTCTGTGTAAATTGACTTCTAATTTGTTTTTAGGATATTTTACCTGTTTTCTTGTCTATCTGCTTAAAAATGATTCAAAGTGAAGATGACGACAAAAGAAATAAAGTTTTGGAAGTATTATCAGAAGCAATAATGACTTTAAAACCTTTTACTGAAAGTGAAGATGATGTAAAATCATTTTCAAAATTATATTTGCATATAAACTCTTCAGAAAGGTAAAATATTCTTTTTCTTTCTTGTTAAGCGACTTTTATGTACTGTAAAATGTGTTTTATATTAACTTCTATTATTATTATTATTTGAATGAGAAAATGTATTTTAAAATCAAATAATTTTGAATAAATTGAATTCTGTTCTATAAGAAAAATTTGTTATTTCATATGAATCTCAAATACTATCTTCAATTAACATATATTTTTTTGTTGTTGAATCTAATGTTAAATTGTTTGTTGTTGAATCTTAAACTGTCCATGTCTCTTTTTTTTTAAATACTGTATAATTTTGTCAGGTTTTCTAATAACTTAATATGCTTTGTAAAAGCAACCAAAATTTATTAATTAAATTTGTAAATAATATCCTTGATTAATTATTCTAATCATTGTATGTATTCAAATATTACTGCAGAATGTGTTTTGTTCTACTGTGCTATTAGTATTTAATTTAATGCAATCTGTTGTTGCTGTTGTTTTCAGTTCTTCTAAAAAAGATGAACAATCAGCTTCTTACAGTATTTTGGAAAACTTTTTTATGGGATACCTTCAATATAGTGACATGGAAAGTAATCTTATGAAAACTAAGTCGGCACTTATTTGTTTACCACATCTTAGGTAAAACTTTACTTTATTACTTGATTCTAGTTTCTGAAAGAGTTTTTAAACTTATTGTTTGGTTATATATCACTTTATTTTTCATTCCTGTGTAAGTTATTAATGTGAACACACTTGCATTAAATCTGAAAAATAAATTCAACTAAATAAAGTTTTTCTTTGCATTCCATTTTTCTCATTGCTGGTTAATAGTTTTAAAAAAAAAGCTTCTCAAATTTATTTGTGAAAATTTGAAAAATGAATATATTTTTTTGAAATTCTATGAAGATTATTTTGAATATAATATTCAAAGAATGTAATTTCTGAAAAAGAAATTGTTATATGGATAAATATATTTTATTTTATCTGTATTTATCATGTACCAGAAAATAATTTCAGGAAAATAAATTTTATGGTTATTAATAATATGTTGTTGTTGTTTTTTTTATTTTTACCATATTAAGTTCTTAGTTTTCCCCTTAAACTTTATTGCATCTTCTCTAATAAAAATTCTCATAAATAAAAACTTTTACCTATCAAAGCAATCGCGATTTTAATATAGAGACTGGATTTTAGTCCGTTGACTCAAAAGTTTTTATTTAATGAAAGCAATTCTTATTTTGGTTGATGTTTTGTAAAGCATCATATCTTTTCCTTAACATAGCTTAGGAAATTAAAAGATCAGTAATTGTGTTTATATTTAATTCTTAAAGTAATTCTGTTATCATTTTACCACATTGGAATGCTAATAGAATATTTTTATTATTTATTAAAAGCAAAAAAATCATATTCTATATAAAAAATTGCAAAATATTTCATTATTTTTGCTATTTGGTGGTTATAAATCTTTTCTCAAAACCAAGCTATTGTTAAGTGATATAGCAAGAGTAACAAATGCCCAATACATTACTTATAATTTTTCACTCTATATCATAATCAGTAACTTAGTAAATAAAAAAAGTGAATGGCACTAACTTTTTTTTTTTTTTTTTGCTCCTTTATGATATTTTATTTCAAAAATAATAAGAATTATCTAATGTATTGTTTCAATGGTACACTATAAGATTAACAACCTGAGCAACAGTGTACTATGAGGCCATATCTCTGCCATTAACTACTTAAATTAAATTCATTGTTATTATAATTTGCAACTGAAAAGCTTTTATTGTATTAAAATGCCATTTCATACTCGTGTACCAACTATAGAATTTATAAAGAAAACCATATATTAATCATGCTGGTTAAAATATTATAATACAAAACAACTTAAACAAAACGAAAATTTATTTGCATTAGATTTTTTAATAGTTCAGTCCAAAACCTGCTTACAAGCTTTGTCAATTTAAAAATTTTAAGTATAGTTATTGTTTAAGTTATTATATTAAGTTATTGTTTTTTAACAATTGTTTTTAGTTGAATTATTTGTAAACAATTTTTTTAACCTATTGGTTTTTATCTATTTAAATTAAGCCTAATAGTATCTCTCCATGAGGAAAAAAGATCACACAATCATGATTTTGCAAATATAACATTCATTATGTTTTATAATGCTTGAATAAACTATTATTTTAAAAAATTACCTAATTTATTTATTCATTTGCTTTATTTAGTATGTGTTTTATGTGATAAATATAATAATATTTAGTTTTTAAAAACTTTGATAAAATAATGTTACAGGTTTTTGAAAAAAGAAAACGTATGCCATGTAATTGAAGAACTATCCCAAAAAATTCATCTGATGTTATTAGGAAATGAAATTACAAGTAGTGAAAAGTCAAAAAAGCTTAGATCTGTTCTTTACCAAGCTTATTTTGCACATTTGGTTATTACAATCTCTGATAAAAGAAATGAAACTATTTTCAACACAAAATTTTTCATGGACTTATTAATGTAAGTAAATTATATAATTTTTTTCATTATATAATGTGCATTGCTGTTAGTTTTTTTTTTAATTAAAAAAAGTTGTTATATGTTATTTTTAGTGCACAAATAAAAACTTTCTGATATAATTGTTTCTTATGCACATTTTTTTTCATCTTATTTTTGTAATTATCTTGTTTTAAAAAAGTGTTTTATGTTTTCGTATGAAAACATTATTTAAAACCATATAATTATTTTTACATTTGTTACAAAATATGGCTTATACTACTTTTTTGCAGAAAAAAAAGTGCAATTTACTTTGAATTTAAACATTTTTTTTCCCTTCCCAGGAAATTTCCTGACTGTATAGATATTCTACGAATGGTGGACTATTACATATGTAATTTAGCTAAAGCTCCAATTATTGACGATTTGCCAGAAATGATTTCAACTATTATACCAAATTTGGCTTCACCGTTCCATTTGGTAATTATTATTTTAGAATATTTTTTATTGAAAAGTATTAATTCCCATAATTTATTTATTTTCCGCTTTATTGAGAATTCTAAACAATTCCATAGAAGAAGAAAAAAATTTCAAAATTTTTACAATGTTTCTTTGTTTTACTGACCATTCTTTCATTTAAAACTCTATAAATCTATTCTACACTTAAAGTTGCATGAATTTGTCCTATGTTCCTAAAATTAAATTTCTTTTTTCTAGGTTCGCCTCTTTACATTGAGGATTTTGAAATCATTTGATTTACAAGAGCAGCAAAGCAAAACTAAGGTAATCTTCTAAAAATCTTCATTCATATTTTTCATTGTTGAAAAAGTGCATTTTTAGTCTCAAAGTACTTAATTATTTTGACATAATAGATTCAAAACTGTAAAATTAACTTGTAATTTATTTATTTAAAAATAAAAGAAAGGAGAAGGGATTAGAAGTTTTTTATATTTATTCAAATCTCTGAAATCCTATTTTCCTCTGGAATTTTAAAGGAAATAATAAATAACAAGAGTGATTTATTTTTCAACTGAATGTGAGAAAAAAAAATCAGTCCAGTTATTTAGACATTTTATTTTGTTTCAAATTTTTAAGCTATTTTGTTGTAGAAATTTGAATTAATAGTTTTTTCAATAGGTTTCATCTGTGTTCACTATATGCTTTGAAGCTGAGAACATTTCTCTGGATGTGCAAACGTATCGTGAGAAATTAAAATGGTTGAGAAAATTAGAATATGAGTTCATAGAAAAAAATCTGCCTCCTTCTTATGCTGAGCCTGTAACTAAAGTAAGTTAAATGAAAAAATACTGTCTAATAAGTAATACTTGATTTTCCTTCTAGTTGAATTCTATGTCATATTTAAATTTCTCTTACTTTGTATCTTTCCATTAGTTCTTCTATACTTATAATAAAGCTCAATGTGTGTGTGCGTGTTGGCGCTCTACAGGCCAGACCGTTGGACCTACAGCTACCAAATTTGGTACATGTATACTTTGGAGGTCGGGAATGTGCACCTCCGGGCCCTTTTTACGAATTTTTAATTAGAATTTGAATTAATTAAAATTTCAGCGAGATTTCGACGTTTTCCCACTATAACTTCCGAAAATATCATGGCACAAACATGATTTTTATATCAATTTAAAGATTTAAAAATTAGCTTTCTAACGGTATCAGTTTTTTTAATTTATAATGTAAGCTTCTATTTTTAACGAATTTTTAAAGAAATATTTTAACCATGTTTTTATCACGTGACTGGATAAATAAAAGAATGCCGGAAGTTCGAATTAAAAAAAAAAACTATCATCGCAAATCAAATCTAAAGAAATACAGCACGGGACTGGATAAAATAACATAAATATAAAAAGTGACATTTTCTAAAAAATAACTGCAAAGCAAAGGATTCTATGATCGTTTGCAATATCTAAATAATTAATTCAATAAATCTTCTTTACGGTAAACCTGATCAAATTTAGACAGGATATGCATTGGAATCCCGACTTAATGGCATATTTATGTAATTGTTTGCAATATCTGTATCATTAATTCAATATATTTTTTTTTTCATTATAAAACATGATAGTTTCTAAAAAAAATAGAGGCAAAGCTAAGGTTTCTATAAAATCTGCGAGAGTACGTCGTCGAAGGGAAAAAATTAGATTTTATCATCCTGTTGCCATCATTTTACAGAAGTTCAAATTTAAAAAAAACTATCATCGCAAATTAAAAGTTAAGAAAGGCAACTTTTAACATGTGACTGGATAAAATAAAATAAATATAAAATGTGATATTTTCTTTAAAAAATGCAAGGCAAAGGATTCTATGATCGTTTGCAATATTTAAATCATTAATTGAATAAATTATCTTTATTTATACAGGATTGAATTTATACAGGATATGCATTCAAATTCCTTTCCAATGGCCAATTTGTAAAATATTATTAATAGGCATATATATTGTTTAATACTATTAATTTGATCTAAATGAAGTAAATAATTACATTTTATGTAGTTTGAGTCAAACAATGCATTTATGAATAAGGAGTTTGAGATTTCTTCATACTTTGCTCTGTGAGCCATATTTTACAAAATATTTTTATTAATATTTATTAAATAAAAAAATATTAGGAAAACGCGTTCTTTTAGAACTTTCATTCCATCATCTTAAAGAAAATATTAATTTCAGGCCAATCAATGCCTAGAGTTACTTCAAGGCTAATGAATATGTGATTTAATTGAAAATTTTAGAACCCATTACTCATGGCGAACCAGCTGGTCGCCAAAGGCGGCTAGTATTCAATATAATTCATTTTCTACTATGTTATATAAGTTAATATTAAAACCTGAGAACCAAAAGTTACTATATCCTTAGTTAATATTAATAGTTTTGTGTAGAATATGTTATTTGTCTATTGTGTGGGTTGATATTGTAAATTGTATATATAAATTTATAACTCTTCTTATACTTATTGATCTTATACTTATTTTTATACTGAGCATCTTATGCAAAAAAATGAATAAATTGCTTGCAATGTTTGATTTGTATACTTATTGAAAAGAATTATCTGTATATATTATAAGGCCTAAGATCTTTTGAAATTAATATCTTGTCTGTTGTTCTAGTTAATTTTACCACATGGTGTTGATATAGTAATTTTAGCAGTGTCTGTAATCCTTTTTTGCATCTTTTTTCAATTCCAAATGTTTAATTAATTTTCATTCCTCATTTGTTCAAATCTAGATAAAAATTCTAATTAAACAAGTCAAAATATACAGAGAAATGTCTCACCCTGAACTTTTTGTTTAGGTCTGTAGACAATTTTATAATTGTAGCAGAAAAGGCATTTAGTATTTTCATGTATTATGAATGTTCAAAATTTAAGATTGGATTCAACTAGAAAAATTCTTAACACCACTGGAGTTCTTTTTGCAGTGTTAATTGACATATATATACTTCATGACTGATAGTAGGAATTTCAAAATCTGTTTTGTATTTCTTATATTATCATTGTTATATATCCCCAGATTGTTTTATTTGTTAAAGCCAAATTTGGTATAATAATAAATTAGCTAAAAATATTAAAATTATTTTTTAATTAAAGTTTGTTTTTTAACTACGAGATAAATTCAGATAGTTTTTAATATTTTTCCGTACATATTCTTATTAAGTAATTTTAATTTTTATATAATTGTAAAATCTAGAAGATCCTTTTCTTCTCCTGACACCGTTTTTGAAACATTAGTGGAAGAAAAATATTCTCTCTTTTATCAAATAATTATGCTCAGTTTTATGCATGCCACATAAGGCTGAATTTTTGCTATGATTATTATTTCCAAGATGTTTCATGTTTTAATTAATTAATTTTTATCTTGTGTTGTTTTAATTTTCAATGTGTACTTTAATGAACATTTTGTTCGTCCTTCAGATCTTTAGGTTGATACTTTTAACAAAATTAAATTATTATTGTCATTATGCGATCTGTGCCAAACTTTCTGCATGTTAAGGGAAAACAGGATTTTAAATCATACCTGCTAAGAGAAACTCTCCTTTTAGTAAATTTACGCTGCAAAATGAATAAACAAAGTAGAAAAAAATTGAACAAAGGCTGAAAAGGATAATAGATCAAGGAGGGAAAAAAAACAAGAATTCAGATTGGCAAATGCTGAAAGGGAATGTAATTGGATGTAATAAGAGACTAAGAGAAATTGCTATATGTTGCAAGTTATGCAATGAAGTATGTGTGTGTATGCCCACACATACTTCATATATATAGAGAGAGAGAGCGGGGGGGAAAATATAATTGGAGGAATTTAATTTTTGAAAATATAAATATTTAATTGGAAAAATAAAGGGGTTTGTTGTAAAAAGTTAGTGACAATATTGTAGAAAAAGAAAATGGAGCGATATGTAAAAAATTTGGATCTTGAACAGCACTTGATTATCATCTATGTATGATATTGTATCTGAAATCCATTAAAATGCAATAGTTTTCTATTGCATAAAAGGCACCAATAGCTAACAGCATTGTGGACAAAGAATTTTTAAAAAATCTTTCTTTTGTGTAGAATTTTGAGTTGTATTCTATAATGAATTAGGATATATTTACATTATAAATGCATTTCATGAAAGTCCTCTTGCATAATGTTATACTTTCACTGTTAGATTTGCAGTTTTTAAATAATGTAAATTTTTTTATCCATAAAGCCTTTTTTTTTAATCTATTTATATTTGTTTATCTATAAACAAATTATCTTACAGGCAACCATTCACTATCTTCTTGGTATGTTATATGTAAATTTCAAGCTATTATGGGACCCATCAATAAATATCTTACAAACATATGCAAATGGAATACCACAGCTTTTTTGGGATATATTTTATCCTCATTTGGAAAAATCATTTGAACATTGTGGTATGTACTTCAAATTATTCCCTTTCATAAATATTTGTTGTGTGCATAAATATTTGTCTTATATTATTATTTTGGTACCAAACAAAAACTGCATTTCTTATTACTTGTATGAGTTACTTAAATGTTGTTACAAAAAAAAAATAACAATGACAATTAAAAACTGATTTTTAAATTAAGATGTCAAAGGAGTAAACCTTCATAATATGATAAATGTAAAAAAATACCTGGTAATCCTGTTAGTTTTTCAACAAAATATGTGAATAGATTTCTTGTGTAAATAAATTTGTCACTAGTGTGAACAGTTTATTATGATTTTTCAACATTTTTGCCTTTAGCTAATGTTTATCATTGTTAATACTCTATCTTTTGATGAATTAATTCTATTTTATTTAAATCAAATTACTTGTTTGATTCGATGGATTTTTTTCCCCTTTGGCTTTTCTCAATTACTTTATAAAACATTTATGATTTTGCTGATATATTCAAAGTTATTAATATTATTCAATGGCATCTTTTTGTTGATCACTTTCCTCATGATAATTTTGGTTTGTTAAACCAAAATACTGTGATGCCATTTTATGTGTGAATTTTGATTATATTTCTCCTTATAATTAAAGAATTATTTCAGTTATATTTTGTCTGAAGTCAAATTATAATTCTTTCTTGACTTTGAACGGAAATTGTGTATGGTGTCAAATGAATGAATATTAATTTTGCAAAATGTTATAAATAAATAAATATAAGAAATTTAGTCAAAATGCTATAAATTATTAAAGAAAAATCTTGTTTTTTTGTTTGTTTGTTTGTTTGTTTGTTTTTCCCATAGAAAATTTCTTAGTTTTTCTGAGCATATTTCTCTTTATATGTTCTTTAGATACACTATGGAAGTTTACTATAACTTTTAATGCCATACCATATTCATACAAATTATGAATTATGTTTTTTAAAATAGGAAGTTTTATAATTTGTTTAGACTTCTTTTAGCCTTTTTTTACATTTTTATTGCTGTTTTTTAATATGCTGATTGTCTTTTCAGTGAGATTAAATTCAGGGGAAGATGTTTACTCAGTTTCTGAATCACCTTCCAATGAGAAAGTAGATATTTTCAATCATCATGCATTGCTTTGGAAAGCAATGGAAGGTTTTTCTGATCTTGTGGAACGTAAAAATAAACTACTAGTTCCTATGCTCTTACAATTCATGGTGTAAGTTTATTAATATTTTTATTAATTAAATGACTAAAATTGTAATTGAAAATTTACTATTATTTAATTACTGAAATTAAATATTTTTATCTATAAACTCTCTAAATATTAAAGATTTTTTTATATTTGTAAATATTTGGAATGCATTTTAATTAATGCATATCCACTAATTGGCTTTGATGCATCTAATTAGTTTTTCAGATGTATTAACTAAATAAAGTAGATATTTGTACTTTAGTTTTAAATGCAATTTTTTTTATATGCCGAGACTCTTTGGATTATGATTTCTTTGTTATTCATTATAACCATAATAGTTAATTTTAAATAATTAAATAATATACTATTTTTTGAGGTGTCTTATGCAAAATAGAATTTTCTTTTACACTTGGTGATATATGTTTTTTAAATATTATTAAAGTATTTAATTATGCATAATAAAGTACTTAATATTACACAATTTGATATATTGATTGTATTTTTACTCTTTTAAAACTAATTCTAGTAGTATTAAGAATATAGAAAAATGTTTTGTTAATTATTAAAATGACTTTTCTTTGCCTTAAATAGAAATAAAAAATATTTAAAAACTCAAAAAGCTTTTTTTTGTTGCTTTTCAATTTTCAGTATAAAGTAAGTTTAAAATTTACGAGTTCATTCCTCTCTTTTGTTCTTTACTTTCTTTGTGGTGTCTTATGCAAAATAAAATTTTTGAAGTGTGCATTGCATATAAATTTACAAAATAAGAATTATTTTAAATAAATTTAATGCTAGTTTTTCCTTTGAATTCATAATTTCCATTTTTATTTACTTACAATTTTCTGTACCTTTTAGTAAGCTTGTTGAACCTCCTGAGCCATTTAAAGAAGAAGACTCTGAACTGATTGATGAGGATCTGTCACAATTAGAAGATAAAGATCATTCAATAAATGATGAATCAGATAATGAGTCTGATGAGGACCAAAAAGTAGATCTTCCAAAGGTACACAAATCTAAAAAGAAAAAACCTGGCATTAGGAAATTTCAAATATCTAAGTAAGTTACATTGAGTTTTCACTTATTATTTCAATTTATTTATATTAGTTGATTATAAAAATTTTAATCATTTTAAATAGTGATTTAAAAATTTTATACTATTTATTTGGTTACAATCTCTGCTCTCCATTGTTTAAAAATTAAAAACTTAATACTTGTTAAGGTAAAATAAATTGTATTATATTCTTTAAAAATTGTGCTACAATTCTGTTGATACTGTGAATAATGGGAAATGTAAATTCCTCTTGTAATTTAATATTAATTTATTTTGAAAAAAATTTTAAAATTAATTAAAATATTAAAATTTTAAATTCTTTTTTCAATTTACCAAGTGAATGTTTTTAAATATTAAAAATTAGCAAATATTTGGCTCTATATGTTGATTTTGTAAATTATTTTAAACATTTCACCAAATGGTCATTATTCTAAATTATGTTTAGATGTATGTATTTTTAAAACAACTACTTAAATGAATTAATATTTTGTTTTTAGGATTCTTGCTGCTTATTTGAATATCTTTTCAAAGTTTAAAAATCCAAAGGGTGGTTATAAAGCTGATGAGTTACAAAAACTATACAAAGAGGTATAAAATTTCTGGTGATTATTTCTTATGATTTAATATTTATTCTTGTCATTTTTTAACTAACTTGCTTGTAAAAAAATATATGCAAGATTTCATTTCTGGGTTTATTATTTTTTTTCCCCAAGTCTTTGTGAAGTTTTGAAAAATCCCTGTCATCTTTATTTGTCTTTCTTTTTTAGTGCTCTAATTTTTTTTAAAAAAAATCTCATTTGACTTCACAAAACCATATTTGTGAAAACAATCAACAAAAATTTTTAAGAAAAATTGTAATTTTAACTTGATTATCTGTTATTGTGTTTTTAACAAATAGATAGATATTATTTTATGTATTAAACTATTACTTAAATATTTTTATTACATTAATTATATAATTATAATGTTTCATAGCATACATTATTATTTTAGTTTTACTTATTAGATAAATGTAAAGTTAAATCAACTAATATTTTTAAATTTTTACAGCTCTTGAGCAATACTGATCCCAAGATTCAGAAGCTGGCTTTTGATTGTGTTATGACTTTTGGTTACAAATATTTAACACCTTACAAGTAAGTTTAAATAAACTAATAATGATAAATAAAAGTATGTGCTCGTTCTACTATGTAGACTATTTGTTCTGGAGCTCCCTAATTTGACAAATGCACTTTGGAGGATTTTACTGTACACTTCAGAAAGTGTTTTACTTTCTATCTCACAGGGTGACCCCCCCCCCCCCTCCAAATCTTAGTTAACAAAAAATGAAGGAAGAGATTTTAGTTTTTTTCTCGGGTGGCTCTTAAAAATATTGCTTACATGGTGATTAAAAAATAGCATGGGTGATTTTATTCTGTTTTAGTATTTTTTTTTTAAAAAAAAAAGGTCTTTTTGATTAATTTAATTGTTTTGCAAACTTTTCCTGCTAATTAAAAAAATCATAATTTTTAACACGAAAATATATTGCTTATAGAGTAGAACTTAAACCATTTCATTGTTTTATCAAATATTTAATGATATGTGTTTCTTTTCTTTTGATGAATGCTTAGGTATAAAGATTAATTTTTAACAGTACAATGAATTAGAAAGTGAATATCCAGTTTTGAGAAAGTCAACATGCATTTGGATGATGAATTATCTAGAGTGTTACATTTTTAATGGCATTTTGATTAGTTGATACTTGTTTCCATTAGAATTATTCATATATTTTTTCATTATTTCATCATTTTTCATTTCATTTATTCAAGTTAAAATATAGTTTGTTGATGGTATCACCAAAATGAAGTCTCCTAAGATAATTTATTATAATCAAACATTGTCAACATTCCTTTTGGAACAGTTAGTTTATTACTTCTTCATTTTTATTTTTGTAAGAATTATGAAATACTATTTTGAATTAATATTTCTTGACAAATATCTTTTTATTCATTCCTTTTGTTGTTGTTTTTAAATCTTCTTTCATATGATATTTGCACTCATCAGATTTGCACAAAAAAAATTGTAAATATGTATCAGTATAGCAGTATGTAATAATTACATTTTTATAATTCTAGGGAAAATTTCTACCGTATCTTAGATAATAAAACCTTTAAAACTGAAGTTGTTCTATTCAGTGTTGATACAGAAAATAAAGTTATTGCTGAAGAACATAGAATGGATGCCTTAGCTATTTTAATGAGGTAAATATAGTTAGAGTTGGAGTATTTATTATAACACTGGTTTCTACTAATTATTTATGTTTCCTTTACATTGACTCCATTTATTTGCATAATTTATTTCATTATTTTGCTGCTTTTTTGTATGTTTTAAAGATTTATTTAATTTAAATGTTAATACTTGTATCATTAACTTGATATTGATTTCATAAAGATTTGGCAATTTTTTTTCCCTCCATTGCAATGAAAATTATTGGAATTCAAAGAATTAATACAAAAAAAAACTTTATTCATTTATTTGTAAAACATTATTAATTTATTTATATATTCTAGAAAATATATATGTAATAAATAGCTCGATGTCATTTCAGTTTATTATCCTGTATGGAAAAAAAAAATCTTTTTATAATATCCTAAAACATTTTTTCACCGTCTTTCTTTCTTTTTGTAGAATTATGTATGGAAAAATGTTGTATAAAATTGATAGCCGTCCCATGATTCTTCGATTTCTTGCTGGTTGTACAGCTGAAGAATTAAAAATGTTTTTTGAATTAGTATTTCTACCTTTTCAAGAACAGATGAAAGGTTAGTGTTGTTTGGTTGATTATTCAAAGTTACCAAATTATTATTATTATTGTTATAGTTTTCAAATTTCAAATAATTATTGAAAATTTATAACATATTTTCATATTTGTGTAATGTTTGCAATGTTTTGTGTGTGTGTGCCCAGTCTTTATTTAGCTACTCTAAATAATCTACAATGAAGCCATGCAGAAAAATACTGAAATTGAGAAAAATCTCTCATTGTTCTCTTATTTAAGTTTTTTTGCTATATTTATAAAGATAAAATGAAAGGGGAAGAGAGGAAGAACAAATTATTTTTACTCATAAAATTTCACTAAAAATAACAACCACTTTTATTATATAATATTTTATGCACTCTTTGATAGTTATTATTCCATTACCTTATTTATTTCCAACTTTATTAATTCAACAACTCCTATTATTATTAGATTTAGAGTGAGATTGAAATAAAGTTTACCATCATATAATTTAAATGTGACTTT
Source organism: Argiope trifasciata (assembly GCA_026543055.1). Classification (NCBI taxonomy): domain Eukaryota; kingdom Metazoa; phylum Arthropoda; class Arachnida; order Araneae; family Araneidae; genus Argiope; species Argiope trifasciata. The sequence continues at coordinate 843,363 of JAPMOQ010005464.1, read as the reverse complement.
CCATTTTTGTTTATTTTCTAAAATACTTTTCAAAAAGTATGTGATATTTTTAACCCTCTGAGCGTTTTCATTTTAAGAGTGAAACCTCCGAAAAGTGAGGGAAGTAGGAGTAATATTCTGTCGTAAAATCGCGTCGGTTTTTCTAAAGAGCTGTACGGCAAACGGTAGAGAATTTTTTCGACCCCTCCGCTTCTTCCTGGGTGGTCAACACACCTTCGGGTATGAGCAAATGACTGCTCATTCATGTTAGATCTTATTGCTTTCCGTTTATTCCGAATGACTAAAAGTCAGCTGGTTTCTAGGAATAGTGTTTGGGAAGACTGTTCTTTTGCCTTTTAACATCGTTAGCTGATAATATCGTTTTCTAAATCGTTGCAGCAGAATATAAATAAACGTAGAGGGTTTCGCTTAATATGCTAGGCATTTCAGCACAGAAATTTTCATCGGTCTCACTATAAAATATATTCAAAGTGAGTCGCAATATATACATACTATATATATATATATATATATATATATATATATATATATATAAATTCAAAAATAATAAAGGATTAAAATTGCATTTTCATTCCTTTAATATTCTTTCAAATAAATCATAGTTATATTTTTGTACTATCAATATTTGAATAGCATTTGTCTAGAATTAGAACTTATCAGTCAGTCTGACGTGTAGATAACAATATATATATATATATAACCAATGTGTCATTTTTTAGAAAAAATAGTCATCTCCTTTTATAAAAAAAAAAACATGCAAATCAGCAAATTGATTGGATTGCTTAAAAAAATATAGAATTTTAGAGTCATACAATTTTCTACTCGTGTACTAATATCTGGGAGTATGTATCATGTATTAATATCTGGGAGTATGTATCATGTATTAATATCATGATAAAGGCTCTAAAATATCTCATAGAAATTTTTCAAAATTGAATATTGTTTTTAATAATTATTTTTTATTGAAGAATAATGCCTTTTTTGTTTTTGATAGTTTCAAAATAATTTCACGTTAAAACTTCGTGAAATATACCAGAGCAAGCGCAGTTTAAATGTCCTTATTTAAAATTTATTTTTGAAGATATAGACTGGTTTAGTCATTTTAAAATGTTTTAGAAACTTATTAAAAGTATCGACATTTTTGTGATTTTTTCCCTATCTATTTTCACTATTTTGTGTGCACATTTAATGAAACTGTTATCTTCAAAGGCAGCTGGAACAAACATACGATTATTTTAAAATATTTTACAGGAGAGTTTTATTCCTCATACATTGCGATATATTTATTTTAAAATAATACAATGTACAAAATTTAATTTTCGTCTATTCTAAAAAAAAGAACCACTATTTATTTGTTACTATTTCTGCCAGTTTTATCAAATAGTGTAATTGACAAAAGTTTCAGTTATGCTTGCATCTTTTTATAAAATTGACTGTGGAAAAGTAATTGATGATTTAAATAACTGAAATTAAACATGTTAAACATATATTGCATTAATGTGATTTTGTAACATTTCATTTTCTTTCTGTAACTAATGATCGCTAGGAGTAGAGATAATCACCGAAAACCTTTTTTTTTTTTAGAATAATTCATGCCGATGGGTTATTGTAAAAAAAAAAAGGAATAAACATCTTGCTTTGGTAAAATAATACATGACGATGATTTTTATAAAGAAATAAGCATCTAGGACCCTTTACAAACACAGAAATGAATTAAGAAATTTTATGTCTTAGAGTTACATTTGAAATAAAGTTTGAAAGCTTTAATTGCTTGAAAGAAATGTTTTTATTTTTATTGATAATCTCCGTAGGCATAATAAAAGAATCAAATTATATAAGTAAATGGATTTAATGAAGAGATAGTGATATTCGTATTTCAGTGTTATTGGGATGTATAAATTTTACAAATAATTGCCAGCGTATTTTGAAAACTCCAGAAAACCAGCATTCTAATTTAGAAATAATTACAGTGTAAGCAATTACTTTATGCTTACGATTACTTTATGCTTATTACGCTTATGATAGAAATATGCTCTGTTGTATCTAGAATCATTGGCATTAGCCTTAAATCGGTTTTGAAATACACAAAAATATTTTTTCTTCATCATAGGGCAAAATAGAAGGAAAGAATTTCTCAAAATGAAAATGAAGTAAAAAAATGCGTTTTTTTTTTTTTTTTTTTTTTTTTTTTTTTTTTTTT